>CM034152.1:210067506-210585006 GCA_019776745.2 Taxus chinensis
AAAATAAAATATCAAAAATAAATCTCAATATATTTACTCCTTGTAATGATATTACTCTCTAGACAATATAAATAGATGAAGTGACGTGTTAGGTGAAGTGGGAGAATTTGATTTCATTAATAAAATCTTGTAATTTGATATGATTGATAAACTCTTGCAATTTGGAGATGAGTTTGATTTGAAATGTGTAGTTGTTAGTCATGTCAAACTAGGTTTCAAACATGAAATTAAACTCCGCCCATTTGATGTGCCTGGAGATGAGGTGGACAAACTACTTAAGTGGATACAAGAATAATAATAATAATTTTGAACTGTATCTGGTACTGAAGAGTACAAATTTGGGTATCGAATCGCTCCCTTTTTATGATAGTTTTTTTTTGAGTAGGTAACGTCTCATGAACGTTTCGAAATGCTCTTGTCTACCTAGGTATATCTCTGGCATTGAAGTCTAAAAGGAAGAATCAGTTTCACCGTAGATTCGACTTGTATAAAGTCTCGAGTTACACACAGTGACCCAAGAAGGGTGAAAGTACTTTGAATCCAAACCAGTGGCAAATGGCATCTCCGCTTCCCAAACTTTGCAGTAAAGAAGACTTTAGAAATGGACCCATTTAAGAGTGTCAGATTACCCATTTCCCACTAAGAAACACAACACATTCTTGGTGGAATAAAAAAATAAACTATCATGCCAGCACGGACTGTATAGAGAACTATGGGTCACATCTCCCACACATCAGTGCACAAAATGATTCTTTGTCATCTACCTTAAAGGCCAAAGACATGACAGCCGGAGCTCGGATGTCGTATGTGAATCTAATGATAACTCTTAGCTATTTTGCCCCTATCCAGTTGTAGTTGCAATTTTATAAACCCACGGCTAGGGATGAGATTTGATGGCTGACCCCATACATCAAACCAAAAATCTATGATGTCAAAAGGGTTGAATAATTGGAAAAATAAAATAATGTTCTAACACTGTATTTATGAGTGTCCAGAAAGTTGTGGGCGCTTAACTGCTTGATATAAATACATTTTCAGTAAAACATGTTATTCAAATATCTATATAATGCTGCACTTATATTTATATTGAATGTGTTTATAGAGATAAGGACAATATTTCTAAATTTCGTCACATCAAATAGGGATGGGTAGACTATTTTACAAACTATAAAATATGATTAAAATTTACAAAAACATTTGGGTTACGCAGCAAATCTCAGCTCTGCCCATGGCTCATACTATAAAAATTCCTTAATGAGTTATGATTTTTACTTGCATATTTATATCAATTCTAGGCGAGTTCTGTTGGCGGGTCTCTTAAAATTGGTCAAAACATAATTTCGTTGAGTTTCATGAAACTCACTTTTCTATTTGTGTTAGCTCGATATAATCACTATACACAGTGGTGAGTCCACTCTTTCCACCAATCATAAAATCTATATCAAAATGTAATAAATATACAAATTTGTGATTGGTGGAGAAAGATAGATCAGCTATAACTTTATGGGAAAGTGAATCAAATGTCATTTTTAATATTTGGAAATAAACAGGTAAGGGGAACGGCCGTGGGGGGCAGTGCTGAGGCGGAGAGAGTATCATGAAAAAGGAGCCAAACAGCCCATAATCATGCAGAAAGCACCATTTGATTTTTTTCTATTTGCAGGTTTTTCCTCGTGTAGAGATTCAAGGTAAAGGATTGTTTATAAATTTTGTGGTAGTGGAATAAGCTTTGTCAAACCCATAGAAACCAAAACCTATTTGGCTAGCACAACAGCAAATATAAACCCTTTATATCGTGATGAGCTTAAAGTAGAGATGAATACACATATATTAAACATATTTCTATGTACAAAATACTAAAATAGGGAAGTCTTTAATTTTTTTTTACCAAATTACACAAACAACAAAGAGGTAAACATCTAACTAATTAGTGATGAGGATATTAAGGCATTTGGATAAGATTTTTAAATGAATAGTGGATGGTATTCGAACAAACAAATGTAATATTGATATTATAAGTTATTTACAAATCTTCCATCTCTATTTTTAAAGATAAATTGATTGTCTTAAACTTAAAATTTGTGTAAATGTCATTATCGTATTAAACAATACATAGAAATTATTAGTGACCCATCAAATTTATATTTTTTCTAATATTTATCACTTATGATGAAAATTAAAAACAGTAAAACCATCAATACAAATTATTGTCAAGATGTTAGTAAACAATACTTGGCTTCATAAGCTTAAAAAAAGAAAACAAACAAAAAAACCACATTTGTTTAGATGTTAGTATCTAACAGTTGACTTGATATGAAAGAAAAAAAAAACCTCTTTAAGGTTTCAGGGGTTTGATATTTTATACTTTAAATAACCAAATGACCCTTAATGCCTATTTCTTATGTATTTGGGGGAAAATACTAAAATGATTAGTTATTCACTCATGGACCAGATGGTTGGCTGAAAAACTAAATGCATGCTTACAATTTTCTACTGCAATTTCAACAAAAAAATTGACTTAGGATAATTTTTAGGCTATATATCTAAAATTATATGGATGAGTTCAATCTTCTTTGTATTAAATTGGAGGTGCTTGACCTTGATGAGGTACTCCGTGCATCAAGTTCATTTTGATTGATCCCTTCACCATAAATACGAGAATGTTTGCTAAATATCTCTTAATGTGAAAGCCACATAAAATAAGATGAAAACCAATCATTCAATTACATCTCAAAAGAACACCTCTACTCTAGTTGTCTCCTCAAACCCTACCAACTCATTCAATAATATGCATTCCTCTAAGAGCAGTTCCACTAATAGTTTTTACAATGAAAATATTTTTTTTAAACCCATAAATAAACCAAAACCCATAAATAAACCAAACATTCTACAAATGAATATATTGTGTCTTGAAATAAAAGAAGGCCAAGGCCCTTCGAGTTGAGAAAAAATCACATCTTGAATCTACTTTGAGGTTCAAGTATATAATTTAAACACTTCTAATCCTCAAATAATTGTTATGGTTAATGAATACCATGCCAACAATTGGAAGCTTGGCTCACAACTTTTAAATTAATGAAAAAAACCCAAAATGGTCATTTACATTTTTGTATTGAATATTCAATGTATTGTTAGATGTATAGATAGAGCACGTAAGGATGGAAAAACATTACCAAGAACAATATTTTTGGCCTTAAAATTATTCCCTAAATTGGTTTTCTTTAAAAATCGAGATAATAACTATAGTGCCCACTTCCCTTCGATACCTATTATTGTTGATTTCAATACTATTGACTCTACTTATGGACATTTTGTATTATTCTAAATTATCATGATGTAGATGTTAGAGATACAAAGACTATTGTTGGTTTTCATTCTTAGTATGATGTGTGTGGACTTATAGAGACATTTTTATATTAATGATGATATGTTGTTGACATGGTTATATATATTTCCGACGTGTGATATTTTCGTCACATTGAGTAGACCTTGATAATTGAACTAATTTTGTGATCCTATTGATATTGATAAAATGTAGAATCGAGATGTTGTTAGAAATTGTAAATAATATCATAATTGCCTAGATGATGATTTGATGCATATGTAGATGATTGTAGATTTATATTGCATATTTTATCTTGGATGTTTTGATGCGGCCATGAGGCCGAAGGAGGTATTATGTGTTTTGCAAGTAAATATATTCACAACAAACAACGGGGGGATTGGAGACCAACCACATTGAAATGCTAGGTGAATTCAACAAGGGTCGCCATGGCAACATGTATTTTGTTTTGTGTGTGTGTTTGAATTATTGTTAAGGGGGTTCCCATTGGGGGATTACCTCTAATTGTGACCAAGGGGTTTATGTGTTGTCTTTTATTTAGTTTCCTTTATTTAATGTTAGTATGTGATTTCTAGTGATGTAATTTCTTTATATTAATTATTTAGAATTTGGTGTAATTTTCCCCTTTATCATTAATGGGTTTAAGTGTCTTATTTAAGTTAATTAATCTTGTTCCAAACTAGTTATGGCTGGGACAAAAGTTTTCATTTATTAGACTAGATGGCTCTTGGGTTTTGTGTGGTAAATTGAGTGCTTGGGATCTTGAGTGTTGTACACTCTACCCCTTCATGGAAATTCGAATTTGGCCTTAAGGGCCAATTTTGGATGCTTGTGGGACAAGTTAAACTTGTCCCACACCTCTTAAATTGCTATGTCAGCCCTACCTGTGGATTGAGGGGTCAAAAATAGACTACATTATGTGCTTTGTAAGTCAAAAAGTGACATTTATTGTACTTTTCTTACATGGGTCTTAAAGTTTGTCCTTAGGGGGTGTGGGCTTGGATTGTGTGTGTAAGAGGTTTGTCATTCCTCTCACCCACCAATTTATTGTGCATTGGGGTTGAGGTTTGACTTGTGAGGTGGAGTTGAGGATGAGTGATGTGGCATCCTACATGGAACCACCTCACCCTCTTCTCTCCCTTTTCTATATATTAATTTTTTTTTGCTTGTTTGGGGGTTACTTGATTCTTTTGTACTCTTGTATTTTTGGAGTTAGAGGATTTTTGGGAGTGCTTATGGATTTGGTTGGAGCTTGTTGGTGATTTTTGTGGGCTTGAAGGAGCTTGGTGTTGGACTCTTGGATCAAGCTCTACCATGGAAAGGTAGGAGTTATACTCTTGCTTAATGTTGTTATTTTATTTTGTGTATATGTGCTTGTTTTTGAATGTTTTGGTATGCTTGTTAGGTGTTTGGGTAGATTTCCTAAGTGTGGTGTAGGAGGGGACTATGGAGAGATTACATGTAAGGAGGCATAAAAGTCTATTTCATGTTTTGGAGGGAGTTTGGGTTGGGTGCCCCACCTTGGACAAGGAATGCTTGCATTTCTTACTTGTTTTTTAATGAGGGAGGCATAAGAGAATGAGGGAGGCATAAGAGTATGTGGGAGGCATAAGAGGTTCTTGAGGGAGGCATAAGAGTGTGTAGGGTTTGAGATGTGTATTGGAGGCTTTTAAGGTGGGCGCCCATTTCCCATTAGGAGGCATAAGTGACCTCCCCATAGGTTCTTGCTCCTTTGGCTTTTCATTTTGAAGCCTTGTATATTTTGTTGCTTTTCCTTCTTATGTTTGTAGTTTGAGTTGTTTTTGTTTTGGAATGGTTGTGAAATACTTGGTTTTGAGATGTGGAAGCTTGTTTTGTTGCCATGAGTTAGATCCACCTTTCAATGTTATGTGGTTGGGTCTCGAGGGCCAATGAGGAGGATGGCTTCTCCTCCTCGTTGGATTTTTGGTTGGGTGAAGAGTGTTTCCTCTCCCCCCATTTTTGTTGTGGATCAAGCAAGCATGAATGAGCTCTCTTGTTGGTGAGGGGAAGCTAGGAGCATTGTTGGTGTCCTTATGAAATCCTTCTTGTGATAAAACTTTCTTATTGTTATTCCCACTTAGGGTGGAGTAACTTGTAATATTGTATTTCATTTTAGCTTACATTCTTGTATAATTTCCCACTTTAAGTGGAAGACATTGTATTAATCTTGTGAAGAAAATTTGCATTTAATTATTGGATATTAAAGTTGTATTGTATGTTAAAAAACCAAAGAAAGATTTGTGTTGTAAAGCTAGTCAAGTGTGAAATAGAAAAGAAAGTTTATTATCTTTGTTTGAAGTTTTAGTATTGTGGAGAGAAAAAAAAGAATCTAGAAATTGTAAAAATGAGAATGGTGTATGCTTGGAAAATTTGAATGTAGAACCAAGTTGTTAGTAGTTGTTTGAACTAATAAGTTGTAGTGGAAATGGAAATAATCCACAAATTTGAAGTATATTGTTGTGATAAATGTTAAGTAGATAATTTTGTTAAAATGATTCATTATTGTTATTACTATTGAAATAAGAAATTATTAAAATGGGTAAAACTTGTTAAGAATGGATAGATGAAATTAAATATGGAAAATTGAAACTTCAGATATATAAAACTAAGTCAAGAATGACCCTTAGAACACCCTAACAACTTTAGTTTTTAGAAACTATTCAGGTTTGAGGGTTCTGTTTCTAAGAAACAGAACCGCCTCCCTATGCAAAGTGGTGGTCCCGTAACCGCTGCTTAGTCAAGGAGGTGGTTTCAGAACTGCCGTTCAGGAAAGGCTTGCAGTTCGTGATTCATCACCCAGGTAGGGCGGTGGTCCCAGGATTGTCATCCTACTCTAGGCGGCGGTTCTATCACTGACGACGGAAAAAATCAGATCCATGCCTGTGCAAACTTTAACTTGGTATAATTAAAATTTTAAGCTTGTAAATTTACCAAGGAAACCACCAGCAAACAAAAAATGGCTAAATCTTATTGTTTAAAGAAAATAAATCTACAATTGGTAAATTTAAAGTACTCATTTTCGTTTATATTAATGGGGGTAGGGTTTGCCCCAATAGAGAACCTTAATTACAAATAACCATGGAATCACACCAGATTTGGAGTGGAACCCCCCTTCAATCTTGAAGGAAAGTCATTACAAGTGGAAAATCTATAAACAAAACTACCCTAAGCTTGTCCTTGAAGAATTTCTCCATAGTTCCTCCCTTCCTTGCTCCCATGGCTTCCTTTGCTCTAACCTGCAAATTGACCAAGAGAAAAATAGACCAAATGAGGAGAATAGGGTAAAGGAAAGGTTTTAATAAGTGTAACGCCCCTAAAACCAACCCTTTGTAGATTTATGATTAACCTAGGCTTAGTTAGCTGAAAGAGGAATATATATTTTTTCATTTAAATACTATCACAAGCATAGTCTAAGACACACGCATGTTTGAATCTACCACAAGAGGAGATCAAAGTTATGATTTTGCATATATTTAGTTTTATATGTTCATTAAGATCTAATATACTTATTTATTTTGGTGAATCTTATCTCTTGTGCAAAATGATGTTTTTGATGTCTCTATGTACAAAATACAAGAGGCCATAAGATTTTGAAGTAGTAAGCCCCAACCTATAGAAAATTTGGCTATGCTCCTACAGCAGCCCGTAGCAACTCTGGTTGTACTCCTACAGCAGCCCGTAGCAACTGTCTGTACTCCTACAGCAGCCCATAGCAACTGGTTGTACTCCTACAGCAGCCCGTAGCAACTAGCTATACTCCTACAGCAGCCCGTAGCAATTGATTGTGCTCCTACAGTAGCCCATAGCAACTAGTCGTGCTCCTACAGCAGCCCGTAGCAACTGGCCATGATCCTATAGTAGCCTGTAGCAACTGGCTGTGCTCCTACAGCAGCCTGTAGCAATTGGATGTGCTCCTACCACAGCTTGTAGCAATTGGTTTTACTCCTACCACAGCCCGTAGCAACTGCTGTACTCCTACAACAGCTCGTAACAACCGTTGTACTCCTACAGCAGCCCGTAGCCACTTCCAGAACTATTTACAGCAATAAATTCAAAATGCTATAACTTTTGACTGGGAACTCAATTTTTGACAAAACTGGACTTTTTGGAAAGGTGACAACATATACTTTGTACATCAATCATAAAACTCAGGATTGGATGAGGTTTAGATAGCCAATTTTGAAAAACAGTTCTGCAGGCTTTTTTTGAGTGAGTCCTTTTGTTATATTTGTTTGATTGAAAGCTTCTAAGGTAATTTCCTTGAGTGTGTAGGCCTGTCTTGGGTCTGTTTTGGTCTTGTAAGGATTATTTGGTTCACTTCATTCATTACTTAATGATATGAGGGGTTGTTTGGTTCATTCATTGGTTGATTAAGTGTACATGCATAGTGAAGTAAGGGAAGATCATATTACTACGTTCTAACTGATTGAAACAACAACTCTTAAGTATGTAATAACATCATTTAAAGTCATTTCATGCTAGCTTAGAACAAACTTCTTTCTTCAATGATTGATAACAAGATCTAAACGAAGTCCTTCTTATTCTTTATAGATTGAACGTTTCCCAGCAAGACAAGTAACAAGAATAACATAATTCCCTTATGCAAGATTTGCTTCCAACATTCCAAAACAGAGAATTACATGCATTTGAATGATTCTTACTTACACCAACTCATAGCAACAGATGCAATAAAGTAATTATTTTAATCATTTCAAATGTAATATACAAAACACAACTTGATCCCTTTACATTCTTTCAAGCATGAAGTTACATTACGATTGAGAAATCAACTTGGACAAATGCAATCCAATGGAGGCAGCAACATATCTCTTTTTCATTATGCCATGAATGCACAAATACAATACCATTATAGTTCTCTCAACAACAAGAAGACAAGATTGTTTCCCTTTCTCAAGTCAAAATACATCTAGCATGGGCAATTCAACATCTTTACAATATAATGAAAGTTACAGTCCATCCACATGGAGTGGGGAAAGAAAATTACAGCAAGAAGTAAACTAAAAATGATGGATGTTAACTCTGCACCATGACTGATTCCAAAACAGTAGCATGCTTTAGGTGTTTCCTTCGATCGATCACAACAAGAAGAGAGGGGGAAAGGCAACACTCTCCACCCAACCAAGATATCCAATGAAGAGATGAAGCCTCCCTCGTCATTGGCCCCCGAGCCCCAACCACAACACAATAAAATATGGGGTTCAACGCATGGCAACATCCATAGGCTTCCACAACACACATAGGTAGATTTTTAACAACAAAACAGTCAAGGCACACATACAAATTTCCACTGTATTTCACAATCAAACATCACATAGGCTCTATCTATTCAAAGCCATGCACCCCCCCCCCCCCCCCCCCCCCCACCCCCCCCCCCCCCCCCCCCCCCCAACCCCCCCCCCCCCAAAGTAAGAAATGTAAGCTATTTCTTACCATGGTGGAACCCCATTCTCAAAATCCCTCCTCAAGTTTTGAATGCCATAGCATCTCTTATGCCCCCCCCCCCCCCCCCCCCCCCTCCCCCCCACCCCCCCCCCCCCCCCCCCCCCCCCCCCCCCCCCAATAATGGTTCCCCATAGCCTTCTCCTACACCATACCTAGGCAGTCTACCGAACCAAACAAATGAAGAAGAAACACACATGTACATTCCATAATAACATGCAAGAAAATAGTAGTTTAAAGATGGACAAGCTCTTACCTTGCCATAGCAATGAAAACACCTTTGCAAGCAAGAAAAGACAACCCCACATATCAATTTGAATGTCCACCAAATAGTCTTCAAAACAACAACAAGAATGCCCAAATCACAGTTCAGAAATAGCAGGCTTCAAATACAAGAATGCAGCCCCAACAGTCACTTGAATGTCCACCAAAATAGCCCTAATTAACATCAAGCTAGAGAATGGAAGAACAGTCCCCACAAAGCAAGAAGAATGATAACTCCACAGTTCTAAACAACAGCTTCAAATGCCAAGAAGACAGTCCAACAACAAGCTTGAATGAAGATGAAATGACAGTCTAAAACAACATCTCTCTCTAACGCCAAGGAGACAATCTAACAACAAAATTTCCAGCAAGAGAAGAACTCCAATGGCTTCTAAATCATGCAGCTCCAAAACAACAAAAGAAGAAGAAAAATGTGACTTTCTCCCAGCTCTCTCCCAAAATGCAAGTGAAAAATAAAATAAACCCAAAAAAAAGAAAACAAAATGGAATGTAATGTCCTCATGTGAATCAAATTGATTTTACTTGCAAGCCTCCACTTACACCTCAAGGACAGCCAATTAAATTTTTCTAAGAAAGTACACTTACACAAGCAAGATTGACAAGAAAAAATGCATTTAAGAGGCAAAATAAACACTCTAATCAAAGATAAAGTTGGTATGAAGCTTTTAATAGGTGTGGGACAAGTTTAGCTTGTCCCACAAGCTTCCAAAAACACCCCCCAAGGACAAATCCGAGTGGTGAAATGTTTCATACTCCAAAGATCAACTCTCTTACACACATTAAATGCAAGGATCAACACATCAATAACTATATTTAAGCAAGTATTATTTAAATTTATCTTTCACATTCTATTTAAATGAAAGAATGGACACATTCACAAATAAAACACATGCAAGATAACAATAAAAGAAGGACCACATACAAACACACACACAAACCCCCATGGTCACATATAAAGGCGATCCCCCCAATGGGAACCCCCCCAAAAAAAAACAACACGCGGATGACTAGTTGCCATGGTGACCGTGTTGAATCCATCCAAAATTCCATTGTGGTTAGTCTCCAATCCCCCCGATGTTTGCTGTGATATAAAATAGCCTGCAAAATACAAATACCTCCTTCAGCCTCGTGGCCATATCAGAACGCCCAAAAATAATATAATATAAATCTAAGCATCGTAATTTTAACTACATAACACAACATCGAAATAGCGAATATATCATTTTATAAATTAAATAAACCATTCTATCATCATTTAAAATTTTCATTTTCTATATATAATCAAATGATTAAACATCACATATCTGGATAGCATCAATGATATAACACGTCAAATAAAGCATCAACATCTATATATATAATGTTTATAATAATCATCATGCCTCCTGTATAAGTCCAGTCAGTAATGAAGTCCATAATCCAACATCATACTAAATAAAGCCAAAATAGTGTCTAATACATAATCCATAGTTTGACAATCAGAAAAATAGTGTCGAAGGGAAGTGGGCACTAAGATCTAGGGACCACAATTGAATTGATCTAAGGGTGGAGGATCAACCCTACTTTTTCTTGGTAGGAATGTATTTCTAAATGCTTTAAATAAATCTTTAAAGGTATGTGTAGATGGGTGAATGGGGCCATTTATTTGACTTGGGGTGCAAAGTCATTGTTAGTTCTTAGTATGCTTTAGGAAATTAATGGAAAGGACTTTAAGCTAATAGGATAATGAAACTAAAATAATTAAGTATGAGGTTAACCATTTTGGGATCAAATATTAACTAAAAAGGAGAAAACACTTAACCAAGTAAATTTAATTAGGGCACCTTACTAAATGAATTTTAATTAATCGACCTTAGAGATAAAGCAAATTATAATATTTAATCATTTAACTAGATTTGGTCCATCATTTGTAAAGTTGAGATTTTTGGTGTAAATTAATTTAATGTACCATAGGGGTTGACACCCCTGTAACCTTCTAACTTATAACAAAAGAAAAATTAGTCACAATTTTCAGGATAAGTGTTAGGTTTTAACGAGTTCCTAAAACGTCATTTTTGCGGGTGTTACAATAACATGACCATTCCGATTCACATAGTCTTATAATCTAGAATATAATTTGCATCGACATGAAGAGATGAGTAAACTAAACTTTGCAATCTTCACCATTGGAAAATTTTGGTTACTATGATTTGTGATAATCTCGAGTGGAAGTGAAAAGGTATTGATATTCCATTAACAAGTTACGTTGTTTTATGTTCCATTGAAATGCATGTTTCTTTATGCCCTGTTATTAGGGTGCAACAATGTTATTACTATACAATTTATTGTTTGACATTGTAATTTTTAATACATTGTTTATCAATGGATATGTTTTATTTTATTTTGTTTTTCTTCATAGGTTTTACAGTGAATAAATGTCTTGTATATAATTTGTTAGTATAAGTTTTTATTCCATTATATGGTTTTCCTCACACGTGTATTTATCTTGTTTATATGTTATTGGGATAGATCTTGTTTAGGTGTTATTGGGATAGATATAACTTACACTTTTCCACATTTTAAAGTGGAGGAACTACACCTCTCCACTTTCTATTTATGTACCTATTCTAGAGATATTTTCAAACTATATGTTCATACAATTTATTTTTTAGGGCATGTTTGGTTCCTCGATGTCACAAAAGTCTTGTTGAAATTTTGCTTCCACTTGCTTAAAGTTTAATGTGAACTTGTATTTTACTATTGCTTGATCTTGACCGACACACTCACATGGTATCATAGCTCATTTTGGTAATTCTACATCATTGTTTTATTGTGTGTTTCTTTAGAATATTCAGTTTTTTGATCTTGTTGTTATAGTTCTTTGTCTCTGAGTATGATCTTCTCCCATGTCTTTGGACGATCTAGAGAATAAAAAAGAAGTAGAAAAAAATCCTTGTAAAAATATTTTTTGCAGGAAAGTCTTCATCCCCTTCATTTCCTATAAAAAAATAGACAAAACCATTGAGTCAAACATATGCCAAACCCTATGACCGACTATAAAACTGTGTATAAAATGAAGCATGTGAAATTTGGTATTTTTTCATTTTTTTAATTGTAATCTTTGGGCTTTTTTTAGGTATTATATACCACGATGAAGTTTACAAAAAATCAAGTTTTATAGTGTTTTCCTATGTAAGCAATATTTACTTCTCATTTTTTAAATTTTCGTTGGACAATTCTATTGTAGTTCTATTGTGGTAATAGGTTTCCTACTTGGATTAGTTTCTTGTACATGTTGGAAATTATACTTGTGTGGTTGTTGTACATACTTGCAGCTAGAACTGTGTGGTTCAGAGTTACTTTGCATGAGGTGGCGAAACTAATCAAAAGGTTATCCACAACTGCATGTGGCAATTGCATTGCATGCATAGTCACAAGCAATGTTCACAAGGTAATATTTAGAATGTAAAGACATTGTTTATGATGATGATGTACTATTCATGAGGTTGTGCTCTAAACCTATGTCCCCTTGGTTAGGGTATTCTTCTTGAGTGGAGATCAAAATTCATCACACAACTCAATATGTTTCCTTGCCAAATTAATTTTTTGCACATCTTATAAAGGCCACCTCACCACCTTTTAAAACCCTAGCCCTTATTTACATGGATTTTATCTCCTAGTCTTGGCCAACCCAAAAAGTCTTAGCTCAAGAGATGGGAATTATTTTCAATGTACATGAACAAGTGTTTAAATTTTCTTGTACAAGAAAGTTGTAGGATACATAATTGTTGATGAGAAACTCCTTTTAAGGCGCCATTTTAAAAAAAATGTTTGTATTGATTTGAGAACTTTGCATTGAAGATAATTTTAACTCTTATAAAATTATATATGTAATAAATTATAGCGTGCCAAGCCTAGGGGTTATTACTAACGATTTAAGTGGGTTTAAACTTTTGCCTTATGTTCTCTTCTCCATCTTCAATTTTGTAGCCTCTTTTTCTACCTTGTGGATCAAAATTTGGTTCCTCATCTCACACCATAAAACTATTTTGAGTGGAAATCCAAAATAAAAAATTTCTTGAGGAGTAAGTGTTTACATCGAATCAAAATGGGCATTAAAACTAAACCAAAATCAGATGTAGATAAATTTAAGTGGTTTAACCATTGTGGTGAATCATGTGGTATATTATGTATGTTTGTATCTCTTGAATTGTTCTTTCACATAGAATATGATAACACAACTAATAACATCTGGACCAAATTGGAAAAAATATTGGGAAGTAGGATGCAATGAGAGGTCATGAACTAGAGAATGAACTCATTAGTCTTAGTCCAAACAACTTTGATAATATCATGACTTATTCAGAAACATCAAATCACTTAGATTGTCGTTGAAACAATGTGGGACAGAAATAAAAAATGAAAAAATGGTAATTTCCATTATTTCTATATTTGGTCAAATTACTATTATTGTTTTGTCTCTACCTTCCATGCTACTATGAGTGCCTTTAGAACTGCATATAACATGCTATATTTGGATGAATTTGCTACTTCTTGTTGACCATTTTTTGTCATCATAGTTGAGGGGTACAATTTTTTTAATTCAAATTCCTTGTTTTTAGTGAATGGAAAAATGAGAATGCAATAAAAATGAATGGGAATCAAGTTATAGATAACCCATTCCCCACATAGGATGTCAATCCAATTTTGTCGTCTTCATCAGAATCATGCATCAAGCATTAGGAATTGTTGCAGGGTCTCAATGGAGATGGAGATGGCACCATACATCAGAAACAGACATACTGGAACAAACAAGGTATCAAGTTTTAGATTTAAAAATGTTATAAATAGAAGTAAGTTACAACTTTAGGTTGATCATTAATTCATTTTTAACAATATTCTTAGTTTCAGATGATCAGAAAGGTACAAACAGTTCATTATTAAGTTCCTAATGATTATATTCAAGTGTATTAAGAAATGAAGTTTCAAATTTTCATCTAATTATGTAAATTTAGAGCTTTATAAAGAATGTAGACAACTATAATGCCCAGAATTTCAGCAACAAAATTTCTAGAATATTTTTTTGTCTTTCATTGCTCATAACACGACACCACATGGGATCAAATAGAGAAATTAAACGTCACATAAGACACTTACACAAGCATGGACCCACATAGATAACATGATAACACTAGGTGCATGTCGATGTGACACATTTCCAAACGAACATATACAATCTATGACCCAACCACATAAGAGTTCAAGGATAGGCACGTTCCACAACACATAATCACCATAGTTACATCTTATTTGCAATTTAAAATTCCAAGAGCATTTATTTCTCAAGCATAAATTCTCATTCTCAACCAACAATGTTTATAATACCATTTAAGATTTAGCTTTAAAAAAGTACATTTAATTTGGTTCTTTTTCTCCTTAATCAATAATTGTCCATAACTCCATTTTTTGACACATTTTAAACACATAAAACTCCGAATGCCCATTCTTATGCTAGGGTTCGGTTTCTCAAAATTTGTTTAATTGAATTTTAATTTTACTATCATTACATAAGGTAATAAACATGAATTCAAGCGTGAAGAAATCTTATGAGTTAAAGGATACAAGTTTTTAGATTCCCTCTTCCTATAAACTTCCCTCCTAAAGATTACCTTTATTTTCCTCTTATAATTGCTATAGTTTAGATGTTAGTTTGAGTCAATTTGACATTTACATGTCATGATTTTTTTAATAAGAGCTTATGCTTTCTCAAATGCTTGATCTCACCAAGAACAATTTGTATTCATTGTTAACAACTTGAGAAAGACTAATTAAGTTAAAAGGACTTCAATATAAGCTTATTCCTAAACCAATATCTCATTTAATCCTATACTCATTACACTTACGTCGTTACTTTGGTCTCACTAATGACATTGTTTTAAAGCAATTGCAATTAAAATAATATTTTACATAATTTACAATTAGGAATTCATGACTACAAGGATTGTGATCCCATACAACTGATTAATTTCATTGTTCCTAGGCTTTCAAATATTAAATATATATTACGAGTGATATTTTTGATACAATTATATGCATTGAAATGCCTTCTTGGACAATATTTCAAATCAAGGGGTAAACATACATCAAAGTTTCTTTCGCCAATAACCTCATTGGAGGTCACATGATTAATCATTTAGGGAGTAACCAAACACCCTTATTTCTTAATATATTTGTCAAATTAAAAGTTATTTCATTCTATTTGAAAAGGTAAAACTCTATATATAACACTTTATTGAGAATGTTCACATCCTTTAGAGCATAGTTGAAATAACATATTTATTATTTTTACATTGAGCATGTAACTTACACACATACCATATGATACTACAATGCTCCTATGGAAAAACATGATAGGTTAGTGAACGGGTATAATTAATAAAGATCAGTTGAAGGACTCCCAGGGAGATTGACCATTAGTCAAGGACTCCTTTTTGAGATGAAAAGGGATGTTACCAAAAGTAAAGCTCCCACAAAAAAATAATTTAGTTTTTTTTTTTTTATCTTATCAACAGACAAGAGAGCTAACATTAAGTTAATGAAGTGGTTCTGGTTACTCTATACATACCAAATGTCATCTTAATAGACATTGGTTCCATGATTACTTTGCGAATGCATTATTCACCCACATACAACCTCATAACAGGTACTATTCAAAACTTAACCCTATATATGTTCCAAAGGTAGCATTCCAAAATGGGGTCTACTATGGGGGAAGTTAAGGCATTTCCATGCTTTCATATAGGAAAAAACACCAAGGATTTCTTTGGCAATCTTACCGACGAGGCGTACCATGCACACACTCATTAACATTATGAGAGATCTTTGAATTCAAATAGATACCAAGTTCAAGGAAATCTTAACTAAGTGTAACATTTCAAGATGCATTAAGGATATATGTAAGGTATCTATGTAGGAGGATTAATAAAGTACATAATGAGTATCATGCCACACATTAAATTTGAACCTTGAATAAAATTCTACATATAAACATGTCATTTAACATTACAAAAAAATATTAAATTAAGAATACAAAGATACATGAGGCACTCATGTCCAAAGTGTGGTCAAGCATATATGAAGGCACAACAAAAGGTATTTCCCATTGGTCCAATGTAGTGGTTCATTTAATGAATCATAACACAATCAAAGTGAGGATGTCATAGGGAGGGATTGAGGAAGTAATCTCATTTTAATAGATTTATAACTAACTTATCTATCAAACATGATGTAAATTCATAATAGAAAGTAAAGTAATCAAGACCATTTCTTTTCGAGAGTGTAATTGGACCATATAAATACAATAACCAACTATTTTTTTGCAAATGACAACCATAATTTAGTCAATTTCTTCCACAAGGTACAAGAACACGAATATACATTTTATACAAGTAACTATTTCGTTTAATTTCCATGAGTAGTATTACATGTTAAAATATAGTTTTTGAACATTAAATGATTCACATGAAATTTTATATCATTTAAACATGTGAAATATTTTTAACAATTCAGGATTAATATTTTCCTTCTTCATTCCTTAAATCAAAACAATATATCATAATGTAACTACACATTCTTTCAGACAATGATATGAAACTTTTTTTCCCAAATAAATATATACATATAATGTTAGAGGGTGTATAAATAGAATAGTCGTCACAAGAATAGAAAAATGGTCCATCTTCCATGTCATGTCACCTACATCCACATGGTGTCAAGCAATAAGTTGGCATGGAATCAACCCCCCCCATATAGCTAGTTATGAAATCATACATCTCACAATTCTTGTCCCTCAAACATAATTAGTTGTTTTGTTTCATTTGTACTAAAAGGGTTTAGAGAGAAAAGATGAGGAGAGAGAAATAATCAATTCATACAACATTACCCGACCTTTTTCATAGTTTAGGAGAGAGAGATAGGAATAGAGATATAATCCATCATATCATACATCATTTCCTTTATAATTTAGTCTTAGAGAGAGAAATGAGAGAGATAGAATAGTCTTTTGTTCATGTTCACCTATTTATTAATATCATTAATATGTAGATGTCAATTATATGAAAACAAGAGTATTTACAAAATAAAGCAACTTTCTATTTTGCACAGAGTGACTAGATGATAAAAAGGGTGACCCAATGTCAAGAACTACAATACAACTCAAATAACCAGAACACGCTGTAAAATGGCCTCCAAATAGGGGTGAACAATATACGAAAGAGGAGAAGGTCTCTTCTTATCTATAGTGTTATAAACCAAATTTAATTAGAAATTAACGATGACAAGACTAGATGTATAATGCACATGTTGGAGGTCTAATTCCAGGTCAAAATGTCGTAGTTTAAAAATATGCAATATATTGCAAAGTAGTTCGACTAGCCACTAAATGAGCTTGTAAGAGTTCATACAGGGGATCAACATGATTCCAAATCCTTCCAACCTATTCCAAATATATAATAAGATATTAGGGGACCTGATAGAATTATGATCCAACTCACATAACTCATTTTGGAAGCGTTGTTCAAGAGGGAAAAATTATTTTCTAGCAGTTTATGCCTACACCTAGTAAGCTTAGTAGGCCCCGAAATGGGCTTGCAAATAATACTATCCAACTATCACAGTGAATACCAACTACATATCACCATTCTTTATATAAAAATGAAGGGATATCAGGTGATAAACAATGTTTTTATGATCTGGGGTTTAGTTTTATGGGACAATTCCAAATAAAGTTTGCAAGCATACAAGCAGTTGCCACCTTTATCTAACTCTTTCTTAATGTGGGACAACACATAATGAAATGAATCCATATCATGGAGGGGATAGTGTTTTATGTTAAATCAATTGCATCCACGACTCAGGTAGTGCTATCAAGCTGGAAAAATGCTACACTCGAGGGTAAAGGTTAAGCATGCCAACATAAGAACAAACCTTTTTTCCTTTAATTAAAACATTTATAATATATAATGACAACATTACATGAAAAAAAACTAGAGATGGAGAGAAATAATTCCATGCCTGTTAACTACAATGGTGAGATGTTGCATAAGATTCTCTAGGAGGTTTCCATTCCCGACCCACAAAAACTCCATTTTCTGAGATATTTTGTTATTAAACAGTTCTCATGTCATTCATATGATTCCAAATTTTAAGTTTCTATAAAATTCATACAATGCAAATTCCATCCACTACAAATCTATATCTCACAACATTATGAAACATGACTAGTTATAGGAGGTTCTGCAAGCCATATCAACACATAAAATACTATCCCTATTATGCGCTCTCTGCAATCATTACTGTGTGCAAGTGTTGTTTTTAAACTAATGCTAATGTAAACAAAGACTAACACCTGAATAGTCTTAATTAACAAGAATTAAACAACATTATGAAAACCATCATGATAAGAATTAATCAAGGGGTAGATGCTAACATTTATCAATACAAAACTATGAAATTAACTATGTTAAGCACCTAAATATCCTCTATTCTCTAACAACATATAAATGAAGGAACCTAGGTAGGTTCCATGGCTATCAAAAACAGTTGTCCTTAATGTCCCAAGAACCTAGGAATGAGGGCTAGTCAAAGTTGAGCTACAAGACCATTTTTACACCTCCCATATGACCTAAACACTTTAAGAAAGAGGCTTAACTCTTCAAGATGATGAACTCTCAAGAGGACAAAGTGCAAGCTCTTAGTCTCTTTGCTATATGCTTTGCATTTTCTCTCTTAAGGAGTTTAGGTGTAAGTAAAAACGTAGGTTGAGGGCTCTTTATATAGCCCAAAGGATAAAGGATTCAACACATATTCATGAATGTGGGATAAAGGTAAAACATGATTAGGAATGGATAAGGTTGCTTTATTAAAGGTAACCTTACTTTAGAAGGGTTTAATACATGTTTAGCAAGTCATGGGAGTTGGGGGTGCTTTAATTAATCAAAGGTGATTAACTAATAGGTAGGTGTAAGCTTATAGAAACCAATTAGAGGAATATTAGTACGATTTAGGCCATTAGAAAGGGATTAAATCAATTAAATATTGATTTACTAGTTAAATGAAGGGGAAAACTAATTAATTAATAATAATTAATTAATTTAGATAAAGAGGTAAATAATTAATGGAAGGTCGTTAATTAGATAGTTAGCTGGATAGGTGACTTAATCAATTAGCGTATTGTAATTAATTAACGACAACAAGACGGAATATGAGATTTTTTGATGATATGTCATAAATTTGCAAGAAAGGGGATAATTAGCACAACTTAAGTATTTAAATTGCTTAGGCGTAATTATAGGTGTCTACATTTGCCCCTCTTTGGGGTGCTGTGAGTGACGCCACTTCAAAGATAGTAGACGAAAGAAAATTTTGAAAGGGTAGAAGAAAAATTAGTAGGAGGGAGAGATGCCCCCTCGAGTGTCGATGGGGTGATAGAAGAAGTCGATCGACAATTGAGAAAGGTGAGATATAGATTGAAGAATGGGGAAGAGGTAGGATGCCCCGATGAGAGAGAAAATTAGGGGTGAAAGGGAAGTGATATAGAAGAAATATGGAAAAGGGAAGAGAAGAGCTTAGCCTCTAACCATTGTGTATTTTGGAACAAATTTGATGTCATCATATTGCCATAGGAACTACATCATTGGTCCTTATGAAAAATATAAGCATACGACAAAGGTAGAATGACATGAAAAGCCATACTATGAACAATTGTCCATTGTTGAAAGTACCAACTCCATGAAACATACAATAATGTGATGTAATACAAGAAGGAAACAAGCTCATGTAACAGGGAAAACAAGTACAAATGCACATATCCAACCCAACAATGGTCAAGACAGTTGTACAAATGTTTTGTTATCAGTTTTGAAGAGATCCACAAGTTTGTGATTAACAACAAGGGTTAAAAATGATGCCCCAAGAAAGGATACATGCAATGGGAAATGATAATGGACACGGGGTCCATGAAAAGTATTTGTGTGCAACAAAACAGAACCAGGCAAACAAAAGTGCCCTAGAGTATAGACGAAGCAAGCAGCTAGCTTTGTGAATGGTTGTGAATCTGGTGATCCGCGAGTCGTATTAATTGGGGAAGATGTGAGACAAACCAACAGGATATGGAGAAAGTACCATGCATAAGACACAAGTCTCAACCGTAATAAGCAAGTTTCCATTTTGTAGGGTTTTTTACTTTTTTACGATTTTTTGAAAAAAATTGTCCTGTTTTTGGATTTTCTGATATATATTGTTTTTATTGTTTTTGCTTTTCAAACCGTGGTGAATAGTAGAAGAAAGTAGAAGAAGAAAGAAAAGGGCCTAGGGGCGACAGAAAGTGTCCTAGGTGGGAGAAAGAAGAAATAAGTGACAAATAATGTCCTTGTTTAATGGAAAAATTAAGAAAAAATAATTATTTGAAAAATAATTATTTACGAGAATGTGAAGAAGAATAAAAATTATCAGGGAGCAATAAAATTTCCTGAGGGAGAAGAAAGGGGTATCGGGTAGCAAAAATGCCCCAATATGGTGAAAAAGATAAGAGAAAATTAATTATTTAATAAAAATAGTCATTCCACAACGAACAGAGGAGAAAACGGCGATCGAAACGGGTCTCCCGGTCCTCCGAACGGTGAAAAATAGGTTAATATACCCCCCAAGGGGGGTAAAATCATCGCGAGTAACTCATTTTAACTAATCAATTTGAAAAATTTTACTGTGAGGCTTTGACAGTCCAAAGAACTATGGTGATCACACGAGACCATTTGAGGCGTGCGGATGCAGTCCAGGGTACCAACGGCACATGGACGACGACCCATTTGTGAGTATCGCAACCTTGCATTTAAAATTTTGTCATTAATGCCTTAAATTAGGTTTTTAGGCGTAGAAAACACGTAGGCACGCGTAGGCATGAGATAGGGCGAGCAGGCACCATTTTGGGAGTGCATGCATCCTTTCGAGGGCGCATGCGCTAGGTCGATGCGCGCACACACATGGCCACAAATCACACATACACACATGCGCACGCGCACACACAAGCACATATGCGCGCACGTTCACACGCCAAGAATGGGGTGCACACACCAAAAGCATGGTGCAGGAATGGATAGGCAAGCGCACATATGCAGAAGTGCACATGTCCATGCGCAAGCACCAATTTGGTGGCACACGTGCCAAAAAGGGGGCGCAGACACCCGAAAGAGGGTGTACACACCAGAAAACACATGCATGCAAGCACAAGCACTAGAAACATGGCACACACGCCCAAAATGGCACGTAGGTGCCCTAGATAGGCAGAAAAAGACAGGAAAGTGTCCAAAAACGTGACACTTAGAAGAATTTTTAGGATTTTTGGGTTAACCCTAAAAGTTGAGATAGATTTTTAGAGGAAATGCTAGAAACTAATGAGTGGCGTGTTATTTTGAAAAGATGACTACCAGTATTACAGACACGGGAGTTTCACTCCCAAATTGCCGAGTTAGAGGACAGCATGCACCGGCGCGACCGCCGAGCGATGGTGATATTACTTAAGGCAGTGGGGTTGGGCCCCGTGGCTCGGATGCCTTCTATTGTACTAGATCATGGCCTCCTGACTGCGCTAGCCGAGCGATGGCATAGCGAGAGTCAGTGTTTCAGACTGCCCACAAGGGAGATGACAGTGACCATAGAGGATGTTTGGCAAATTCTGCGTGTGCCCATGATGGGCACACTGATCAAGTATAGTTCGGATGCAGGTCTGATTAGAGTAGCATGCAATGCTTTATTTGGGGTCGATGACATCCCACATGATGGGATGATTGTAGCCTTACATGAGTGCATTTTTGACCCGACATTGCATCAGGGACCTCTCTATATCATGGCGCTTATCAGTGGGTTCCTACTCACTGATAAGACAGGGACTTCGTTCTCGAGAGGATTGCTGCCACTGGTTCATGGCATTTACAATGGTGAGAGATATTGTTGGAGGTAGTATATACTGGCCCACTTATACTGGGATCTACACCTTATTACATACCACTGTCAGAAGACCATGGGGCCTGCATCATTACTACAAATATGGTCATGGGACCATATTGCCATCGGGCACCCAGTAGGCCCCTTCTGAGTTTGAGATCCCGAGGATCCATCTTACATGGGTTGGATAGCAGCTGACAGAGATATTTGTGGCCATCTTGGCAGCCTATTTAGATATAGGTGGGAGTTTGATGAGTTAGCACCAATAGACGTCATTTGGCATCCATACAAGCACTTCCAATGGCCAGAGGATGTCATAGAGCTCAACATGTGCTTGGTGGAGCACTTTCTTATTGGCAGCCACAGCTACATCATGGAGTTGTATCATGTTGACAGGTGCCAACGGCAGCTCGGCAGAGTATAGGGGGTCCCCCAGCCAGATATTTGGCATGCTCACAGGGAATCTGAGAGGCAGACTATGGGGCCTCATATACCAGTGGCATGAGCCAAGGCTAGTTTCAAATAGGTAGTCCCCTAGGCATGGGACCCATTACAATAGGTGAGAGACCCAGGGACTACAACTGATTATGCAACATTGTACGTGATAGTATTACCCCGGCATCTTACTATTCCAGAGGCAGCTTAGGTAGCAAGTATTTTTCCACCTATAGAGATATGGCATGGATCAGAGTGTCGAGCTAGAGCAGTGGCACTGGGGCCAGACCCAAAGGATCCATTTGATGGCATCCCTCATGATGGACAGGGTGCCCCACAAGCATAGGGACTGAGGCCATAGGGTCCAGCACAGGTAGCTATGCAACCACCCAGAAGCAGGGTTTTTGAGCAAGGGTAATCTTCTAGAGTGCCTCAGGGACTAGTCCATGAGGCACACATAGGCTCACAGCCAGTGGCGTAGACAGCCACAACACAGGTAATGGTATAGCAGCTCATAGTTGAGAGAGACATGGCCAGAGTGGAGAGAGATGAGGCCCGAGGCTGGTGTGTGATAGCTGTAGCAGAGCATGATGAGGCCCAAGCCCATATTGTGACTTTATTATCAAGGCAGGATCAGGCTCGGGCCCAGGCTGGCCCAGGAGATGATAGAGGTGCATGACAGAGCCAGATCTGAGAGAAAGCAACACAAGGGGCTCAGATATTGAGCTTCTTACATCAGTCCCAGTCACAAGTGTACATGGTTGTGGCACAAAGAGATCACGTGTATGCTCATTCATAGGCATTATTAGCACAGAGGGACCAGGCCTGTGTCGAGCTGCAGGCAATGACCACAGAGAGGGATCAAGAGGCTGCTACTACTAGATAGGACGAGGCAAACCTGGTCCGAGTTATAGGTGAGAGAGATACTACCCTTCAGGTAGCGCTCACCTCCAGAGATGCGGATCTGATTCATGATGCCACCAGGATTGGTGGTGAGGCCCTTTTCTATAGGACTGTATATTACAGAGTGGTGCCACCAGATCAGCGAGTGGCACTGCCACAGTTATCAGGGTCGAGTGCATCAGGCTCTCACTCACGAAGATCTGACCATTCGACTAGATCCGTCAAATAGCCTCTACCAGAGCAGCTAGCGAGGCCAGCGCCATCCCAGCCTCCAGAGTTATCGGCATCCAGAGCACAGAACTGCAAGAGCCCGGTGAGGGCGAGAGCTGTGGTTGATAGCCACATTTGTATTGCATAGATTCTTTTGTATGTATGCCTCTTATGAAGGCTGATTTCGATGTACAGTGATTGTAGACATGTATTTTTGATGATGCCTCATGATGAAGGCTTGATTCTTTCAGATACATGCCCTTTTTTTATGGCATTGTGTATCGATGATGTATTTGTATTGAGCACTGATCAGGACATTGTATGTATGTATACAAACATTTTTTATGTATCCTTGTTGTACGCCTCAGCTGAAGGCATTTTTGATATAGAGCACATATTTGTATGTATTCATTTTATGTATATTTGACACACATGTATATTTATATTTATACACACACACACACACATATATATATGAGGACTCATTGTTTTGGATCACATACACATGGTTATGAGATGATGTATATCATTGTTTTTGATACATGCATATAGATGGTTTTTGCTTTGTCTTTAAACTCATGGGGAAATAATTGACGACGGGACATGAATCATGTTTAGTATCTTGAGTGGGCATGTTGCCTACATTGGATTCGATGCATGTTATTATCTTTTCTTGATTCAGACACTTATGGATGTTGTGACATGAGTGGGCATATGTTATCCCATTGATTTCACACCTTGTATGCATTATCTGATGTACTTTATATGTATTATCCTGATGTTTGATGTATATACATGTGCTGTAGATGTTAGATGATAGATCCTTAGATGATATCAAATATTTTTCTCATGTGTTATTTTGATGTATATGGATGGGATGATATGATGATATTGGTGCAGGGGGGATAGATTTTTTATTATACGCAACCCCTCTTGCCCCCATTGATGATACGATATGTGATGATTAGCTTAGCATACATGTATGATGTAAAAGTTAGCATTTTTGTTTATATATGATGTATAGATGATGTTAGATATGATGATAGCAATGGTAATGTGATGTGAATGATAACAAAATAGAGCACATGCAATTAAACACAATCAAATGCTAACAAAGAACACCAGGAATTAATGTAATACACCATGATTCACCATGTCTTATTAACAAGTAACAAACACAACCAAATGCTCAAGAAAGAACATAATGAATTAACACATTACATCATAATTTTCCCAAGGTTCACTAGCATGTCAAGACACATCGCAATATGCACAAGAAATAATGAATCTAATCTAAGCAAGAAAAGATGAACTATGAAAAAGTACACCCACGTAACAAACAACTCAAAAGCAAGCATGTAAAACACTATACAAGCAACAAGCAAAGAAAGGAAACAAGACAATGCAAGTAAATGTTTTTGTAAGATATGTTCATATGCACCAATTTTCTATTTGCTGTTTTCTGAAACAATTTTCTATTGTTTTTGTATTTTCTGAAACAATTTTCTATTGTTTTTGTGTTTTCTCAAAATAATTTTCTATTGTTTTTGTGTTTGGTGAAACAATTTTCTATTGTTTTTGTGTTTTGTGAAACAATTTTCTATTGTTTTTGTGTTTTTCAATGGTTTTCCAAAGCTATGTGCAGGTAACCAAGAAAGCATGGATGCCCCCAGCATTAGGTGGGGAATATATAAGGGCAGAAGCCATGCATTTATGAACAAGAAGGTGAAGTTGTTGAGTTTCCCCCAATGTAAGATGGGAAATAATGAAAGACCATATCCCTCAAGATGAATAGAAGAAGGCAAAGCCAGATCAAGGCTGGACAGGATGGTGCACACAAGGAAACTCGAAGGCAAAACCAGGTCTAGGCCAAAGACAACTACCCTTCTAATACCAAATGCTTGTGAACAACGAATCCTCCTGAGGCACCGGAAACTGAGTTTTCACCCAAGGACTTGTCCAAAGTGCCACAATTGCATGGTTTTCACTAGTGGCCGACTTGTTTTCTCTTTTTCTTTTTCTGAATTTTTTGATTTTTATGTATTTCTTATTTTTTTAACTTCCTTGCGCCATGTTCAAGCATAGAACTTCTTAAGATGCATGGCATTCATGGGCTCCTGGAGCTCATCACCATTGGGGTGAGCCAGTTTGTATGCCCCGGTGCCGTACTTGGCAACTATGACATAGGGTCCTAACCAATGTGGTTCGAACTTCCCTTTCTTTTCTCACTCTGCTCTGGTGTTGAACTGGTTCTCCTTCATAACTAAATCACCAACCTCAAACTGATGAGGGATGATTCTCTTGTTGTAATTTCTAGAGACTCTATGTTGATACACCTTCAGGTGATTAAGGGTGCGAATGCACCTCTCATCTAGTAGCTCCAACTCAGCCAGTCTTGCCACTCGATAATCTTCATCCTTATCCAGATAGTCTCGAAGAGAGATCCTCAGGGACGGAAGTTCAATCTCTAAGGGGATGATAGATTCTGTCCTAAACACTAAGGAATATGGTGTCGCACCCGTAGGGGTGTGAATGGATGTTCGGTAAGCCCAAAGGGCTAGATGGATTTGTAGGTGCCAGTTTCGACCTGTTTTGCTGACCATCTTCTCCATTATCCTAACCAAAGTCTTGTTTGTTGCCTCAGCTTGTCCATTACCTTGAGGGTAATATGGTGTGGACCATTTCAATCTGATTTGGAACCGTTGGCAAAGACCTTTCACAATTTTGTTCTTAAATGACTTCCCATTATCTGTAACAATGGCTGTTGGAATACCATATCGGCAAATAATGTGATTCATGATGAATTTAGAAATTTGTGCTCCTGTGACATAGGTTAAAGGGATGGCCTCCACCCATTTTTTAAAATATTCTATGGCTGTGATGATATGTGTATGACCATCAGATGAGGTAGGAGTAAGTTTCCCTATTAAATCGAGTCCCCACTTGGAGAATGGCCATGGGGTAGTGATTGGTTGCAATGGTTACGACAGAGCATGGATGAAATTTCCATACTTTTGGCAAAGCACACATTTTCTAACATAATTGCAACAATCAATTTCCATGGTAGGCCAATAGTAACCTACTCTCAACAGTTTCTTAGCCAAGACCATTCCGTTTGTATGTGCTCCACATACCCCTTCGTGCACTTCTTTGATTGCCTGGATTGACTCCATCACATCCAGACAACGTAATAGATTCCCATCGTAGCCATGACGATAAAGTGTACCTCCTAAAAGGGTGTAATGGGCTATCTGGCGAATCAGGATTTGCTTTTTCAGAATGGAGATATCGGGAGGGAATGTGTTGTCCTTAAGATAGGTGAAGATGGGTTCATACCATGGGGAATGGGGACCAACAACCTCACAAGCCAGGAAAGATTCTGGCATGTCATACGTGGGCTGGCGTAGATTTTCTATGAAGAATGGCATATCATTGTTCCCTGTGTAGAATACGAAGCATAGATCCCACCGTTTGCCATGGCATCTACTGATCTGTTTTGTGCTCTTGGTATTTGCTCAAAGGTGATGTGCACAAAATACTCCTTTAGAGTTTCCACTAACTTTTTGTAAGGTATGAGCTTGTCATCCTTAACCTTATATTCATCATTATCCTATTTAATGATTAACTACGAATCACCTACAACCTTAACATGATGAACATTCCACTTGATGGCTAGCTTCATCCCTGCAATAAGTGCTTCATATTCTGCAATGTTGTTCATGCAAGGGAAGGCCAGGCGGAAAGCCTGTGGTATAGGATCACCCGAAGGAGTAATAAGGACCACTCCTGCACCTGGAACCATGAAACATAAATGATCCATCAAAATGTATCTACCATATGGAAGAATCTTCAATGTAGAGCAAGGAGGCATCTAGAAGATCCAGACTCAAAGGTTCCATGCTTTGCAAGGGTGCTTCTGCTAGCTGGTCTGCAAGTACTTGTCCTTTAACTGATTTTTGATGGAAAAATTCTATATCAAACTCACTGAGTAGAATGATCCAATTAGCCATTCTACCTGTGAGGGTGGGTTTGGACAACAAATACTTGAGTGGGTCGACCTTGGATATGAGCTTGGTCTTAGTATTTAGCAGGTAATGGTGAAGTTTTTGAAAGGTAAAAACAACGGCCAAGCAAGCCTTTTCAATCTGAGGATAATTAAGTTCATAGGCAATGAGGGTGCGACTCAGATAGTACACCACTTTCTCTTTATGGCTAAGGTCGTATTGGGTGAGCAGCGCACCAATAGCATATTGTGTAGTGGAAATATAGAGCAAAAGTGGTTCTCCGGAGTGGGAGGCATGAGGACAGGTGGATTAGCCAGGTACTATTTAAGCAAAGTAAAGGCTTGCTGTTGCTCGGGTCCCCAGAGGAAAGTGATGTCCTTTTTAAGCAAATGGGTGAATGAGTGACATTTATCTGCAAGCTGGGAGATAAAGTGGCAAATGGCTTGAATTTTCCCCTGCAAGCTACACAGTTGCTTGATATTCTCAGGTGGAGGCATTTCAGTGATGGTAGACACTTTAGCAGGGTCTACCTCAATACCTCATCTTGACACAATGAAGCCCAATAGTTTCCTGGATAGCACACTGAAGACACACTTCTTTGGATTTAGCCTGACTTTGTATTCACGCAGGCATTCAAAGATACGCCACAAAATGATAGGATGATCCTCTCTTGTTTTGGACTTTCCCAGGATGTCGTCTACGTAGTCTTCCATGATGTCATGAATCATATCATGAAAGATTACTGTCATGGCCCACTGATAAGTTGCTCCCACATTCTTAAGGCCAAATGGCATCACCTGATAGCAGAAGGTTCCCCAAGGAGTTGTGAAAGCTGTTTTTTGTTGGTCCTCTTCAACGATCTTAATTTGATTATAACCCGAAAAGCCATCCATGAGTGATAGCATTTCATACCCTGTTGTTGAGTCAACAATCATATCAATGTTGGGCAGTGGAAAATCATCTTTAGGGAAAGCCTTATTGATGTCCCTAAAATCCATGCAGATTCGGATACCGATAGGTTTCTTCTAGATAGGAACAATGTTCGATATCCATTCAGAATAATCAATTGGTCTGATGAATCCTGCTGCAAGCAATCTTTCCAACTCTTCTTTAACCAACAGGGCCACTCTTGGATGCATCTTTCAGAGCTTCTGTTTGATAGGCTTGGAGTCTGCATGCACGAATAGGTTGTGCATGACCAAAGTTGGATCCAGGCCGGGCATGTCTTTGTAAGACCATGCAAACACATCAATGAACTCTTGCAACAACATAGTGAACGTCTTTTGTTCTCTAGCTGAGAGTGATGCCCCCAATTTTACTATCTTGGGATCTTCTTCGGTACCAATGTTGACATCAATGGTTTCTTCGACTAACAATTTTGATAAATCCTCCATACGCATAGGATCAAGAGGTAGGTTGAGATCTTCATCCAAGGATGTCTCCACGAGATTTTCATCCTTGGCGTGGTCACTTTGTTTGTCCTTTGATTTTCTTATTTGTTTATCAGCCAGTGCCTCAAAGAGGTTTTCACTATGTGACTTGGACTTCGATTTTTGCCAAGGATTTTCTTTAGAACTTTTTCCCTCACTTTTCTTTAAATTTTGCTGACCACGAAGTTCAGCCTCCTCGCCGAAGTAGGCGCAGGTGTCTAAGTCGATAAAGAAACCTTTCTTGTGATCTCCAATGGGAATTGTATCCCTTATGCCCATGAACTCTACAATAGCCTCGTCGTTCTCAAATAAATCTAGTGGCATGTGACGTTGTTGGTCCCATTCAACAAGGGAAGGGTATACAAGGTCAAGGGTTGGTTTAGTGGGGGTTAAGGTCAGGACAACGTTGTTCATGAAAAGGTTCGTGGAGGCCAGATCCTCATATTGGCTACAATGGGAATCCGTATCACTGTCTAGGTAATCAGAGCTATCCTCATGCTCAGAACAAGTCACATCTTGATCGTTGGGGTGTGCTCCATAAGGACGAATCCCAATGCCATATCTTTCTATTTTGAAATGTGGAAGAGGGACTGGTTCTCTTTGTCCTTGTTCATTCCTCCCACATCCTAGGCCTTTGTAGCCCATGGAGTACATCATTCTGCTAGATTTTTCATATTCTGGGGTTTGATAACAAGATGGCTGAGTGTCCTCAGGGACCCAAGTAGTAGGTGGATCAAGCAATTTTTCCTCAGCTAACAAGCCTCCAGGTAGGAACGACCCAATAGTGTGTTCCTCTCTAGGTCTCCTGAAGCGGTAGTTAGGTCGACCTCTAGTCTTGGGTGACAATGAGAGGTCAGAAACCAAGAGCGCTTGTTGTACATTATACTCCCCACAGCCATATTCCAGGATTTTCATCTCCCATGAATCAAATGGAGATGTTGAAGTGGACGCCCCATGAGCACAAGAACTAAGAGAATCTGAATCCACCCGGGATTCCATAGCCTCAGACTGAAGAGGAACAACTATATCTACAGAGGGACATGCATATGTACCCTTTCATGCAAAGCTATTGAGAGCTCTACAATGAGCAAAGGGATCTGAATCTCCTGGTATTGTAATCGTATGTCCCTCATGCTTCAACTTGATGCATTGATGAAACGTTGATGGCACGGCCTGCATGGCATGAATCCATGGTCAGCCTAGAAGCATATTATATGGAAGTTCCAAGTCTAGGATGTGAAACTTTTTCTGATGAAAAGTGGGACCTAATTCCATAGGCAGTGTGATGGTACCTGCTGATTCTCTCTCCGCATTGTCGTATGCGGTAATAATGATAATATGGGACTCAAGATATTCCTCTGTATGTCCCAATTGTTTGACCAACTTAAGCGTGTAGATGTTCAATCCCGATCCGTTATCCACAAGCACCCATTTGATTTTCCTATGGGTGACAACTACCTCAATGTATAAGGGAAGATTATGTGTAGGATTCTCAGTAGGGACCTCCCTATGGTTGAAAGTGAGATGCTCACTTGGTGCAATGTTTTCCACCGCGGCTTGAAGGTGTGCATGATCGAATTCTAAAGGCACTCCCGACCCCTGAAGAGTTTGATACAGAATGTCCTTATGCACATTGGATATCTTGAGAAGATCTAAGATTGAAATCTTAGCAGACGTCTTCTCAAGTTGTTCTAAAAGGTTATATTTACCTGTTTTGTGGGGTCAACGGAAAGGGTTTTGGAATCACGAGCCGGGCATGCCTTGTTACCGCAGCGCAATCCTTTTCTTTGATCCGGATGGTGTTGACACACTCAACAGGAGAGTGAATACATCCCATAAGTGAATCATAATGACTGTTATCTCTTTTGGTATACAAGTAATTTGCGGCTTTATAGGTTTGGGATGACTCTCCCCTATTCGGCTCTGTCTTTTCCGACTTATCATGCTTGGGGAAGGGTTCCTTATAAATCCCCATTTTCTCATTAGGTGTTTGTGTTTTGCCAGGGTTATCCACCTCTATCTCCCCGTTGTCAATGAGGTCTTGAATATAGTGGCGAAGCCACAGACATTTGTCTGTCTTATGACCTTTAACGCGATGCATTTCACAATATTCATGCTCCTTATACCATGAAGGTTTAGGAGTGTTGTCATCAAATGGTTGCGTTATAGGATAGGTCATCATGTGGGCCGCATCTAACTGTTTTAGTATGACTGGCAACGGTTCATTGAGAGAGGTGAATGTTCTTCATTTTGGTGGTGGTTGAATTGGGCCCTTGGTCAGTTTAAAAGGTTGACCAGTTTGGACCATTTGAATGCGTTTGGAATCAGTGATTCCGTCTCCCACCACATTTTTGTTTTTGTTGAAGATCTTCAGATTTTCCACGGGTTTGACACTTTGGTTGTCTTTAGATTGGGTTTTGAGGGTGCCTTTGGCAATGAGAGCCTTTTCTATCTGAATCCCTTTCTCGATAACCTCCTCAAAAGTGCGGACACAATGCATTTGGAGGTGGAAAGCTATATCCAGGTTGAGATTGGGAACGAAAATACTGACCAGCTACTTTTCAGGGAAAGCGCAAGGGAAGTGACTAGCTATCCCTCTCCATCGTTGGAGGAAGCTGGCGAAGGTCTCATTTGGGTGTTGCTTGGCTCCACACAAGTCTATCCATGGTGATGTCACTCTCTATGTTATACGAGAAGTGACATACGAATATTTCTGCCAATTCTGGCTAGGTGAAAATTGATCCTCGTGGTAAGTGCGTAAACCATTCCAATGCTTGACCTCTGAGACTCTTGGGAAAAAGTCTGATGAGGTAATTATCACTATAAGACACCTCTTGACATGCCATGTAAAAATATTTAACATGATCCCTTGGGTCTCCCTTTCCTTTGTATTTTTCAAACTTTGGCATATCAAATTTCTTTGGAAAGGGTTGAAGGGTCATTGTCTTGTCAAAAGGATAGGGGCATAATTCTTCATATTGATATTTCCTGATGCTCCCTAAATTTCTCTCTTGTAAGCTCACAAGCATAGCTTTCATAGATTGCACTTCATGTGCAAGTAATTGTTCTTTAGTGGGAGAAGCGGGGATGTAAATACAATGATACCCTATGTCTTCTTCTCCTTGTTTTTCTCGATGGAGTTCATTGATCTTAACCTTCGGCCTCAACTTTTGAATGTTCTTGTTTGCATCTTTCTGTACATGGGAAGTAAGCAAAGCTAGTTTCTGGCTTAGGTTACTGATTTGTTGTTGGATCGTGGATTGGTTTATAGCCTCTTCTTCTAAAGGTTCCTCCTCTTCGTACTATGGAGATTCTTCACCGGTTTCATGTTCTATCTTGTTTCTTCGTGGCACTTTGATGAGGGGTATTCTATGCCCTACCACTTTATTGTTTTCTACGTAAGAGGTAGAAGCTTGTCCATGTGTTAAAATATCTTCCATATTGATAAGGGGACATTCTTCCTCAGTAACATTGTTTTTAGGTAGTATTGGTTCATTCTCGATGGGTAATTTGGCCCCTAATTCGATGACCCATGCCAACACTCTATCTTTGTTCCTGAGAAGAAACTCATCTAGTAGAGTAGGGTCAAAATCAAAGTCTGCACGTGGTGATTCTAATTCATTTCCACTATGGTTGACCATTTCTTCTGTTTCCTTTTCTACAGAAAATAGTGGTCCTAAGTCATGTCCAATGAAGGGGTTTGACCCTTGTCTGTTAGAGGTTTCCCAAGCTTGCGCTTGTTGTTCCTCATATGTCTGTTTCTTTAACCCTAGACGTGTTTTGGGAGCCATGTTTTCATGATAGTTTCACTAGGGTAAGTTGTAAATGTGTCCAAAGCTTAATGACTACCCCTAAGTGAAATGCAAGATGTATTTGTTAAGAGTATGAATAAATCAACAATGTGAGAATACCAATGTGATAGAGTGATAAAATCACCAATGATACAAGCGTTTGGTATTGAAACCTGTTAAATGAAGTACCTCCTAGACTACGTTTCAAAAAGTAGTTTGCATCGCAAGATGATTAACAAGATGTCTCCACTTATGCCAAGTTCAAGGGAATGAACAAAATGTAAGTAAATACAAGAAGTCAATGCGATCTCCCAATCAAGATATACGATGAGCGAGCTTCAAACTCGATTAAGACCTATATCTCAAAAAGTGCCAATTACAATTTGCAAATGACACAACAATATCACCAAGATATGTTAACCCACTTTGCGAGAAAGTGAAGTATTGATATCAAGGTGTTATTGATATAACACACACAAATGGTAACACCTAGCACTCTTTGAAATCGAGGTAATAATAGAATCGAACTAAAAAGCTCAAAGTATAGCTAGGAATAGTTAAAAATGTGTGCAGTGTAACCGTACAATATAGGTATTTATGTTGAGTTTACAAGAAACAAGACGTAAATATCAAAATTGTAGTGATACGATACAAACAAGCTAACTCTTCTAAGGAAGTCCGCGGTGATGAACCACGCCTAACTACAATGATGATCTTGACATGGGTATCAAGATCACAATGGCTACCAATGACGTGAAAATGCCTCCACACACTTTAGACGTTTAACTAACCCAGCCGCAAACATGGATGGGCGTAAACAGACATAAAAGTGAGAGAAATAGTCGAATGGTAACACAAAGGTAATCACACTTCTTCTTATCAACAAAGTGTCAAAATAATGTGAAGGAAGTAAATAAAAAAAAGATGAAAAATGTTGGCTTCACTTCAGCAGAGTTTCACCTTGCCCTAAGGCAAGTAAAAACTAGGCGAAAGTAACGCGTCACACGTTTCTCAATGAAAATATGGTTCACAACTCAACACTGTTTTAGAATGGTCAAAGTGGGCTCCTGGCCAAAGTATATCTTCCTAGGTGGTTCTCTCATCCTAGGTGCTACAAAGATTATCCACGAGTGGGACGATTTACCCAAAAAGTTCACAATGACTAGTTTGGGAGTATCTCGACTTTGCCCCCTTCAAGCACAGTGGGCAATAAATGTGTCCAAATGTGTACTTAAAAGGGTCGCATAGGGACAACTTGTAACTCTATCTCACAAAGGATTTACTAGTCAGATAGGTAGTGCGGAGCACTTCCCGTTTCATCCACAAGGTTCCCTCTTACGTGGACTACTTTGGGGTTCCTGGAACCACCCCCATTGTTGTAGCTTAAGGTGTTATGCCAAAGGGGTTATGTTCCAGTTGAGCGGAGAGGGACGTACCCTTTTCTGAAACCTGCAATACAATGTTTTGAATATGTTGTTCTTTTTATCTTTTTTAATTAGATGTGGTTTGCTTGAACACCATTTGACAACTTGTATAACAACTGTATTAGTAGTTTTCTGACTTTTGTTTCGATTCCTTCGTTCTTTGACAAGCGTTTTGGTCATGTATGATGATGATTAGTAGTTTTCCATCAAAAGAGAAGGCATCATTTCTGATTCTCCAGATCATCCAAGGACACAAGAGAAGAGCATACGTGATGTCTTCACAAATCCCAAAAGATAACCAAATGGAACAACACTTTAATTCAACAATGCCAAATTAACCAATTCCAAATCAAATACCCCTAACAATCTCAAAGTATCAAAAGGACTTAAGAATCATTTCTGATTCCCAAGATCGCCCCAAGAGACACGAGGGAAGAGCATACACGATCTTAATCCTATAAGTAAACAATGCAAAATATTACCTAATCAAATACAAACATGTAAAAATAGCCTGCAAAGACAAATATATGATTAGATAAACCTACAAGAATGTTAGCACATCAATGGCTTTAAGTTTCAAAAATGCAAAGGGACGCCTTACGCCACTTTTTCAGTGCCTGCGGGCGGGTTAGGGTGTATGCGCCACCAAAGGTAGTTTTCAGCACACAGTGTACCTGCGCCACCCAAGAGATGTGTGCACCCCGAAAACAGTGTCTGTGCCCCTAAAACAACACCTGCGCCACTATGTGGAATTTTTAGATGAATTAAATGCCTGCGCCACCTGAGAGGTGTGTGCACCACAAAACAACATATGCGCTACTCTGAGAAAATAGACAGAATAACCATATTACTAGAAAAATATACCTGCGCCACTAAAATTACATGTGCACCCTGGTTAGGGCGTGTGCGCTGATCTGACAGGTTTCATAATTCAGTGAAGGTACAGTATGAAACAACATGTGCGCCCGGGTTAGTGGGCTTGCGTGCTGGTTAGGGTGGGTGCGCCAGGGTTAGTGCGCATGCGCCAGGGGTTGGCAGACAGAATGACATATTTTAACAGCATACCTGTGCCACTAGAGAGACGTGTGCGCCCCAAAAACTGTGCTTGCACTCTGAAAATCATGAATACGCTCTGAAAATCGTGCATGCACTCCAAAAATTGTGCCTATGCCAAACCTGCAACCAGAGTATGGAAAAAACAAAGAAAACTTCACAATATCTCTAAATTTTGACAAGTTAGTTTAAAAATGGCAATTACCCATTAAAATTATGGCTATGAACATGAAGTTACACATATCAAATGAGCAAATTTTCCAAAAAATGGACATTAATTACTACATGTGCATATCAAAAGTTAGCCAAAACAATGAAATTTAAACTAAAATGCCATGGGACTAAGGGTCCCACCGGGCATGCCAAATGTGTGCAAGTGTTGTTTTTAAACTAATGCTAATGTAAACAAAGACTAACACCTAAATAGTCTTAATTAGCAAGAATTAAACAACATTATAAACACCATCATGATAAGAATTAATCAAGGGTTAGATGCTAACATTTATCAATACAAAACTATGAAATTAACTATGTTAAGCACCTAAATATCCTCTATTCTCTAACAACATATAAATGAAGGAACCTAGGTAGGTTCCATGGCTATCAAAAACAGTTGTCCTTAATGTTCCAAGAACCTAGGAATGGGGGCTAGTCAAAGTTGGGCTACAAGACCCTTTTGACACCTCCCATATGACCTAAGCACTTTAAGAAAGAGGCTTAACTCTTCAAGATGATGAACTCTCAAGAGGACAAAGTGCAAGCTCTTAGTCTCTTTGCTATATGCTTTGCATTTTCTCTCTTAAGGAGTTTAGGTGTAAGTAAAAAGGTAGGTGGAGGGCTCTTTATATAGCCCAAAGGATAAAGGATTCAACACATCTTCATGAATGTGGGATAAAGGTAAAACATGATTAGGAATGGATAAGGTTGCTTTATTAAAGGTAACCTTACTTTAGAAGGGTTTAATACATGTTTAACAAGTCATGGGAGTTGGGGGGTGCTTTAATTAATCAAAGGTGATTAACTAATAGGTAGGTGTAAGCTTATAGAAGCCAATTAGAGGAATATTAGTACGATTTAGGCTATTAGAAAGGGATTAAATCAATTAAATATTGATTTACTAGTTAAATGAAGGGGAAAACTAATTAATTAATAATAATTAATTAATCTAGATAGAAGAGGTAAATAATTAACGGAAGGTCGTTAATTAGATAGTTAGCTGGATAGGTGACTTAATCAATTAGCGTATTGTAATTAATTAACGACAACAAGAGGGAATATGAGCGCTTTTGACGATATGTCGTCAATTTGCGAGAAAGGGGATAATTAGTGCAATTTAAGTATTTAAATTTCTTAGGTGTAATTATAGGTGTCTACAATTGCACTCCATGAGGTCGCATTACTTTCATGCATTTTGTCAAATAGTTCATGTACCAATTGCAAGCTTCCACATTTTTCATACATGTCTCGTAGTACACTAGAAAATAAAGCATCTGACACAACCTTGTCCCTTCTTTGTTATTGTTTGGAGGATTCCCATAATTTGTTTCCAACTATCCAAGGCGTCTCAACACACCCTTTTTGTGCACAAGCTACAATATTTGTTGGCCAGTGAGGTTATATTTCATCAAGGAATTTTCCCACAAAGTTCACATGCCAAACGCATGTTTCCACATATTCCTACATAACTAGTGGTGGTGGAAATAAAAGGAAACCTGTCCAAAAGTCCCTCTTCCTAATTCCTTTATGTGTGTCCATGCCCTTCTCTAAATCTACCATTTTTTATTTCAAACACTAGTTGGCATGAGAAATAAAATGGAGACTTTCATGGTCAGCGTGATTCCATGAGACCACATTTCTTTAAGAAAATTTCCCAAAAATTCCATGCAACCTATTCTAGGCTTCCCTCAATTCAACGTCCAACAAGAAAAGATAACAAAACACATGCCATTCATTACCAATTGGAAAAATGGATGACACAGATTGGTAGCATCCATGGAAGGATGGATGGGTGAAATTAGAGACTAGAAAGTTGCATTTGGCTAAGCAATAGTATTGATGTTTTAGGGAGCCCATATCTGCTGCAAGGCCTCACAAAAAAACTAATTTTTCTGGACATATGCCACCACAAAAACATCTAACAAACTTTTACATCATTCATGCTTTGATGAAGGTCCAAGATCTGATCCATATGTTCTCACACATGCTGGGAGGATGTTGGATAACATTTTGGAGTTTTCCTTTATGTGTGTTAATTGATTTGGCATGGAGTATTATAATTCCCTTCAAACAAATTGTTGTGTACATACCTAAAACTATGCAATTCTATAAAACTATGGTTTTGTTTTTAGAGATTTACAAGATCTTCACGTGTTTGTCTTATCCTTGAATTTATCAGGCCTATTAACTGAGAACTTTTAGCTGTAAAAGTTGACAACTATTTTCTATGCAATGATTGATTCCCCTTCCCTGTTTCGAAGTTTCCATTTAGCATGAATTTGGGGTATGCTATCTGAGGTTGGATTCAGGATTTACACCTGTCAATTGGTTTTTTTTTAAAGATTCCAATGCATTTTTCACACATAATATCATTTGATAGCTTCTATTTTTTATTTGGGAAGCAATAATATTCTATAGTCAGCGAAGGGGGCGGGGCACTAAAAAAAATAGATAATTAATAACATAAACAATTGCTTATATTCATAATGAAATTTTTACAAATATATCTGAAACTAAAAAACATAAGGAAGAGAAGGGGACCCATCATTTCTTGAAAGACGAATTCCCTTACTCAATGTTGTTGCTCCGGGTTGCTCCATCTTCATCTCTAGAACACCTAAAAGAGAGGAAAACAAAATTGTGTTAGAGCTCAGGGTTCTCCTTAAGCTTCATTATACTTTTAACTTCAAATATATTTGCATATTTTATCAGAAAAGAAAGTACTAGATGAAGAAACAAATGTGGTTCTGTACTCTTAAAATGCATCTAGAGAAAGAATTGAAGAAAATGATTAACGTTTCTCTTCAACAGTTTGTGCATGTGAAATATTACATCAAGATGATGAAAAATAGAGTACAAATCAGAATTGAGTATCATTCATTTCCAGATGTGTATGCATCATTTAAGAGTACTTTTTCCAGATTTTTCAAGCATAATGGACAACTTGTTGTATAAAATGATGGAACATCATATCCTAGAAAGAAAAAATGAAAGGGAACAAATTTCTGAATTATTATAAGCAAGTGGAGTTTCTTATTCTCATTATATCATTCATATGCAAAAACTTGAAAAACAGAGTGCAAGGTTGCCATCCAAGGCCTAGAGACAACAGGGTTTTCTTTCTTCTTTTCAATGAAAAGGACTTAAATCTAAAAAAATTGCAGAATTCTTTTCTAAATAAGAAATGTAAAGGTACAAATTTTCTTCTAACAAGGAGAAAATGTAGGTGTTCATGCCATCATAAAGCTGATTAATCTTTTTCATTTAAACCGATGAGTACAAATGTGAATGTGAAAAATGTAGATATTGGAAATCATTTCAATAGTATATATCCATGAAAATTCCAAAATATCTTAAAATTACAGGTTATTTTCAGAGAACAAGTTTCCATAAATGCAAAGTTTTGTATCTAAAAATGGTGTTCAAATCCCTTAGCTAATTTTGTAATAAAAAAAAATCAGGGAAGAAATTGCCAATTTTCATCATACTTTCAAGCAAAACTGTGTTTTAAAGTATGCATTTCAGAGTGAGCTGAAGAGAATAAAAATATTACAGCCATTAAAATAACAAGTCCTAGGCGTGCTCTTTCAAAACCCCAATTTTTTTTAGGCACCCATCAACTAGAACGGAAAAAAAGCTTAAGTTTTAGCCATGACAAGATGGAGATAAAAACCCAAACTCGAGCCTCCAACAAATATTATGACCAACCTGAGTAGAGTGAAATCCAGGGCCGAGAATTGAAGGACATGAAAACACTAAAAATAATAAACAGAGCTATGAACCAAGTGAATAAATCATGGCTAAGCAAGTTAGAATGGCGTGCTACAACTGGAAAAGTCACAGGGTCGAGATGAGAAAAATAATGACGGCTACATGCATGAAACCAGGGATCAAATTGAAATAAAATACAGAGCTACAATGAGCGAAAAATGGTGGTTAAGTGAGGAAAATTCAAAGATCGAGCTCAAAAACTCATGGTGAGCCCTCCGGCACATCTCGAACCCACATAAAAATGCATGGTACCGTGGAAATTCATGACCAAGTTACAACAAGAAAACTAGGGAGAACTCGTGCCCAAACAATACATCATCGCGTTTCAGTATGTTAAAACAAAGATCCCAAACTGATAGAAAATGCAAATCTCAAACTCATAAAATGGTGGTCAAGAAAAGAACGAATTTCAAAGATCAAAATATGAGAAGTAAAAGATTGAATTGAGAAAATAATGACGGCCATATAAAGCTAATCAGAGCAGGGTCGAAGTTGATCACGGTGGCCATAAAAAATGTGAGGGTTTCTCCAAAGTAGATCCTCCATGCAAAAGCTAACAATGTAAAATCAAATACATTAAATTAGGATTTCAACCCTAAAGGAGGTTGACCAAGTGGCCTTAACCATGGTCACATTTGACTATGGTTAAAGCCACTTCTGGTTTTAAATAATTTTTTTAATCATTATTGACCAGATTCCCACGTAAATGGTTAGGTTTTGCAATAATTTTAATTATTGTAATTATTTGCAATGTGGAGGGGGGGTAAATCATGCTTTGCACAAAGTCAAAAATCAAATGATTATCTCATGTACGTGCCAAAAGACCAAAAAAGAGACCAAAATTCTCCTTAGTTATTGCTAAGTGACCAAATAGTTTCCTTATTTTTTTTGCAAAAAAGGGAAGTTGACTAAGTTTGAACAAGGAGAAACATGCCATGCAAAACTAATGATTTTGTCCCTTGTAAACCATATGCATGATAATAATCTTGTTATTATTATTAAAAATTTGTAAGTTAAATTGCAAGGGGTCAAATTATGAAAAGGAGAGTTGGCTTTGGATTTGTATTCAACTAGCCCTAACTGAAGTTTCCAACTCAATTTGAAGTGTTGCATTTGAGGAAGAGATTTGAGTCACTGTTAAGTGCCAAGAGTAAACTAAAATGAGCTAGAGATAGATGGAGTGACATGAAGTGTTGAGCAGTTCTAACTACACTTCTCTTCTACTTATTTTTTCCTTTTTATTCTATATGTACCCATGCTTTTGAAGAATTTAGGGGACTTGTGATTTTTTCATGCCAATTATATGCCAAATTTTGTTCTCCAACACTTATTTGATGTAATAAAAGACCGAATTCCTACATTTTGGAGCTGAATTGAATTGTGTTACATGAGTTCATTAGTATGATTAAGTGAATGTATTCTTTCCTTTGCATGTTTATGAATTCCATCACCTCCATTAAGTTATTTTGAAGCTTTTACAGGTCATTTTAAGTGCATGATTAGTTTGTTGATCAATTTTGGCAGTGGAAAATACCTTCCTCCCAAGCTATATTAACAACTTGTGCATGCATTTTGTGAAATTCTTATGTGAAAGTAAAGAAAACAACAAGTGAAGTGATATTTACAAGTATTGAAGGGAACAATAGTGTGTTTTGGGTAGTCATAATTCACCAACGCATTGTTGTATCACCTAATTTTACATGTCTTTTGCACTTTTATGTTATTTCTCTCCTTTATCCCCAACAAGAGATTAGTTTAGGCAATTGATCCAGGGAACATGCCCTCTCTAGAGGTTCTTCTCAACATTGAGACACCCACACTCTAAGAAGATCCTATTGTATCAGTTGAAGAGAAGGATTGCTTGCACTTCTTCAACTCATGGCGATCTTTATATTTGATAACACTTCCTTGATTAGGGAGCAATATAATAATATTCAGATGGGTACATTGAAGTCCTCTAAGTCACATGCATCAATTGGTGGATGCAAAAATAGAAGGATTCAAATAACAAGGATAAAAAAATAGAATGATAATGAACAAAAGGTGGTCAAAGGTGACAATTTTTTTTCTAAAAATTAGTAAAAACTAAAATTTATTTGATAATTATGCATGTTGATGCTAATTTTTTTACAATTTAATAAGAATAAAAATTGTAGCGCTTAGAATCTAGTTTTTAAACTACTATGATTTTTTGAAAACGGTGGAGATTAAGAGGGTCAAATGTGTTACACACACAAAGTGTGCCTATGTTTATATTAAAAATATAACATATTGTAATCCGGAGGAAATTAAAGAAGAAAAATGTTCCTTGAATCTCCCAGGATTGCTATAGTGCAGAAGTTGACTTCGGGAGCTTTCCAACAACTAATTGAACATCAAAAACGAAGTTCGTATGCACATTTGGTGGATGGTCAAAGTTACGGTCAACCCTAGGTGGGACCAAGTCAACGGGCAAGTCATGAAGCAGTGGCAAGTTTGATCATGTGAGGATGATGTATTTGGGTTTTTACCTCCAGTATTCATCATTCGACATTATCTTCATCCTCGTACATGATTGTACATGATGTATTTGGGTTTTTACCTCCAGTATTGAAACGACCAAGCAAAACGAACGTGCACTACTGTGATTTGAACCCACAACCTCATCTTAGAAAGTGGAGAAGCCTCACCAGCCCACCTATATAGGCAGTTGGGATATGGTTTGCACGATAAGGAATATTACCTGATTTGTGGGTCGCATTTGGCTATAAAAGCCACTCCCTCCCACTCCATTGGACACACAAGCCTTTTTTGAAGGCATTCCATTACACAATAGCTCATTTCAGCATTCTTCAAGCTCCTCCTGAGCCATGGCCGAGGCATTGAAAAGTAATGCAAGGAGGTGGAATCTATAACAGAGTTCGAAGGTTATATGTTATGGGCCTTAATAAATATGAAGGATCACATTGTTTGGAGGTAAATATATAAGTCCTCTATTATTTATTTTAGGCATTATTATGTTATTTAAGATCTATATTATATATAGGCATTATTATTTTGAAATACCTATATTTTAATATATGTATATGTTTCGAAGCTAAGTCCTATCATAGGCGTAAAATATGTAAGACCTAAAATAGGCATTATTTTTATTATTATTTATTTAATGCGATTGTAATAGGTGAAACGTTAATATGAAGCTCTACTCTCTCCCTACAAAGTTATACTCCGAGCCCGAGACGTGCCGAAAAAATGGTGAAGTTCGAACATGAGCGAGGTGATTTTTAATGGAGATATATTGAAGAGATAAGACCTATGTCAAATAGGAAATTTCATCGTCTTCATTGATGACCGATTATTATTATTGGAAAAATGGAGACAAGGCTTATTAAGCCACAAATTCAGGGTACATAATGTCTGGAAGACTGTCCGGGGAGCCAAAGGGTGTTGTATTATCATCTGGAAGACTAATCGGTGAGCCAAAGGGCATTGTACTAGGAAGGAGAATGCTTAGCACCATGCAACGAAGGCATAGAGGTATTCACAGATAGAATACACAATCGAATATACCAGGATAACTACTTGGTATAATGTTCTTATGTATTCACCGTAGAATGGTAACTGAATCACCATTGGCATTGACATTAGGTCAGAACTTTCTTCTGTGAAGAGGCCATCATGGGCATCTAGCAGAATGGTACCTGATATTAGTTTTTCATCAAGAGGAGCTCTTGAAGGATCAAATCGGATAGTCATTTGGTGTCAAGGAAGTGCGACCACACAACTGAATGGTAGCTGATCATAAGACTTAACATCATGCATTGGAGTCTTGAGGTCTTGAAAGAGGATTAACATCGTGCATTGGAGGCATTGAAGTCTGGAAAGGGACGTGACATTAGGTTGTAACTTCATTATGTGTAGAGTCTCTTATGACCCTGTAGTAGGATGGTACCTGATAAGTCATTGTCCATCACTGACATCGGATCAATCATAGCTCTAAGTAACATGGAGTTCCTTCAAACTAGTTTGGATTCTATAGAATCAACTAGGAGCCATGAAATGTGTTATAGAGTCAAAGAAGATCCTTTTTGTCATATATCTAGAAGCCTATCATTGCACAATGGAGGCATGGAAGTCTTCTATGAATATCAAAGTGGTGCAGCAGGAGGTAGTGAGCCCAAGTACCATGGGTCCTAGAGTTTGAGCCATCATTTTTGAATGTGGAGTTGGCAGAATATTGTAATGATCTCTTCTCAACAAGGTGATTTGGAGTTCACAAGATTTTTGGGACAAAAATCCTTTCCCATTGGGGATGTGTGATCCAGAGGAAATTATGGAGGATAGAAGTTCCCTGAATCTCCTATGATCACTACAGTACAAATTTTGACTTCGAGAGCTTTCCGATGACTACTTGAAGGCCAAAAACGGAGTTTGTATGCACATTTAGTGGCTAGTCAAAGTTACGGTCAACCCTAGGCAGGACCAAGTAAATTGGCAAGTCAGGAAGTAGTGGAAATTTTTATCGTGTGAAGATGATGTATTCAAGTTTATACCTTTGTTCTTCATCATTCAATATCATTGTCATCCTCATACATGCTCAACAAAAAAAGTATTTGCCACATGGTGGGTCCTCGGGCCACCATGTGGCTTGCCACCGTTTACCAAATAATCAACTCAAGCAAGTTTTAATTTACTCGAAAATTTGTCTATTTTAGCAAGTTCAAGTTGAAACTGAGTTGTGCATGGAGCTATGTATCAATTTAATTATCCAGTTGCATTGCAAGTGGTGCTTCACGGGCGAGTCACTTCTACAGCTTGGTGGGTCATTTATTTTTGTTGGGATTTAATATAGTATTTAAACTATATTATAATATTAAATTTTTTAATGGTGAAGCATTTTCCATGTCTCGAAGAAACGTTCTAAGTTTATTAGAAAAATATATTTAAAGCCCATTCTATCTCCATTGCACCATAAAGTGGGATAAAATATTATTACGAAACTGCTGGCAACATTTTTTGCATTGATATGGATGCATAGTGGACTCGACATAGAGGGAGGCATAAGGCTTAGGGGAAGTTAATGAAACGAGTTGTGGGCTTGACAGTGGTCAACATGGATAAACACAGAGGGAACATGTGGGCAGGTTGAGCCATCGAATTGGGGGGGGGTGGGTCATTGAAATGACTGAGAAAAACCAATGTGCACCACTGCGACTTGCACCTGCGACCTCAACTTAGAAAGTGGAGCGGCCTCACCAACCCACTTATATAGGCAGTTGGGATATGGTTTGCACCATAAGGCATATAGCCTAATTTGTGGTTTGCATTTGGCTATAAAAGCCACTCCCTCCCACTCCATTGGACACACAAGCCTTTTTCTAAGGCACTCCATTACACACAATATTATTTTAGCTTTCTTCGAGCTCCTCCCGAGCCATGATCGAGGCAAAGAAAAATAATGCGAGGAGGTGGAATCTATAAAGGAGTTTGAAGGTTATATGTTATGGGCCTTAATAAAATATGAAGGCTCACATTGTGTGGCGGTAAATATATATAAGTCCTATATTATTTATTATAGGTATTATTATGTTATTTAAGACCTATATTATATATAGGCATTATTATTTTTAAATACCTATCTTTTAATATAGGTATATGTTTCGTAGCTAAGGCCTATCATAGGCGTAAAATATGTAAGACCTAATATAGGCATTATTGTTATTATTATTTCTTTAATCCTATTGTAATATGTGAAAGGTTAATATGAAGCTCCACTCTCTCTCCACAAAGTTGTACTCCGAGCCTGAGACGTGGTGAACAACTAGGGAAGTTCGAACACGAGCGTGACAATTTTTAATGGAGATATATTGAAGAGATGAGACCTATATCAAATAGGAAATTTAATTGTCTTCATTGATGACTGATTATTATTATCGGCAAAATGAATATAAGGCTTATTAAGCCACAACTTCAGGGTACAAAATGTTTAGAAGACCTGCCAGGGAGCCAAAAGGCATTGTATTATCATCAGGAAGACCGATCGCGGAGCCACATGGCATTGTACCAAGAAGGAAAAATCTTAGCACCATGCAACAGAGGCATAGAGGTATTCACAGATAGAATACATGATCAAATCTACCAGGATAACTACTTGGTATAAGGATTCATGTTCTTATGTATTCTGTATTATCATGCTAGATTGTATTATTTGTTACAGTCATTGAAGTTGATAATATATCGGTTCTATTAATGAACCCGGAGACATAAACATTCTTCTAAACTCCGTTATCAACTTGTTTTGTAGTATGATTATATTCTTTCCTATGGCTTTTGAGTGGATATGTACCACGGGGTGATTTTGGAAAATTATCTACAATGCATGATAGGGTTTCGAGATCGAAGTAGATAAAAACTTAATCATTTTCGGAGAAATGTGATCCAGCAATATCGATAATATTCAAATGGGTACGATTCATGTTCTCATGAACAAATCATGATATTCGAATAAGAATGAAAATTAATCAACCTACATGATGGATGGACACAACCAAATTTTGAATTAATAATTATGCATGCTGATGCATAATTTGAATAAGAATAAAATTAATCTTCAACAAATTGTAGCATCTCAAAACATCCAGTTAAAAAAACTACCACGATCATGTTCAAACCAGATCATGGATATTCTAACAAGAATAAAATGTAATACATCAAAAAAATGTGATCCAAAACATCGATATAAAAAATCATTAATGCATATCTATTCTATAAGCTTCCTATTTCTCACTGTATCATTCTAATATTTCTGCATTTGCAGGATTTACTTCACCCGCACGAAACAGTCGTGAAATTGCATGCGTAATAGAGGAGCGGGAATAGTATTATCTGCCACGATATGTTTGGATGAACATACCACTGTCTTCACTAATGAGTTCTGCAGATGGACATGTGTCCAATTATAGAAATTGTTCACAAGATTTCCCTCGCAGGCAAACATCATTGTTATCAGCGCTACAACGATTATCATCTTCATCTTCATCTCTCTTCTGTTTCTCTTCAATTGGGAATACTTTCATTGCAAGGAGTCCTCCCTACTTATATATATCCTTCATTTACTGTAAACATTTCTGTCATTATTGAGTCAAGGATTTGATTCCCTGCACACCATTATACTAAACATTTACATCAAAGATAAGAACTAAACGCTGACGTTAGGGGTGCCGATTAAAAAATAACATTGAACATTTCAAGCTTTCCAAACAATTTATTCTGTCGACTATAATTTGAATGACGAAACATTTACGACACTTGTATTTATGGTATGCAACAATTTTCAAATGATTTTCCATTTTTTTAGTGGTAATACAAGAGAAGCTAACAGAAGGAAAAATAGCTGTACATCATGGGTATAATTAACACCATTGACTTTAGGATGTGATGTTCTCAATGTTTCTAAAGAATTATTATATTAATTCACACCGCATTAAGGACATTTATTAAAATTGTGATCATGTGATCATGACACTGACATGATTGGGGTTAGAATTAGTGATATCCTTTTAAGCCAGCCTGAGCATAATAAGCCTTGTTGAATATGAGCCTAAATTGGATGAACTTAATATAACATAAATTATACTATTCAAGTAACACGAGCTATTCATACTCGCTTAGTTAATAAATGTAAACCCACCTTATCACAGGGCCATCCCTTAAATATGGGCTTAAAATATTTGAGCTTGTATTATTATTGCTAATATTATATAAATTATACAATGTCCAAGTAACATGGGCTATTTGCAACTTCACCTCATCACAAGTCATGTTGAATATGAGCTTAAAAATCTTTGAGGTTGCTTATTACTTAGTATTACATGACCTTCCCATATGATTGCAAATAACATGACTTTTAGTCTGATTTTATTAACAAATAAATTACATATAATTTGTATAGATCTTGTATCCAAGGTGGGGGGATCACACTTTCGTGGGGTTGAGATATGTGGCAAGTTGAGATTAGTTTGAAAAAAATATGAGAAAACAACAACAATATCATAGAAAAATATAGAATTGACATTCCTATAATCAAATTGAGGTTATCAATAAGTCAAAATTTATAAGTGCCTTGGTCGCAATTGATGATTTTGGTGTGGAGGATTACATTTCAAAAGTTAATCTGAAATTCAAGATTTCAGTGCCCTCGAAATTATTAAAAAATATATATTGAGATTTAGATGAAGCCAAAACTATTTGAAGACTTAAAAACTTTAGATCGAAAACTTAATGAGAAATCCAAAGATAATAAACAATCTTATCCAAACTATGAATTTGAATATCAAATTTGGATTTTTATCAGTAATGTAAGATTATGAGTACACCTAGGGTGCTTTTACATCAGCTACCTAAGATTAAATAACATTGGTGAGGTATGTTTTCTGATCAAGTTGTCCCAAGATCAACATATCAAACATTTAAGATCTGATAAAATCTTGCCACAAGTTATGTTTGCCTGAATATTTCTTGCATGGCTTGTGAGCTTTGTTGCTCAAAATTGAGATACATGTGCTAAACTCATGCTTATGGCCAATGGGATATTTGACCATCAGTCCACTACTACATAAAGTTTAAATATAGTCACCTTAGCTATTTGTAGTGCCCACTTCCCTTAGACACCTTTTTTATACTAATCATGATACTGCTGATTATATTATGGACATGATTATGGACTTTATTATAGTATGATGTTAGATGTTAGATCAGGGATTATTGTTGACTGGATTCAGTTATGATGCATGATGATTATTAGAGACATTTTATATGTTGATGATGATATACTGTTTGACATGGTTATATAATGGATCGGTTGTTCGGACATGTGATATTTGGATATTGTGAGTAGACCTTCAGAAATGGAAATTATTGGATGATGATATAGTTGTTGATAAAACTGTAAATGATATGGTTAGATTACTTGGATGTTGTTGTGATTCATATATTTGGATGATTTTGGGAGTTATATTTATATTAGTTTGGATGTTCTGATATAGCCACGAGGCTGAAGGAGGTATTTGTGTTTTGCAGGTTAAAATATCACAACAAACATCAGGGATTGGTGATCAACCACATTGGAATTCTAGATGAATTCAACAAGGTCACCATGGCAACTAGTATTTGTTTGTCTGTGTTTGTGTGTGTTAGGGATTTCCATGAGGGGATCACCTTTAATTCTGACCAAGGGGTTATGTGTATTCCTATTTATTTGAGTCCCTTTTGTTTAATGTTGCATGTGTTTATTTTGTGATGCATTTGAACCCCTTTCTTTATTTATTAAATGTTGTATTCAAATATTGTGGGTAAGCATGTTGTTAAGTATTATATAAATAAAATATGTCATAAGAAAGTAATTAATATGAGTTGTTGTCTATGATTTAAAGATGTTGTAAGAATGAGTTAATAATGTGTAAGTAATAAGTAAGTGATGTGTAAGTTAAATTTTTTAGTGTGAAACACTCCACCTTCTTGGAAATTCGAAATTCGTCCTTGGAGGCTGTTTTTGGAGGCTTGTGGGACAAGTTAAACTTGTCTCATACCTCTTAAATTTATTTACCAACCATACCTATGGTTGGAGAGTTGAAATTTGACTTTTATAATGCTTTTTTAGAAGGCAAATTGTAGGTTTTAATTGCACTTTTCTTACATGATTTAATTTCAGTCCTTTGGGGTGTAGGTTGGATTTGAGTGTGTAAATAAACTATCATATTATTCACCCACCTATTTATTGTGCATTGGAGAATGAAGTTGACTTTGGGGGTTGGGGTGAGGATGATGTGATGTGGCATCCTACATGGATCCACTTCATCCTCTTCTCTTCCCTCTTCTATAAAATTCAAACTCCTTGCCTTGTTTTGGATGTTGCTTCACTTTGGAGACTTCATTCTTGGGCGAATTATTTTGTTGTTTTGGAGCTCTTGCTTTGAATAAGTTTTTGGAAGATTGTTGCATGTTTGTGCTTTGCTGATTTGGGATTGCCTACATTGGGATAAAGCTTGTTGTTTTGGAACTTGGAACAACTCCATCATGGTGATAAGTTGGATCTAGACTCTTGAAATTGCAGGTACATCTTGAATGAATGATAAGCATGGTATTGTCTTCTATTGTATTTGGCCTGGTTGTGGGCTGTTGGGTAGATGTCTCAATGTAATGGCTTGCATAGTATGCAAAGCATGATATAGATTCCTCTTGTGGGAGGCACATAGTGTGTGTTAGTGAGATCTAAGTATTGTAGGGAGTCCATGAGATCATGGGTTGTACCTTGTTGATACATATCTTGAGATCTATTTATTCGTTATGGGCTGCCATTGGAGAGCTTGGTGAGGCATATGGGAGTGTGAGTACCCAGGGGTCCTTGGGACACATTTTGCACCATCTCAACTCATGATACTGATGTCTTAACATTATAGAGCTTCATGATTATGGACCTTGTTATAGGTATGATGATAGATGTTAGATCATGGGTCTCATTGTTGACTTGATTCATTGCTCCTGACGATGATTATTATGAGACACTTTGGATATATATGATGGTAACTACATGTATCTGACATGGTTATATTCCTGGATGTTCTTGCGGACTTGTGATATGTAACTATGTGTGAGATAGACCTAGAATCCTGGATAACTTATCTGGATGATGATATAAGTGTTAGGAGTCGAAATATTTACAAATGACATTGCTAGATCGATTTGATGTTGTTGTGACCTCTCCTATATCTAGATGATTTTGGTATCTTCATATTTATATCTAGCTCCTTGAAGTTCTGATATGGCCATTGAGGCCAAAGGAGGTATTTGTGGATATTAACAGGTTTAAAATATCAGCAACAAACATTGAGGGATTACCAGATCAACCACATTGGAATGTCTAGATGACATTCAACAAGGCCACCATGGCAACTAATATTGTAGGTTTGTCCTGTGTTAGGGATTCCCATCGGGGGGATTCATACCTTTAATAGGTGCCCACCAAGGGCTTCATGCAATGTGTTTTCATTTTATTTTGGTCCCAACTTGTTTATGTTTGCATGTGTTTATTTTGTGATGTTTTTACCCAATAAAGTCACTAAGCTTATTAAATGGTCAGTATAAATTTTGTGCAGTAAGGGTCATATTGATTAAAATAAATAAATCAAATATGTGCATCACTCCAAGGTACATTAATGAGAGTACCTTGCTCCACGATTCTATAAGTGATATAAGATCATGATGTAAGACGATATGTAAGTGCAAAAACTGATGTGAATTCGACTGTTTGAGTGTGAAACACTCCACCTTCCTTGTTATAATTCGAAATTGCAGCCATATGGAGGCTGATTTTGGAGGCTTGTGGGACACAGTTAACCCTTTTCCCACAACCTCTTGGATAATTTAATATACCACATCATACCTACGGTTGGGGAGTTAAGATTAGAATTATATAAAGCTTTTTGATCCAGGCAGATTGTAGGTTTTAATTGAGCACTTTTCTTACATGATTTAATCTCGAGAGCCTTCAAATGGGGTGTAACAATTGGATTATGCAGTGTGTCAAAACTTAAAACTGTCATGATGGAATTCACCCATCACTATTTATTATGCATTGGATGTTAATAGACAGTTGAGCTTTTGGATTGGGTTTGAAGATGTGTGACTGATTGCATCCTACGCTGGATCTGCCCTACTACCCTCTTCCCTTCCCTCTTCTATGGGAAACATTTGAATGGCTTGCCTTGTGCAAACAGGAGCAAAACTTCATTTTCCAAGACATCATTATTCCTTGGGTGAATTCCTTGCTACTATTGGGAGCTCTAAAACCTTTGAAGAAGTTTTTTTTTGGAAAGATCTCCTTGCATGCTTCGAATCACCTATGAAATAGTTTTGAATTTGCTTTCATTTGGACTCTAACAAGCTTGTTGTTTTGAAACTTGGAAGCCAACTCACACTCCTATGGAGAGGTAGGAGTTTGAATCTTGAAACTGCTCTTAACATATTTATGGATGTGTTGATCATGTTTGTGGGCTGTTGTGTAGATGGCCATACAAGACAACTGGTGCAGGAGAAGACTATGGAGTTATATTTTGTGGGAGGCACATAGTACTGTTTTAGGGAGGTCATAAGGGTGGAGGGAGTTGAGACTTTGGCTTACAAGCACTCATTCACTCTTTAGAACATAGTTTCTATTTCTTTACATTCATTCACTGGGGTGCTATGAAGATGTATTGGGGACTTACATGACCTTATTATGTGAGGAATAAGGGGTACTCCTGCATCAGGGAGGCATAAGGGCATATTAGGGATTTGAAATGATACATTTACACACACACATATGTTAATGGTTTGTTCTCAGGTGGTGATACATATTTCTCCTTTGGGAGGCATAAGAAATATCCCCCATAGTTTCTTGCTCCTTTGGCTTGCTTGATGAAGCCTCAATAATGTTTGTCATGTTTTAATATAGTTGTAAAACTACATTCTGTTTTGGAATATATTCTTATTGTGATTATGTTGCTTGAGTGTTTGTGGAAGCATGTTGTTGCCATGAGTTGGATCACATCTTTTATTGCTTTGTGGTTGAGGCTCGGGGGCCAATGAAGAAGGATGGCTTCTCCTCTTCATTGGATGTCTTGGTTGGGTGGAGAGTGTTTCCTTTCCCCTACTTTTGTTGTGATCAAATTAGAAGAATGAGAAATCTACATGTTGTTGTTTTGGAGCTGAGATAAAGACAATTTGACAATCCCTTGTGAAATTAGATCTTATTGTAGCCTCTTTCCCACTTGAAGTGGATGATCTGTGTATTCATTATAATGGAAAGATACTTTTTATTGGCAATGAAAGTGGAAATTTGAAATGTAAAAGAGTTATACTCTGTATTCTATTTTGGAAAGAATGTGAAATAATGATACTATTTTGTATGTTGTATTTTGATATCAAATGGAAAGGAGGTTATATGAGTTTCATTCAAATTAATGGAAGTGTTTACCTTATTCATATGATATTCTTTCCATTGGAAATATGTATTTAACAATGTTCTATGAAATACCTGTTTGGAAAAGAGGAAAAGTGAAACACGTGAGAAGAAAATGTAATATTCTATGCCTATATATAATATATGTTTTGGAAGGAATAAAAGAAGGATGTTACAAAGTTGTCTTTTGGAATCAGATAAATGCATTGTATCGCCTTTCTCAAATTGTATCATCATGGCATTGAATATGATCTTTTAAATGTAAGTTGAAATCTATGTTTGAAAGAAAGAAATGCGTATAAAGGAAATGTAATACTCTGTTCCTTTGAAATATGTAAAAATTAGAAATCATAGATGTATTATAGTTTTTTGAATAAGTTGAATTAAATCAACTGAATGCATTAGATTTGGTTTGGAATCACATTATAATACTTGGAAGAATAAAATGGCAAATAGACCTTTTTAAATTTTTTATTTTTTTTGAACTTTGTCTTGTTTTTTCCAATTGACAATTATTTAATCCCAAATACTCAGACTGAATTTGCAATAAAGGAATAACAAATGAAACATTAATTTTGGCATAGTAATATCTAATCAAATTCATCTAGATATTAACACTTAAGGAAATTCTTATAAAAACTTAGGAAAATCAGGCTCAACTGTTTTGCAGTCATGTTGCTGTCAAGAAATGTAAATGTTCAAATTACAAATCAATCAGTCAAATTGAATCTTGAAATCTCTCTTAAATACACCTAAGAACAATTTCCCATGTCTATTTGACATGTTGAAAGAGGGACAAGAACAAATTTAACAATTTAACTAGTTAAATTTTACCAGTTTACATTGTAAAATCCTGTAGAACGTTTTCACAAATTTGACCCCTTGAACTTTATCAAAATAAAAAAATAATGATCTCTGTGTGAATAGGATGTCGAGATATTTCCAAAAAGTTCTCGTTTTCCCAAAACTGATCCTTCTATCAAAAGTTATGGCCTTCTGAAATTTTTCCTTCACTTGGTGTCAAAAAAAAATGGGGAAAAATTTGCTTGGTGGGCCCGTGGGCCCAACTTTTTCCCTTAGAAGTTTAGGAAATTTTTGGGAAAATTTTCCTAAATTTTCCCGCCAAACCACAGCAATCAAAGGCTGCCACGTGGCTCCATGAGGTGTCGGCAGAGGGGCGGACCCCTTTTTAAGCTTAGCATTTTCAGAAATTTTAGGGAAAATTTTCCAAATGTTTCCCCGCCGCCCGCTGGCCTACAGCCAATAAGGAGCTGCCACATGGCATCACGAGGTGCTGAGAGAGGCATGGGTGAATGCCACCCTTTTATCCCTTCGGAGTGTTAAACTAATTTTTTCCCCACTGCCTCGCCTTTCCCGCGTTGGCTTAGGAGACGCCACGTGTCCCTTTCAAACTTGTGGGAGCGCGGGCGCAAAGTTGGATTTCACCTCGCACGGGAAGATTTTTCAAAATGTCTTCCACCGCCTTGCTCTCCCCGCGCTGACTTGGGAGGTGCCATGTGTCCCTAGTGGACTTGCGGACCCGTGGGTGCGCGGGCAAAAAGTTGTTTTTCTTGCCCCATGCGGGAAAATTTCAAAAATCTCCCCGCGGCATGCCTACCCGCTCTTGGGATAAATTTTCACCCTTGGGCCTACATGCCTGCTCTTGGGGAAAATTTTCACCCTAAGGCCCGCCGGCCCATAAATCAAAAAATATGAGGAGTTAGGAGGACTTATTTATATTAATGGAAAGGTGAGAAAATTTCCTATCCAATGCGAATAATTTAGGGAAATTTTGAATGCGTTAAGTTTGAGAAAAATCAGGTTGAAACTTTAAGATAGTTAGAGAGTGGGTATGGTGAGGAATTACCCTCTGAACCTTATTGAACCTTCTAACCCTAAAATTTGTATGTTATGACCTCTAATAATTTCTGATAAAAGAAAAAGATGTTCTAGTGACAGTTGTTGCCTTGTAATCCGGTTATAGACTCGTTTAAACAAAAAAAATTATTCCATAATTTTCCTAATTAATCCTAGGTTGTTCTTGGGTCTCAAGTGGGTTGTTTTAGCGGGCGTTACACTTAGTATCATAGCAGTGGCTCAAAAGGTTGGGCCATTGGGCACACTAGAAAAATTGAGACATGAACTTTAAATCTAGCACACCTTTAAATCTAGAAAACAACTCGGTTTAGAAGTTGCATATTTTAGTAAACATGGAAACTGAATAAAAATTAGAAAGGTGAACCAACTATCGCCTTGGTCTGTGCAGGAGGTGCAAATAGGACGAGGGGCCTTTTCACATCGACCTAGACTTCCACCACCAGAGCATGTTGTAGCAACCATCCTACCCCAAATTTTTCAGACTCTTCAGGATGTTAATGCCACTCGACGTGGAGGATTAGTAGGAGGGAATGTAGCCAAACATGATAGAGTCCCTTCCATTGAGGGTCATGTATCACCTCGACCCAATGAGGAGCATGGAGGAGAGAACTCCCATGCAGAGTCAGCCAGAGCTGAGTCACCACAGATGGAGCAGGGTGACTGAGTTTCAAGACATAGAGAGAGGTCTCAGAGCCCTAGGCTTAGGGATGCGCATGTAGAGAGACCTAGAGGTTGTCAGACCACAACTATAGATCACATCAAGGAGATCCTGAAGCTTCGACCATCACATTATTTTGGTGACATAGGTAGATTTTAGGAAGAGGCCTAGTTAGTGAGCTTGAGTGGGTGCTTCAAGCTCTGTCCTTGTTCTAGAAACACGAAAGCTCATGTTATGATCCATCTACTGAAGGATGGAGTTGGTGTCTGGTGGCAGACAGAGGAGTAGAAGCTCCATGTTGATTATGAGACAATTACCTGGGAGCTCTTTGAGGATCATTTCCAGACCAGATATTTGTGACAAAGGTTCATACAAACATGGATAGATAAGTTCCTTGACCTCTGACAGGCATCTCTCACAGTAGCTGAGTATGAGAGTAGATTTCTGGATCTACTCCAATATGTTGGTTATATGCAGGATGAGTAGGTGTGGATTCACAAGTTCATCTGGGGCCTGAATCTAGACATTGGAGGTGCAGTGTAGATCCATTGTCCACAGACATTAGCTGATGTCATCGAGAAGGCCTATATAGCAGAGGAGACTTGGGGAAAGACCTAGCATGCTAGAGATCGAGTCTGAAGCTGCATACAATAGATGCATGACATCAGATCGAGGGGGTTAGTACCACTTCCTTGTGGTGGACAGGGTTTACCAAAGTCATCTTTTAGACCGCAGCAGCAGCAGCAACAGTCCCGTCCACCTTATAAACCTCCATAGAGATTTGATGCACAGAGAGGTCAGAGTTTGGGGTCTCCTCCTAAGGGTCCCATTAGGACACAGGGTGCACAGAGAGCTCACCCAATAGGATCTCGCTAGCAGAAAAATTAGTAGACCACAGCTGGATCATCAGGATCCACACCACAGACCCCCAGAGTACTAGCCAGACCTGCTACACAGGGGGAGAGGATTAGGAGGTTGTTTTGGTTGTGGTGTTACTGGACACTTCTGGAGAGACTACCCACATAACCCTAATAACAAGGGTAAGACACAGATCTTAGAGCCTACTATTGGTGATATGGGGCGTAGTCATAGGATGTATGTAGCGGTTGAGAACCACCAGGAAGAGCATCAGAGTACAACAGGGTTCATTTTAAGACACCTCTAGAAAATAGGAGGTGGAAAATACCTAACGAATATCCCTGGAACCGATTTTAGCAAAAGGTGAATTTGATAGTTTTCTATAACTGAATTTTTGCTAGGTTTTTCAAGCTAAAAAGACTATAGATTTTCAGACACTGACGCCTCATTGACATGCATCAACAAGAGCTCGCTGATGGCATGTTGACACGCGTCAACGACCTTTGTTGACACGCATCAACTACTCCTCTTGACACGTGTCAACAAGGGCCACTAACACATGTCAGCGCCCCTTGTTGATATGTGTCAACTACTCCTCTTGACGCACGTCAACAAGGGCCATTGATGCACATCAATAGGGGTTGTTGACATGCGTCAATGTCCTTTGTTGATGCACATCAAAGGCCCTTATTGATGCGCATCAAGAGGAGTAGTTAACGCGTGTCAATAAGGGTCATTGACGCACGTTAATGGCCTTTGTTGACATGCATCAACAAGGGTTGTTGATGTGTTTCAATGGTAGTTGTTGATGCATGTCAAATGTCCTTGTTGATGTGTGTCGATCGTAGGTGTCATTGACCCTGAGTTTTTCCTTTAAATACCCTCCCGTCGGTCATTTTCACATTTACACTTTCCTGCTCTCGATTTTTTTGTATAAGGGAATCAATTATTCTTAAAGACTTAAGCACAACTACAATGGCGAATACAAGTGTATCCCAACTGCAAGCTCAAGAAAAAAATCAAGAGGAAAATCTAGTCCTATCCACGGGAAAGATACTCTATAAGAATCCTTTGTGCCCCCACATGCAGACTGTTTTATAGATGACTTCTGAATACAAGGATTTGATCGATGCATGTGAGTTTAGTGGGCTCGTTAAGATGCCCCATTTTGAAATAGACCAAGATATTTTAAACTACCTTCTGTCACCTTACAGTACAGAGGACGGCCTGTTTTATGTTACTATGAATGACGACCGATTGTTTCAATTCGGTATCGACCCAAATGACATTCATTGGTTTACGGGCCTTCCATTCAGAAATTTACCCTTTGTTACAATGAAGGAAACCCTCGTTTAAGATGATAAGAAATATCTCGAATCGACATTCAGTTTCCATGTTGATTGTAAGTATAATTTCTTTTCATTCATCATTTTTTATTTAGTTTTTTATTATGATACAATTTAATGTTATACTAATTCCCACTTTTTTTGGCATTTACAGCTCATGTCAATAAATCCAGGCATGGTGTGGATACGCAAGAAATTACACACCACTTTCTTGTTGCAATGATTTCCTTTTTTCAATCCAGAATAGTTTTGCAGGGTCGGTAAACAGATATACCAAACTGGGCCATTGCATACATTGTTGCAACTATCGCAAAACAAAAATTTGATTGGTGCACCTTTTTATAAAAAATAATAATAACTGACATAAAAAATGAAAAGCTTTCAGAAAAACCTGTCATTTACTCCACAAACTATCTCATTGGCCTTTATTACGAGGCTCTTTTAAATTTAAAAGACAAACCAATTCCCACTTGCATTGATGAGGCATTGATGAAGTTGTCAATTCCATTTGAAGAACAACAGGTATAAACTATTAAGTTTGTATTTCGACATTACACTGTGCATAGGTATTAACAATTTACTGTTTGTAGAGAAGATTTATGGAAGCCCTTCCTCGAAAAAAGGCGTTATCAAGAGGAAGAGGCCAACAACACGCCGAGGCTTTGGGAGATTCCCAATCTAAAATGGAAGCTCACTCCTCTCCGAACCCCCAATAGTTTCAATTCATTAAACATCAGAGAAGTAATACATTTTCATGTATTATTTACAAATTCCAAATTTGTATTTTCATGTTTCAATTTAAATTTTACCCAATTTAATTGACATATAATTCAATGTTGATGACAATGCAGGGACTTGGGACCATACACATGTTTCAGAAACTCAACCATCTTCCCGAACTCACTCAGTACAGTTGCATGCATTTGTATCTTCTCAAAAACCACCAATTACTACTCCAACATGACCACCCTTAGCACCGCGACAAGCTACCCCTCAATAACAAGGTACAAGTTTTCAATACTACTTCGTTTAATTTCATAGTTTTTGCATTGTTTTCTAGTTTTTCATATTTTTTTCTTGAACTTTTTAGCACATTGTAGTCCTCCTTCTGTTCAAATAGCGGCACTTCCCCCCCTTAACCAATAATATTTAAAATGCCAACCAGAGGATCAAGAAAAAAGAACATTGGTAAACACATGCCAATTGCTCTGGCCCCTAACAAGACACTAAACATTGCCTCCTGCTTTCAAATTTTAACCCTCTCACTTGGTGGTTTGCCCAGTGTAATGGGTGTATAAATTTAGATGAATATTACTTGGGCATTGATAGCAATGACCCAACTGGATTTTTCAATACCCGTGAGATGATTCAAGGCCAGTAGGTATACTTCAATTTCAACATACTTTACCATATTGGATTACATTTCACTTTAGATTTATTGTCTGAATCTTGATTAATTGTATCACAAATAGGATCAGGCCACCCAAAGGCAGAAATAAGTAGCAATTGATCAACCCAAAAGCCCCCATACCTCTCCAGCGAGATCATCTTCATCAGATATAGATGGTGAATAGCTGCCACCTTTTCCTTTAGAGAACTTAATTGGTTATGATTGTCAATCCCATGTCAGTGAGTTTATTCTACCTCATATCAGTTAGCTCAGAGAATGGGAGAGAAGGGCTAAATTACTTATCAATGAGATTATTAGTCGTTATGAAAATTATTGGAAAAGGTATAGTTTATATGCTGCATTCCAAAATCACCTGCGAAGATGGATTCCTTACTTACCCAAGTAAGAAGTGGGACTGTCACATATATCAACAACTATAAAGATGACATTTTGGATAAGATATTAAAAAAATTGGAAAATATTAGTGCTGAGGCTCAGACATATTTTAACAAATGGTCTAAGGACAAGGATCTGGTAGCAGTTGCAAATGCCAAGAGAGATAGAGCGGTCGTAAGTATTATCACTTTCAAACAATAATTTTTGTTAATTTAAAGTTTTCTTATTTTAATAATATGTTGAATTGACATTATTTTTTTTTGTGCAGTTGAAATATGAAAATTTGAAGAGTCAAGCAAAGGTTTTCCAAGTTCACTTGGAAACAACGAAGAACAGTTTATCCGCAACAAAGAATTTGAAGGAAAATATTGTTTTGGTTAAAAAACAAAACAATACATTGAAGTGGATAATTAAAGAGCACGGCTTTGAACCTAAAATATTATTCAAAGCTAAGGCAGCAGCTGATCCAAATTTGTTGTCCCATAGAGATGTGACAAAGCAAGAAGAAAGAATTTTAAAGAATCTAGACAATGCTACGGAAGATCTCATAAGATCTGGGGTTATTTCTGCTATTGGGGAAAGGGGTACAACCACAGACGAAGAAACCATTGGTGAAAGGAACACAGGAGTTGAAATGGATACAGAAAAAGAGGGTTGAAATTTTTTATTATTGAGTGTGGAAACTTGAAATATTGAGTCTATATTTGAAAATTTGAAACATTGAATGTTGTGGTCATGGCATTTGAATTTTATTATCTGGATTTGATAGCCTTTGAAAATTTGAAATACTATATAATATTTAATTTTATAACTTCCTATATATTATGTATAGAATTTCTAGATTGTATATGATGATTGCATTAGATAGGGATGATAAAGTATGTTTCTTGTTTACTTGGATTATCATGAATTGTATGTGGACGTAGATTTAGCTTCAAGCACAATAATTCTTCTTCTCTAGACATTTAAACTTGTTTTAAGATAATGCTTCTTCTCTATACTTGTAATGATATGATCATGATGACATTAGAATGGATATAGATGATTTTGAATGATGATAATGGATAATTGTTTTAAAAAAATGGAATGTGTTAGAACAAAGACATTTCTTTAAATTTAAAATAGATAAATAATTGTTTTAGTAATAATTGTAATGTCAGGATTATGATAATGATATGATGATGATATGATATATATGGATGATGATGAATTTTATGTGGATGTAGATTTTACTTCTAGCACAATTGTGGATGATGAATTGTATAATGGATTGTGGATTATAAATTGTTTAATATGGAAAAATCTTCCTATGTAAAATTTGATTGTGTCATTTTATCCCACAAAGTTTAAAAAATATATCAAAGCATTTTGAAAATATAAAAAATAAATTAAACATAATTGTAAAAAATCAAGAAAGATGATATGATAGGGTTTAACTTACCTTTAGTGTTTTAGATGGCTGTGAAATCATCACTGGTAATGTGCTAGATCTTTGTTTTAAGAAAACTTAACACGAGAAATGGATTAGTATATAGATGGGTGAGTTTCCTGACATTTTCAGTCCTGAGAAGTACCAGCTTCCTTAGATGAATGTCAACCCACGTTTTTAAAAAAAAAAGAAAAATTTTAAAGTGATAAACAATAAGATTAAGGTGAAGAAGATACTTATTTAAAGTTGAAACAATCCATTATCAATATCTTCTTCAAACTCGATGTTATCTTCTGTAGAGTGTGAAGATGCACCAAATCCACTCTCAATGTTGGGAACAATTGTACTTGTAGCTGTATTATTCACATCTCTTCTTTCGCAAAGGGAATTCCAATGTGTAATGGCTCTGTCGAAAGGAAAGGTTTCCATGGATTATCGAGATACATAACACCTCATGCAACTTTCCATATTTTTATCAAACCTGTTTCTCAGTTTTGATTTTATAAATTATAATGCACTGAAAACCCTTTCGTCCTCCACAGACCCTAAAATCATTGTTTGTCATAACTCATATAATCTGAAATATTCACTGATATCTTCTTGTAAGATGGAACTTTGATAGATTCCTTGCCACAGCCTTGTAATAGCACCACTTTCAGAAGGTTCATCTAAATTTTTATATTGGTTCCTCGTTGTTGTTGCAAAATTTGTTGATTGAAATTTTAATAAATCAACATTTAGTATACCTTTGATTTCCATACCCTTGAACTCTGAAGTCTTTGCGAAATGTTCCATTATTGTACCCATGGATTTATGGAAATGCTTTCTTACAAATTCAACATGACCACCTTCAGTATTCTAAAAATTAGGATTCATCACACCCATGGCTTCAAGAATTTTATCTTTGGAGAAACGTTCTCTAATTTATGATGATATTGATTTTGAATTTTTTTAAAGCTTTATTCTTGTTTCAACTATAACAAACTCAAAGAGATTACGTGTCACGGGAACATATTCTCATTCCGATCTTGTAATATCTTGACATTTTTGCAAAATGTGCAGTGGTATGTCTCTCCCATTAACAGTGATGCAGAAGTGATCGTGGATATTAAACCTCAAATAGTTACTAGATTTTTAAGATCTAATAAAGCTTTCCAATTCTAAAAAACACCTGTATCAAAACTATCTTGGGAACAATACAAGATATCAAGACTTTGACATACCATTTTTCTCATCCATATAAAATCCACAATATAGATTAATCTCCCATGTGCATGCTTATTAGTGTATTGATCTCCTGCAACATTGGAAGAATACCAACCAATGTAAGCAATGTGTACAAATTAATTAATCGGAACAACAAGTCCCTTTCCCTATCAACTTCATGACGATATTTGTGCATGAAACCAACCAATGAAGGATACTCCTCACAAACTCTGCATGCAGGTTTATACAAAGAGATCCATCTAGTCTCAACATCTTTCAGAAGTTTTTTGCCATCTGTAATTCCAATTGCAAATTTTTAGAACTCAAGAAATCACTTTGGGCTGCTTTCCATATAGGCATGAAGTTATCTTATAAGGTATTCTAATTTAGCAACATTTTCGTGGTTGCTTACCATTTTATACGCTAAATTCATTTTGTAAGCCATACAGTGAATTGGTAGCATATATGGGGCCACTGTTGTTTGTAATCTAACACACAGCCCTATTCGGTGACCCTGCATGATAGATGCACCATCTGCTCCGACGCATAACAACTTCGTAGCAATTTCATAATTAGTCATTCTAGCAATATATTTTAAATGAGAAACAACTATTTTATGTAGGTTTTTAGCATTACAGTTTTCAACCATTTTCATAACACCCAACAAATGAGGAGTCCTTATATGATTTTCTAAAGTATAGACATGGATACATACCCATGTAGTGTTGTCGAAAGCAGTCACTTCATCAATTGAAAGAGAGATAAAATTTGATTTTTTTACATTCTTTTTCAAATCTTCCTTCTCTATCATCGAAAGGAATTTTTCCATTTCCCATCCACTACTTTCAGACCAATGAGATTGAAGTACATTCAACATTCCATTATATCAAGATACAAAACTTTGAAATCGAGGAAATCTGAAATCAGTCTTCCTTTCTTTAGTATTTGAAATCAAGTACAAAATTGTACGAGTTTTGCATGTAGATTTGTTTGATTCATCTTACCAATTTGCGATGTGATCGTTCCTCCCTTTTCCATGAGATGTCTGCATTTTTTCTACTCTTCCTCATAATCCACTACGTATCCAACATGCATGCATTCGTTTTCATTTTTCCACCTGTGTTTTGATTTTCTGGCCATCCTCCCCCGTTACAGTGAAATATTGTTTTCCACAATATTTTTCTATAGTGTCCAACTTCATTTGCATTTTTTGTTGCTTTCCCAATTTCCACGTACATATTGTACATGTACATTCAGATGGGATCTCTTTAGAATTAAATTACTGTACAGGTTTGATAAACAGAAATTTAGTTGCCCAATACAACTTGTATGACCTGCCAATGGTCCTCATATTCTTATTCATTTTCAATGTTTTACTTTTTTGAGTAGATTTTTGAGCAATATCACAATCACCTGGTTTCCTCTTTCGTGAACTGGAATTTGAATTTTATTTATGTGTTCCATTTTGCTGAGTATTTGTATGTGTGATATCTTGATGCACTTCTGGTTGCACCCGAACAGGAAGAATATCTTCAAGATCTGGCATAATATCGTAGGTGTTATTTGTTTGATATTGTGCAGAATGCATGTCCACCTCAATAATACCTTCCACACAGTCAGTATTCTGATTCTTTCTTGTGGCAGCTATAGGTTTGTTGGTAGTTTCAATATCTGTATCAGAAGAGTTTCCAAAATACTTGAACAGGGACTTCTGATATTTCTTAGTTACTTTTAGGGTCTTTGCATTCTTAGGACTAGCACCTTCCATTATTCTGAACAGAGTCCTGTGTCAGCAAAAGAACCAAGTAGCGACTCAGCGAGTCAGTCAAAATTACTGTCACGTGTCAACTATGGAAATCCTTGTCGCATGTCAACAATGAACCCTTTGCCATGCATCAAGAACATGTCAACTATCCCTGTCGCACGTCAACAAGGTGTCAACTATCTCTGTCACGCATCAACTTTGTCCCTGTCACGTGTCAACTACTTATCGCATTGTCACACATCTGTAATATCTCCTTGTCGCATGTCTGCAATACCTCTTTGTTGCACGTCAACTATATTCCCATCGCGCATCAACAACTAACCCTAATAGGCTAACAACAATCTCTAGTGCTTAAGAGTATGCAGAGTTCAAACTTCATGGTATTGGTAATCTGGTAAGCTACTTGTGGTAGTACCGTAGTATACTACCTGACAAATCACCTAGGTTTTTATAGGAGATGTTTTCAAATGAAGGCAAAGCTGATCCCAAAAAGAAAATATATTGTAAATTTTAGGGGAACAAGACACCGACCCGCTCCGAAAAAATCACCTTTTCAAATTTTCCTAAAATTATTATTTTTCCATATTATGAATATTCACCACTAAAATTATCCCTGGAGTGTAGTTATTGAGGCTGCAGGTAACATTGGTGCTATTCCTACCTCCATTTTGTTTGATTATGGTTCTTCTGATTCTTTTATTGCACCATCTTTAGTAGAGCAATGCAAGCTAGTGGTAGTTAGGCAGGGTCATTGTTGGGATGTTGAGATGGATTCTGAAGCCAAGATCTCTATAGAATCCTTAGTTAAGGAGTGTGTGGTAGATTTGGGACCTTTCACCACTACCTCAGATCTCTGTATCCTTCCTTTAGGCTCATATGGAGTCATCTTGGGTATGGATTGCTTGTCTGCACACAGGGCCAAAGTGGATTGGTACCACAAGATTATATCTTGTGCAGATTATTTGGGAGTTGAGTCGATAATTTCAGGGGTAAGGAGACCCATTTCTATTCGCACCATCTCTATTATGTAGCTTAAGCAGTGTGTGCGACAAGGTTGTTAGTTGTATGTTGTTACAGTCAGTGAAAGATTAGAGGATGGATCTAGTGGACCATCACCAGATTATCACCCCATTTTGAGAGAGTTTACAGATGTCTTTCCAGGAGAGCTACTGGGGTTACGACCCCCACGTGAGATTGATTTTCATATAGATCTAGTTCCGGGAGTAGATCCTATCTCACGAGCACCTTATCGAATGACCACACTAGAGCTCTGTGAGCTCAAGTTGCAATTTGAGGGCTTTTTGGAGAAAGGCCTTATCTGCCCTAGTATATCCCCTTAGGATGCACCGGTGATCTTTGTAAAGAAGGACAGATCCTTGCAGTTGTGTATTGATTACTGCCAGCTAAATAAGGTAATGATCAAGAATCATTATCCCCTTCCATGCATTGATGATTTGTTTGACCAGATGAAGGGAGCCACAACTTTCTCTAAGATAGACCTTAAGTTAGGTTATCATCAGCTGAGGATTTCAAAGGCACATATTCCTAAGATCGTCTTCCGTACGAGTTATGGCCACTATGATTTTACAGTGGTTCCTTTTGGTTTGACGAATGCCCCCGAAATGTTTATGAGTTTGATGAATGGGGTGTTTGGGACCTTCTTAGATCACTTCGTGCTCATCTTCCTTGATGAAATTTTGATTTACTCACGTACACATGAGGAGCATGAGGGGAACCTTTGCCAGGTTCTTCAGTGTCTCTGAGAGCAAAAACTTTACGGGAACTTGGAGAAGTGTGCATTCTTTCAGACAGATGTGTAGTATTTGGATCATATCATTTCTGGGGAAGGTATCACCATCGATCCTTCCAAGATTAGAGCTATTATGGATTAGCCAATACCCACTACTGTGACTGAGGTGTGCAGCTTCATGGGATTAGTAGGTTACTACTAGAGATTTGTTCAAGACTTCTCTCGGATTGCTCACCCCATCACTTCCCTTTAGAGGAAAGGGAAGAAAATTGTTTGGTTAGACAGGTGCGAGCAGGCCTTCAGTACACTAAAGGAAGGTCTCATTACAACACCTATTCTTGTAGTGCCAGATCCACAGAGTGAGTTTTTCATTTGCATGGATACTTCCTTAGTAAGGATTGGAGATGTGTTGATGCAGGTGGGTAGAATAGTGGATTTTGAGTCTTGCAAACTCAAATAATACGAGCTTAATTATCCAACTCATGATCTTGAGCTTGTGGTAGTTATGCATGCTTTGGTTTGATGCAGGCAATTTCTGCTTGGTCAGAGATTCACACTCAGGACAGATCACTCGAGTATTCGCCACCTCTTCATGCAACCCCATCTCAATGCTTGTCAACAACGTTAGATGGAATTGCTTTGTGAGTATGATATGGAGATAGAGCATATAGAGGGGAAGGAGAATGTGGTGGCAGACGCTCTCAGCAGACAGAGACATGTGGCTATGGCCACCTTAGTGAGCACAAATTTGTGGAGTAGGATTCTTTAGCAGCTTCTTCTTGACAACTTCTACAATGCAGTTTGAGCAGAGATCGAGTCTCAAAGACCCCTCGAGGGGAAGTTTTATGGTTTCTCACTAGAGGTAGATGGCCTTCTTAGGCACAAAGGCTAGATTTATGTTCCCAGAGAGGGAGGCTTGAGGTAGGACATCTTGGCAGAGGCACATCGTGCACCCTATTCAGCCCACCTTGGGGTGAAGAAGATGCACGCCACCTTGAGACATATGTATAATTGGAGAGGACTTTGTAGAGACGTGGCCCAATTCAGGTCACGATGTCTAGAGTTCCAAAAAGTGAAGGCCGAGCATCAACATCTAGCTGGCCTTCTCTTTCCTCATGCTATACCAGAATGGAAGTGGGACACCATTTCCATGGACTTCATTGTTGGGCTACCGATGTCAAGATATCACCATGATGCCATCATGGTCACGGTTGACAAATTGACAAAAGTGGCTCACTTTTCTCCGGTGAAGACCACTTATACAGCTAGTGCAGTGGCATGGGTGTATCTTGATGAGATTGTCAGGTTGCATGGGATTCTGTGGAAGATCATTAGTGACCATGATCCTTTGTACACTTCCCATTTCTGGACCACCATGTAGCATGCCCTCAGGATGAAGATCAATTTCAGCACAACATATCACCCTGAGACAGATGGACAGACTGAGCAGGTGAATCAGATTTTAGAGGACATGCTCAGGATGTATGTGATGGATCAACAGTCTAGATGGGAGGAGTACCTGTACTTGGTGGAGTTTTCCTACAATAATAGTTTTCAGAGTTCTATAGGCATGGCTCCTTTTCAGGCTTTGTATGGCAGAGAGTGCAAGACACCTCTTAGTTGGGACAGGTTAGAGGACAGGGTTTCTCTTGGACCAGCTTTGTTACAGGACATGGATCAGTAGGTGGTTTTGATCAGATAGAGACTGTAGAAGGCACATGACAGACAAAAGAAGTACACAGATCATCATAGGACCAACCATAGTTTTGATGTGGGCATGAAGGTGTTCCTTTGTGTCAGGCCACATAAGAGCCCTATCCGTTATGGAAAAGGTTCTAAGTTAGCTCCTAGATTCGTGGGTCCTTTTGAGATCTTGGAGTGTATTGGCCCTTTGGCCTACCATCTAGCATTGCCACCCAGCTTGTCTCGCATACATGATGTGTTTCATGTTTTAGTTCTTAGGAGATATGTTGCAGATCCTTCTCATGTGTTAGATTGGACATCATTGTAGGTGCAGGATCAGGGGAAGGTGATGGTGGAGCCCGTTCGCATCCTAGATCGTAGGAACCTAGGCCTTCAAGGCAGAGAGGTTGATCAGGTCCGGGTGTAGTGGGACATATATGATGAGACTGCAGCTACATGGGAGGATGCTACTTTTTTATGAGTTCAATTCCACACTTGTTCCAGTGACTTCCAGGAGGAAGTCGAGTCTAAGGGGGGGGATGTACTGCCCAATTGCCTTTGACACCTTTTGATACTAATCATGATACTGCTGATTATATTATGGACATGATTATGGACCTTATTATAGTATGATGTTAGATGTTAGATCATGGATTATTGTTGACTTGATTCAGTTATGATGCATGATGATTATTAGAGACATTTTGGATATTGATGATGATATACTATTTGACATGGTTATGTTATGGATGTTGTGCAGACTAGTGATATTTGGATATTGTGAGTATACCTAGAAATGGAAATTATTGGATGATGATATAGTTGATAAAACCATAAATGATATTGTTAAATTGCTTTGATGTTGTTGTGATTCATACATCTAAATGATTTTGGGAATTATATTTATATTATTTTGGATGTTCTGATATGGCCATGAGGCTGAAGAAGGTATTTGTGTTTTGTAGGTTAAAATATCACAACAAACATTGGGGGATTGGAGACCAACCACATTGGAATTCTAGATGAATTCAACAAGGTCACCATGGCAACTAGTATTTGTTTGTGTGTGTTTTTGTGTGTTAGGGATTCCCATGGGGGGGATCACCTTTAATTGTGACCAAGGGGTTTTATGTATTCCTTTTATTTTGGTCCCTTTGTTTATGTTTGCATGTGTTTATTTTGTGGTGCTTTTACCCCTTTCATTATTCATTAAATGATGTTTAAATATTGTGAGTAATCATGTTGTTAAGTTAGTTAATTAAAATATGTCATAAGAAAGTAATTAATAGAGTTGTTGGCCATGATTAAAGATGTGTAAGTGATGTGTAAGTTAACTTTTGAGTGTGAAACACTCCACCTTCTTGGAAATTCAAAATTTTCCTTGGAGGCTGATTTTGGAGGCTTGTGGGACAAGTTAAACTTGTCCCATACCTCTTAAATTTAATTACCAACCATACCTACGGTTGGGGAGTTGAGATTAGACTTTTGTGATGTTTTTTGAGAAGGAAAATTGTAGGTTTTAATTGCACTTTTCTTACATGATTTAATTTCAGTCCTTTGGAGTGTGGGTTGGATTTGAGTGTGTAAGTAAACTGTCATATTATTCACCCACCTAGTTATTGTGCATTGGAGAATGAAGTTGAATTTTGGGTTGGGGTTGAAGAGATGTGATATGGCATCCTACATGGATCTGCCTCATTCTCTTCCCTTCCCTCTTCTATAAAATTCGAATGGCTTGCCTTGTTTTGGGGTTGCTTCACTTTGGAGACTTCATTTTCTTGGGTGAATTCTTTTGTTGTTTTGGAGCTCTTGCTTGAAGAATTTTTGGGAAGATTGTTGCATGCTTGTGCTTGGCTATTTTTTGGATTGCTTGCATTGGGATAAAGCTTGCTGTTTTGGAACTTGGAACAACTCCATCATGGAGAGGTAGGAGCTTGACTCTTGAAATGCTCTTCTTTTATGAATGTAAGTGTTAATGTATGAATGTTTTGGCATGGTTGTGGGCTGTTGGGTAGATGGCCTAGGAATGGTGTAGGAGAAGACTATGGGGTTATATTTTGTGGGAGGCACAAGTGTGTTTTAGGGAGGTATAAGGGTGGAGGGAGTTGGGATTTGGGTTCCACCTTACAAAGAAATAGCTTGCATTTATTTATTCGTTATGGGGTGCCATAAGAGGTTGGGGAGGCATAAGGAAATGTGAGGAATAAGGGGTACTTTGGGGAGGCATAAGGGCATGTCAGGGATTTGAGATGATATATATATATATATATATATATATATATATATATATTGGTGGTTTGTTCTCAAGTGGTGATACCCATTTCCCTTTTGGGAGGCATAAGCAACATCCCCCATAGTTTCTTGCTCCTTTGGATTGCTTGAGGAAGCCTTACTATTTTTTGTCATGTTTTAATGTAGTTGTAGAACTACATTCTATTTTGGATTGTGTTCTTATTGTGATTATCCTGCTTGTGTGGTTGTGGAAGCTTGTTTTGCCATGTGTTGGATCACATCTTTTATTTCATTGTGGTTGGGGCTTGGGGGACAATGAAGAAGGATGACTTCACTTTTTCATTTGATGTCTTGGTTGGGTGGATATTGTTGCCTTTCCCCTATTCTTGTTGTGATCAAATTGGAAGAATGAGAAATCTGCATGTTGTTGTTCTGGAGCTAAGATATAGACAGTTTGACAGTCCCTTGTGAAATGAAATCTTATTGTAGCCCCTTTCCAACTTGAAGTGGATGATCTATGTATTCATTATCATGGAAAGATACTATGTATTGGCAATGAAAGTGGAAATTTGAAATGTAAAAGAGTTATACTCTGTATTCTGTTTTGGAAAGAATGTGAAAGAATGATACATGTTTTGTATGTTGTATTTTGAAATCAAATGGAAAGGAGGTTGTAAGAGTTTTGTTTGAATTAATGGAAGTGTTTTCCTTGTTCATATGATATTATTTCCATTGGAAATATGTACTTAACAAGCTCTATGAAATCCCTGTTTGGAAAGTGGAAAAGTGAAGCACGTGAAAAGAAAATGTATTATTCTATCCTGTATATAATATATGTTTTTGGAAAGAATAAAATAAGGAAGTTGTAAAATGGTCTTTTGGAATAGATAAAGGATTGCATAATCTTCCCCAAATTGTATCATCGTGTTGAATTTAATCATTTAGATGCAAGTTGTAATCTCTGTTTGAAAGGAAGTGTAATACTTTGTTCCTTTGAAATATGTAAAAATTGGAAATCAGAGATGTATTATAGGTTTTGAATAAGTTGAATTGAATCAACTAAATGAATTAGATTAGGTTTGGAGCACATTATAATACTTGCAAGAAGACAATAGAAAATAGACCCTTTTTTATTAAAAAAAATAAAAAAAAATTGAACTTTGTCTTGTATTTCCTATTGACAATTATTTAATCCCAAATGCTTAGACTGAATTTACAACGAAGGAATAACAAATGAAACATTAATTTGGGATTAAAAATATCTAGTCGAATTCATCTAGATATTAACACTTACAGAAATTCTTATAAAAACTTAGCAAAATTGGGCTCAACCGTTTTGCAGTCATGTTGCTGTCAAGAAATGTAAATGTTCAAATTGCAAATCAATTAGCCAAATTTAATCTTGAAATATCTCTTAAATACACCTAAGAAAAATTTCCCATGTCTATTTGACATGTTGAGAGAGGGACAAGAACAAATTGAACAAATTTAACAAGTTAAAATTTACCAGTTTGCACTGTAAAAGCCTGCAGAATGTTTTCACAAAATTTACCCCTTAAAATTTATCAAAATCAAAAATTAATGATCTCTGTGTAAAGAGGACGTTGAGAGATTTCTAGAAAGTCCTCATTTTCCCAAAACTGATCCCTCTATCAAAAGTTATGGCCTTCTGAAGTTTTTCCTTCACTTGGCGTCAAAAAACAAATTTTGGGGAAAAATTTGCTTGGCGGGCCCGAATTTTTCCCTTAGAACTTTAGAAAAATTTTGGGAAAATTTTCCTAATTTTCACCGCTGACCCATAGCCAATCAGAGGCTTCCATGTGGCACCACAAGGTGTCATCGGAGGGGCAGACCTATTTTTAAGCTTAGCATTTTCTGAAAATTTTGGGAAAATTTTCCAAATGTTTCCCCGTCGCCCGCCTGCCCGTAGCCAATTAGGAGCCGCCACATGGCATCGCAAGGTGTTGGTGGAGGCACGGGTGAGTGCTACCCACTTAGCCCTTCAGGGTGTTAAACTAATTTTCTCCCCGCTGCCCCACCTTCCCCGTGTTGGCTTAGGAGATGCCATGTGTCCCTTGCGGACTTGCCGGAGCATGGGCACAAAGTTGGATCTCACCCCGCGCGGGAAGATTTTTCAAAATGTCTTCTGCCACCTCGCTCTCCCTGTGCTAACTTGGGAGGTGCCACGTGTACCTAGTGGACTTGCGGACCCGCGGGTGCGGAGGCAAAAAGTTGTTTTTCTTGCCCCACATGGGAAAATTTCCAAAAGTCTCCCCCAGCCCGTCGACCCTCTCTTGAGGAAAATTTTCACCCCTGGGCCCGCAGACCCGCTCTTGGGGAAAATTTTCACCCCAAGGCCCACCAGCCCATAACTCAAAAAATATGAGGAGTTAGGAGGACTTATTTATATCAATGGAAAGGTGAGGAAATTTCCTATCAAATGGGAATAATTTAGGGAAATTTTTGAATGCGTTAAGTTTGAGAAAAATCAAGTTGAACCTTTAAGCTTGTTAGAGAGTGGGTATGGTGAGGAATTACCCTCTGAACCTTATTGAACCTTCTAACCCTAAAATTTGGACCTTATGACCTCTAATAATTATTAATAAAAGAAAAGCATGTTCTAGTGAATTAGAATTGTTCTGGAACTTGTTAGTGACAATTGTTGCCTTGTAATCTGGTTGTAGACTCTTTTAAACAAAAAAAATTATTCCATAATTTTCCTAATTAATCCTAGAATTTACTGCCCTTACTGTTTTCACCCTAAGTACTTAAAGAAAAATGAGTTGATGTAAATCTGAGGAACGTATTTGAGCCTTGTAATAATCCTGAATTCTTTATCTTTGGAGAAAATTTTATCTCCGGGATCAAATGGTCATTTTTTTGCATTTTATGATTTGACGGGCATTTCTCCTGATCAAATTTGCATCTTCACATCAACAGGAAACATGGCCTCTTTTGGTTGGACGCGGCTCAACTAGGTACTTCAAAAAATTTATGAATCGCCTCAACTTAAAAATTTTTCCATGTGGAAGAACGACACTCATTTGAAGATTCGCTTTTGGTTTGGCCTTGGGGCAGTGCTGGGAGGACACGTGGATGTTTCTGCTACTTTTCCCCGACTTAGAAATTTTTTTACGTAGCTAAAACAGTTTGGCGGAAACAGGGACACGTGGTGAGCCCACACTCATTCAGGGTCTTAAACTTGGGCACCATTTTGAAGAAGCGCCAGGAGGACACTTGGAGGCCTCCACTCACTTTGCATTTTGCTTGGAATTTTCAACTGCCAAAGGATATTGCCTCGGATCTTGGTACTTGGTGCCTTCCGCTAAGCTTTGAGCCTTCAAACAATTTTTTTCGGGCCAGGACATGTGGTGAGCCCATGCTCATTCAATGTCTCAACTTTTGGGGACCATCTCAAGATGCACCATTGTGATGTGTGGTAGTGTGACAAGTCAAAGAGGGTGGGGAAGCAGACCATTGGGGGAAATTTAGAATTTTTTCCTCTTATTCTCAAAAGGGTTAAGATATCAAAAAAGGCCTGCAAACCCAACAAAGGGTCAGTCAAAGTTTGTTTCAAGTCAAAAGGGCGGGGAGGCAGACCATCGGGGGTAACTTGAATTTTTTTCCCCTTGATATGCAAAAGATTAAAACATCAAAATGGCTTGCAAGACCGATAAAGGAAAGGTCAAAGCTTGCTCCAGTCAACGGTGGAGGTGTAGACCCTCGAGGAAATTTGGAAAATTTTCCTTTTAGGAGAAAAGAGTTAAAATTGAAAAAGAAAGCGGGGTTCCACTGGGACCCACATTAAAGACTAGAAGCAGAAAGGCGGAGCTGCAGGGGAAACTTGGAAAATTTTCCCTTTTCCAAAAAAGAGGTGAAATATCAAAATTTGGCCACGGTTTTGTCGACATTAAAATTTTCCTCCGTAATTTCTATTTCATTAATGTATGTATTAGGAATAGGATGTTGTTAAGTGTAATTAGTAGTAGCATCCGATAGAAGATAACATCACTGTCAGTACGGTGCCACCAATAATGTAGAGTACGGTAACAGTCAAAGTACAATAGGAATGTTGTAAAAAGTAAATATTTGTCATAAGTGGTCTGGTAATGTTAAAATGTCCAGTTGGGATAAGTAGAGAAGTCGGGTCTACATGATTAGGAATTAGAAATATTATATTTGTAATAAGGACAAAGAGTGATGTCATAAATATTTTGTGTATTTTATTTGTGGAAAATTCTAAAAAGGTGGAACCCATGTCAGATGATAAGGTTTATCTTATCTTAGAAGATAAGCCTACATGTAAAGGCAAGAGTTTAGGCATGAAATATGATTGGCCGGAAGAGATTTCCTATCCTATCTTAGAGATAAGATGGATAAGCCTAAATTCCTATAAATAAAGAGGCCACCCCCTCATTTAATATAGAAGGAAGTAGTGAGAAATATTGTATGAGTAAGTGTGTAAAGGAAGCCATCATTTTGAAGGTGTGTTAAAGAAGCCATTGAGAGGTGTAATTGTGAAGTTTCTCCCATAGTTATTGTTGGAAGGAAAGTGAATTTAGTAACACTTGAAGTACCTCATGGGTGAGATTGTAACTATTTCATGTTAATATTATAATTTACTTTGATATTTCAGATTTATCATCATTCCTTCTTATCATAGTCTATGGTATTCTTGTGTTATGTTTGTTGTGTTTCCAGATTTCATCCACCAAACTAAAGGTTGTGCATTAGTAAATAATCATAGCATGAGGAGTTCCTGGTGAAGAATTATCATAGTGCCGGATTGGTGATGACAGTTCCTTTGGGACCCACCTCAGGACACGTGTCAGGCTCATTTCTCAAGGGCGGAGTTGTGGAGCAAAAAGTGAAAATTTTACATTTTTCAAAAAATTATAAAAAGTCAGAGGAAACCCTTGGGCCTGTTTTAAAATTGAATCTTCCACATGAACAACCCATATTCAAAGTGAAGATCAATGACAGCTATGAGTTTGAATCAGACTTTCTCCCCATTTTTTACTAAAATGCTCCTGGAAGTGCGAGTCTTCATGATTTCTTGATATTTCCTACATGCCAAATAGAGAGGAGAGTTAATGTTGATATCTGAGTTTGGTGGGAAAAATCTAGAGACGTCTTTTGCCTTTAAAATGGTCTGACTATCGAGCTCGATCGTATTTTCCATTTTTCTTCTCCCGAGCAGACAAGGAGCTAGATTTGACAGATTAGGGGCGGAAGTGGTTGGTGAGTTGAAGAAAGAGTGATCTAATAGAAGGATGAGTTGAATGCGGGAGATATTCGAAAGATATTCCCCTTGAGCACCTGACGACTTTTTGTAGACCTATTCCTGGAAATCACGATCGTGATCATGGAAAGCACTGGTGGCACTCAATGTATGGATTTTTTGGGGGAAAAGGGGCTCTATTGTAAATGTTATAAATGGCACAAATTTATCGTGCAAATGGTTGGAGTGTTAGAGGTCGAAGAAAATTTCAAAGAGGAAAATTTGACAAATCATGTATTTTGAGAAGCTGTTTGAGAAGCATGTATATCTCTTTTGTATTGAATTTGATCGTGTCAAGGTGGTTGTGAGTTTACAACCATTGACAAGCTCTGAGATTGTTCTAAAAACTTTCCCATGCTGATAAATTTAATCAAATTTGAGTTATTCTATGTGGATCTTATGCAAGATGTGTTTGTTTCATTTCTGAATGTCTGCAAATATTTTTTCTTGTTCCTGTTGCAATCTTGTATCAAAATTTGTCTCAATCACACAGGTCTCAATCCTTGTGACAATTTAGTGGCATCTGTAATTTCATTTCTCAGAAGAGCTTTCATCTGGGAGTGAAATAAACAATTTAAAATCACTTTTCTTTCATCTGTTGATAGAGATTGTCTGTAAGCCTCTGGATGTACCTCAGGCATGATTGGGTTTAGATCTCAATACTTTGTTGGGATTTTTAACTAGAGATTTTGTGTTAAAACCTCATAGATTGTGTGAAAAAGTGCTAATCTGGGCCTCCATTGAAGCACATATTCTGGTTAAAGGAACATTTTAGCTACCCTAAAGCATTCTATTGTACAGAATTTCCATTTTGTAAGAGTTCTTAGATATCTGGAAAATCAAGTTCATCCTACCTCACCTCCCACCAAAATTCATTTAAAACAACCAATCCTACCCATACTACCCATATTTTTCCTATTTGTGTACAAATGCACAATTTCCATTACCAAAACATGCAAAAACAATCAGGATTCTAAATATCTTTAGTAGCCTGAACCTTGCCTAGAGAATATCTCCACTATTTTGAGTGACAACTCGTGAGAGTTAGATTTTTTTTCATTGATCTTATTTTCTTCAAGGTCTCCTTAACAAATTCATTATGAAGGATATCTCCACCTCCTCCACAAAAAACAGGCTACAAAAAGGTTCTCTTACCTTGGTTGAAAGGCACAACCTAAAATAGTGAGGATAGATCAAATCCTCTTGAGGATGCTATCCATTTCTCCACATTTGAGTGATAGAGGGCCAATTAGATCTCCTCCCTGGCTAAAAAATGACTCACTAAGATCTATCTATCTCTAAGATTCTTGTCAAATTAGTGATGCTGCTAAGACTTTGAGGGAGAACCAATTTGGGTACCAACACTATGAACATAGTGAAGGATCCACTTTATTGCACTCCAATGTAGCTCATAAGGATCTTTCATAAATCAGGACATGATTCCAATAGTGAACGCAATATTAAGATGAGTGTGAGTTAAGTAGATCAAGACGCCCACAAACTTGCAATAAATGGTAGGATTGACTAAGGTAGTGGAGCAATCAGAAAATAACTTAACCACATATAGGAAGGGAGTAAGAGATGGATTGCAATCAGACATGTGAAACCTGAATATAAAATCAAGGGCATACTTAGGTTGAGGAATCACAATTCCTAGATTATATCAGGTAATTTTATCCCAAGAAAGTAGTGAAGAAAATTGAAGTCTGTCACATAGAAATTTTTGCCCAAGGAAGTCTTCAGAGAATCAATTATCAAGGAAGATCTAGATGTAATGAACGAGTCATCAACATACATATTAAGGATAAGCATAAATTCATATTTCCATAGAATATATATTTATTTCGGTCAAAGTGACACCTAGTGAACCATGATATATGAAGAAAGGATTCCATTTTAGCATACCAAGTTCGAGGGGCTTGTTTAAGGACATATAGATACTTCTTTAACTTGAAAATGAGGAAGAAATCATGGACATAACCTAGAGGGTGTTCCATACAGATTTTTTTATATAGGTACTGATGAAGGAATCCACCCTTAACGTCTATTTGATGGACTTCTTATCTATTAGCAAGAACGATGGTGAGGGTCAGTCGAATTGAAGTCATATTTGTAATGGGAGTAAAGGTCTTAGAATAATCAACCCTAACAACTCGAGAGAAAGCTTTAGCTATAAGTTGTTATGTATAATTTTTGACGTTCCCATAAGAAACATACTTTGTTTGGTACACCCACTTACAACGGACCTTTTTTAATCCTTTCGAAAGAGGGGTGAGATCCCAAGTATCATTCATCATGAGTGATTACTATGCCTCATCCATGGTATAATCCCACTGAGGAATCCTAGAATCCTCTCGGAAATACCGAGGGTCAGAAGTGGAGGTGAATAAAGTGTGTAGTTTAGAAAAATTAGAACGAGTCCATATCTCATATGAAGGATCCCCTATCTAATTTATAACACCTATAAAAGTCTTCCTAGTACAACAAGTACCAAGAGGAGAGATCTATACAAAATCTATATATTCTTCACTTAAGTGAGAGGGGAAATAGTCCTCATCATCACTACTATCAGAATAAAAATATTACAAAGTGTGAGGAATAGGAGGATCGGTAGGAGGATTCTCAACAAGATGATCATTAGAAGAATCATAATCAATATTAGAGAGGGGAAAAAGGACCTAAGCTGGTGGAGAAGTGGAAGTCAAAATGACTCATCAAACTTCACACTTATCTAAATATAAATATAATGAGTAGTAAGGTTCAACAATCTATAGCCCTTCCCTTAGAAAGATACAAGGACTAGATTTTGTTTCGTAGGCCTTGCGTCTCTTTTTGGGAATTTGAGCCATAATAGTTGAGCCAAAGACACTATAATCTGAAACATCAAGTTTGCATCCATACCAAGCGAGATCAAAGGGTGTCATCCCTTTTACTATTTTGTGTGGAATGTGGTTCTGAATATAACAAGCCTAGTTCATGGCTTTGGCCAAATACTATTGAGGAGGGGATTTACAATGAACTAGACAAGTGGCCATCTCCTTAAGTGTTTGGTTCTTTATTTTTGCATATCCATTTTGTGAAGGGTTGTAAGAATCTATACATTGTAAGGTAATACCTTTGGAGGTACACAAATCATTGAACCTATTTCTCACATACTCACTTCCATTGTCATTTCGAGGAACCTTGATAGAGATTTCATCTTTTTTCTCAACAAGAGCCTTGAAGACTCAAAAGTTATTGAATACTTCATATTTTATTTTGAGAAAGTATACCCAAGTGTAATGCAAAAATTCATCAACGAAGGTAAGTATAGAAAGAGATCTAGTGAATGAAGGAGATGTAAAGGGGCTAAAATTATCAGTGTGAACAAGCTCCAAGTCATGCGAATCTCTCAAGGATTCTCCCTTACCAAAAATTTCTTCAGGGTGCTTCCCAAGGGAAAAACCTTAGAAAATTTGATTCAAGGAAGCCTATTGACCATCTCATGTTGGCTCAATTGTTCAAGATAACTATAATTTAGATGACAAAAATTATCATGCCATAGCTTACTAACTTCATCAGTATGAGTGAGCAAGGCATTCGGAAAATAATCATAATTAGAGTGGAAGAAGGTGTACAACCAATACCTGTGATCCACCTTCCTTTAGCCATTGTAGTCTCATTGTAAAGGTCACAAAAAATCACCGAGTTATGGGTAAATTCCACTCGCATTACTTTACCAATATGAGTGATTTGGTAAACTCGTAGGATATTAGTAGAGATATGAGGAACACTTAAAACATTGTTAAAGGTTCCACAATCTACTTCTACTGATCCAATACCAATAAAAAACACCAAAGTTTCATCAACAAAAAGTGATTTAGCACATACTAAATTTTTCAATGTTAGAAAACTTAACACGTGAAGAACCCATGTTGTACAAGGCAAAAAAATCTATTACAATAATACACAATGAATTACAACCACGCTGTTTCACCATCTTACTTGCATCTTACAAAACCATGTGAGCATGAAATCAACGATAAATCGTTGGCATGGCATCCACCTAGATTTAGCATAATTAACGTTAGTTGTTTTCCATTTACATTGTAATAATAATACACACTCAAAAAGAGATGGTTATGGCATATATTCATTTCATTCCTTAACTAAGGGAGGAGAGAGAGAGAGATAGGGAAGAGAGAGAAACACCATTTTGCCAAAAGTCCAATTTCACACAAGTGACAAGATAAAGTTCCAAACTATTATTTTCAAGTGTTAATAAGTTTCCACGATGGTTTTCTAGCTTGACTAGGGTCTTATAAATTTCTGTTACATTTTCCTGCTAGTTGCAAAAATGCCCAATTTTGGCAAAAAAAAGACTGAGAAAGTGCATTCAAAAGCTATCTTCTAATAAGCAAAATCACAATGAGCGAATTCCTACATTTCCACCTATATACCAAGAACCCATGGGGACTGACGGAATCCGGAACTGGCGAATGGTGTATTATTGACAAATGGTTTTCCGGTGCCACCGGTCATAATCGACCAAGTTTGACCTAGTCAAACAACGATAAGAGGCCTACGAAACCTCTTTGCCATATTAACCAAGAATGCATTTTTCCTAAACTGAAGGTTCCAGGAAACTGTCTAGTAAAAATAGTAGAGGTTTGTGAGGATAGATTAGCATTTTGTTTCTCAGAGCTCAAATGACAAGCCAAAACAAAACCAAACTTTTCAGTTAAAGCAACCTCCTACCAGTGTAAAATAGAGTAATAGGGCTCTTAGAGGAGCGGTGAAGAGAGTGCAAATGTTCAAACAAGGTTGAGTTGATTCTTGATGTGATTCTCTACATAAAAAAAACATATACGATGCTTGACAACTCTTTTACAAGGGTCATAATGTTGTTTTGTATGTCTCTTGAAATTGCATTTTTATAACTTTGCAATGTGGATAGGAAAGGTTGTTTTAATTACTCATCTAGCTCTTGCCAATAATAATGGACATGAGCATAAAGTTTTGACACCCTGGGTCTAACAATACAGAAGGTTGAGGTAGCGAGGACAATTGATGGTCAAGCGTAAATCAGTTACATAAATCACAAGGTGGGGGTTTTATTGTTTTACACTAAATTTTTTGGCTAAAATATCCAATAGTTTAAGCATCTAATGGTTAATATTTCTATAGTAATGTAAATGAGGAACTAAATTAGATGGAAATTATACAAGATGAAGATAAGGATACCATGCCTGAGGAACAAATGAATCGGCCGAAGTGGCTCTAAACAAGTACACCACGCAGAAGCTACCAGGGTCTGAAATGGTTACTGAGCTTGCAAGGACCAACTCATCTCACCAAAGAATCAGATCAAGGTATTGAATTTGATGCTAGGAGGATCCCTCTCTCATTTTCTTGCTACTCCGTTGCCCTCTCTCCAAGTCTTAACTCAAAAGAGAGAACCATGAACATTGTTTTGGGTGATTCAGTGCAACTCTTTCCCCGAAAACATCAAATTGTGAGCATGAAGAGAATAATCCTTTACAGTTCTAATAAGATTATATAGCCTACCAACAGTCCAAATGGGAAATGCATATGAAACATCTTTCCTCTTAGCTTCAACATTATTACATATATATCTTCACTTTCACAGCGTGTTCATCTAATATCCGTACTATACTAAACACCAAAAACCCTATAGTTTGAGGATTTCATTAGCACAAAGTAGAGTTTATTTTCACCAGCTTCACAAAGTGATACTCTAATATACCCCAAATGCATCATATTTTTCATATTTGTTCCATAAAAAGTTAAATTTGTAGACCATTTAACATTTGGATGCTCTCCTTAAAATGGTAGTAAGTGAAAATTATTTTGCCTCTTGATACTTCTATAAATCCAAAAACCTTCTTAGACTATAAGGATCAAAGATGTTTTAACATCTAGCCAAAAACTTCATTTTAAAAATTTTCATTTTATTCTCTTTGTTTTTATGTCAAGATTGAATAATATTTTTGATCTGATGTCAAAATTGTGTATGTAAGGAGACTTGTGAGGCATTAAAATATATGATTTGTTTTCCAATATTTTCTTTCAATTTGTCATTATTTTTTAAGTTTATATAATCTTTTAATTATCCAGAACTAAGTGTGCACTAAATATTCATTACTTCACATTGTAATTTTCTAATAATCCAATTATAGCTTTTCATAGACATTAATATCATTTATAAATATATGAAAAGATATAGTTATCCCATATGTATTTTGTAACGCCCGCAAAAACAACGTCCTAGGAACACGCCTCAACCGAACACTTAACCCGAAAATTGCGACAATTTTAAAAAAAAAAAGTTATAAGAAGGTTACAAGGGTGCTTGACCCTTAGGGTTCATTAAATTAACTTGCACCACGAAACTCAGCTTTACAATTGAAGAACCAAGTTTAGTTAAAAAGTAAACATGTTTTCATATTTATCTCTAAGGTCCATTAATCAATTATTCATTATGAAGGTACCAAAGATTAATTTATGTAATTAAATATTTTCTTCTCTTTAGATAATGTTCAATCCTAACAAGGTTAACCTTATGTTAATTCATTTAAATTTATTATCCTATTACTTAGATTCCTTTCCATTGACTGCTTAAGGCTTGCTAAGAACTAACAAAGGTTAACATTCCAAGGCAATTAGATGGCCCCATTCCCCAATTACACATACCCTTAAGGATTTAAATTAAACATTTAAAATACATTTCTACTTAACAAAAGGAGGGTGAATCATCTACCCTTAGATCAAATCCATCTTGACCACTAGATCCTAGGGTTCCAAACTTAGCCCTAAAATCCTTATGATTTCTATTAAAACCTTTCCTTCATTTTATTCTCCTCATTTATCCTATTTTCTTTTGTTAAACTTGCAGGTTGGAGAGGAGGAAGCCATGGGAGCAAAAGAGGAAGGAGCCATGGAGGATTATACATGGAGATTTAGTTTAGACTTAGTCTTAGTTTTAGTTTTATTAATGTAATCTATTTCGTTCAAGGATTGGCAGGATTTTCTCTACTAATCTGGTTTTCATTTCAAGCTATTTGTATATTGGGTTTTTAATCTTGGGGCAAACCCTACCCCCATTGTTGTAAATGAAAGGAATGTTTTAAATCCACCATTTGGAGGTTTTTATTTCTCAACTCTAAGGAAATTACACATTGTTTGCTTGTTGGTGCTTAAAGGAAAAGTTTTACATCTTAAAGTTTAGTAAAAACCAGTTAGATTTTTCACATAGGCGTGGATCCGCGGAGTTTGATTGTAAGTGATAGAACTGCCACTCAGAGTAGACCGGTGGTCCTAGGACCGCCGCCCTACCTGGGTGACAAACCATAGACCACCGCTCTACTGAGAGATGGTTTTGAGACTGCCACCTTAGCCTAAGCGGTGGTTATGGGACCGCCGCTCTGCACAGGTGCCAGTTCTATTTCTGAAATATAGAACCTTGAATCTAGAATTTTCTCAAAAACTAAAAGTTACTATAAGGTACTAAATTACATTTTGAGCTTAATTTTGAACATATAGAGTTTCCAGTTTTGAGGTTTCTTTCCATTTGTGCATTTCTTAGTTAAAATTTACTCATTTTAAGTATTTTGAAATCCAATAGTAACAATAATAACTACAAGATCTATTCCATTTTGTTCAACTAAATCTTCTTCAATATCAAGAGTTAAAAGAATTTTACAACTACTTCTAACATTGTTATCACCATTTCTAATTAGAAAATACTTTCAATTTGTTGTCTATTCCATTTTCACTACAACTCAAATATCTAAAACAACTACAACAACTTCCTTTTACATTCAAATTTACTATGCATACTTTTAACATATTATCACCTTTCTATTTCTACTTTCTCATTTGCAACAACACAATCTCACAAAGAAATTAGACTTTCTTTTCCCATTGAGTATAACTCATTTCTTTTAACACAAAGAACTACTTTTCTCACAATACAATCAAGATTTCAAATAAAGAGAATTACTTTCTTTTCTTTTTACAAAACTAACTCTACATTACAATGTAAATCTTTATTCTTTCTTTTCTTAGTTTGTTTCTTTCCACATACAATACAATATCAATAACAACTATTTGAATACAAATTTCCTTTACAAGACCAATATAATTTCCTCCACTTGAGGTGGGAAAATCCTACAATAATGAAAGTTAAAATAGAATACAATATTACAAGTTCTTCCACTCTAAGTGGGAATAACACAAAGGAATTTTATTATAAGAAGGATCTTCTTAGGGACTCCACCAAAGGCTGCAAGATTTAATACACCAACAAGATATCTCCTCCAAGATTGTTTGATTCACAAAAAAATGCGCCGGGGACGGGGGGCGGGGGAAGTAACGCTCTCCACCCAGCCAAGATACCCAATGAAGAGGAGAAGTCATCCTATCCATTGGCCCCCGAGCCGCAACCACATTACAATGGGAGATAATTCCAACACATGGCAACAACAAGCTTCCACAACACACACAAATATTTCACATCCATTTCACCCACATTCAAAACAAAAATCAACACAAGAAAGAAGAACAACAAAACAACAAAAACAAGGCTTAGAATGAAAGCCAAAGGAGCAAGACCTATGGGGAGGCCAGTTATCCCTGTCAATGGGAATGGATGCCCACCTTAAAGCCTCCAATGCATATATCAAATCCCCTACATACTCTTATGTCTCCCTCAAGTACCTTCTTATACCACCCACATAGTTTTATGCCTCCCAAGTACCAATCTCTTATGTCTCCCTCATAAAAGAAACAAGAAAGAAATGCAAGCATTACTTTTTAAGGTAAGGTATCCAACCCAAAATCCCTCCACAAAAAGGGTAAACTCTTATGCCTCCCTACATGAAATCTCCCCATAGTCTCCTCCTACTCCAAAATTAGGCAATCTACCCATACCTAACAAGCATTCCAAAGAAAACAATACTCAACACAAGCATAAAAACACAAAATAAAGCATACCATAAACAAGGGAAAGCTCCTACCTTTCCATAGTAGAGCTTGTTCCAAGAGTAAGTATTCAAGCTCCTCAAAGACAAGAAAGCATCCAAAAGCATCCACAAGATCTCCCAAAAATCCTCTAACTCTCCAAAATACAAGAGCACAAAAATAATGAAGTAACCCCCAAACAAGTAAAATAATTTCAATAAATAGAAAAAGGAGAGAGGAGGATGATATGCCTTCTAATGGGATGCCACCTCATTTCCTCTCCACTCAAAATAACCTTAGTCAACCTCATATTCCAAAGCACCATTAATAAGTGGTTGAAGGAATGACAAGTTAGTTACACACACCATCTAAGCCCACACCCCCTAAGGACAAAATTAATTACTTGAAAGAAAGTGCAATAAACATTTTACCTTTTTATCTTCCCAAAACACCTAATGGGGTCTAATTTTGATCCCTAACCCATAGGTAGGGTTGGCATAGTAATTTAAGATGAGTGGGACAAGTTTGACTTGTCCCACAAGCTTCCAAATTTGGCCTCTAAGGCCAAATTTGCGCTTCCCATGAAGGGTAGAGTGTACAACACGCAAGATCTCAAGCATTAACACACAACACAAAATCCAAGAGCAAATCAAGTCTAATAAATGAACTCTCTTTTTGGTCACATCTTTAATTAGTTTAGGACAAGGTTAAATTAGCTTAATTAAGACACTACAACCCACTAATAATAAAGGGGTAAAACATACATCAAAATCTAAATAATTAAAACAAGTAAATTACATTACTAAAAGAAACACATACTAACATTAATAAAAAGGAAACTAATAATAAAAGACAACACAAGACCCCTTGGTCACAATTTTCCCCTAACCAACTAATTCTAACACACACACACATAATTACATGTTATCATAGTGACCCTTGTTGAATTCATCTAGAATTCCAATGTGGTTGGCCTCCAATCCCCTCGATGTTTGTTGTGAATAATTTAACCCGCAAAAAAACATAAACACCCTCTTCAGCCTCGTGGTCGCATTAAAAATGTCTATGATAAACTATACAATATAAATTAAAAATCATCTATATACGAATCAATATCATTTAATAAAATACTATATCATTTACAATTTTCTAGCAACATTTCTATTCCACATTTCATCCATGTCAAAATGATCACAATATTAATCCAATTATCAAAGGTCTACTCATGGTGACAAAAGTACATCACATGTTAGAAATATATATAAATAACCATGTCCACAGTATATTAGCATCAATATGAATCGAATCAACAGTCTAGTATCTCTAACATCTACTATCATGCTAAATCAAAAAGCTATAATATATCCATAAGTGTAGTCGACAATATTGAAATCAATAATCCAAAAAGGTGTCGAAGGGAAGTGGGCACTACATATTCAGTCAAACTCTTCACACATTCGTGTGGTTGTTGTTACCAAATGTTGGCTAAAATGAAATGGTGATTTTGATTCAAGATTGATCAAACTCTTCCAACATTAATGTGGTTGAAGTAGTGTTGCACAAAGACTCGTCTCCTACCTCCAAATATGTGTATTGGAGACTGGTTCATTCCAAAGACTAATAGTTGATGGTAATTTTCTACATGTATCCTTTTCCTAGGTTTTCTTAAATATCTCTCATTATGGTACTTGTCTTGTGGCATATATGAATGGAAGTGTTACTTGAAATGAGAGGGCTTGGAAATTGACATGTTGTGGGCCGTTTTTGTTATGTTAATCATATATTATCGTAAAACATTTAGGTAGTCATAGACAATTACAAGTTGAAAATTTAGAAAACCATAATTTTTTTGAAATAATTTTATAAATTTTTTATTTGTATTTATATGAGAAATTATAGAAATATGTATAGAAAAATTTGAAAAGAACTAACCCGCCAACAAATTTTCATTTGGAAAGGTACAAATACTTTGAAAATCAAGGGCTGAATGGGAGGAATTTGATTTGATTAATAAACTCTTGCATTGTTCATGATATTTCCGAGCCAAGGGGATGATTTTTATTCTAATAGGAATAAGTCAGAGATGTGGTGGACGCACTCGGTGAACATAATAAAAATCAGGCGTTTCCACGTGAACAATCACTATTATTATTGAAGAACATAAATTTAGGCATGAAATTGCCCCCATATACATATATGTGTGTGTGTGTTAGGAACGTGCCATAAATTCATAATAGGTATCAGAAAATGCTCTCATGAGCCTGACACTCTCACCTAAATCTGTTGCATCAACGTCCAAAAGGAAGAATAAGGCTCACAGTAGATTTGACTTGCATAATGTCTTGAGTTACACACAGTGACCCTATTCTCTATTGATGTTTGGATATAAAAATTATCTTTACCTTTGAACCTCATTTTTAGTACTCCAAGATGAGCGTAAGTACTTTGTATCCAAACTAGAGCTTCCTTACTAAATTTTGCAGTAAATAAGACTTAAGAAATGGACCCTTCAAGAGTGTCAGGTTACCCACTAAACATTAGAGCATATCCTTGGTGGCGTAAGAAGAAAAAATCTTTCATGCCAGCACACACTGCATATTAAGAGCAGTATCCATCATATCTCCCACATATAATTGCACAAAATGTTTTTTTGCATCTGCCATTAAAGGCCAAAGATATGACAGGAGCTCCATGATGACTGTGAATCTAGTGATAACTCTTAGCTATTTGGGGCCCACCCACTTGTAATTGCAATCTTATAACCCCACTTGAAATGATAACTGTATACATTAACTTATAATATACTCTGACTGAGTTCATATATTGTAATGGCTTAACTTCCTACTACGTTTCAATTTTAGGTGTGTGCGGTTGGCGGATATCTTAAACTTGGGTCAAAATTCATTTTTGATTGATTCTGTTTAGTTCACTTTTATATCCGTACTTCTATATGTCATAATTTTATTTATTAATAATATCTATAAGTTCTTTTGAAAGGCTAATAGGCCCTTTTAGGTAGATGTCAAAATAGGTATCTTTCATGTTAAAATTATTCTCCCTTACGAATTCTTTTGATTTAATTTATATTTTAGAGAGATTAATGGGCAACTCTAATTCTCTATATATTATCTTAGTATAGTAAGAAACAACAAGCCTTTGTTTTTAAATCTTTCTATACCATTTTTAAATGCTTAGTTTCACAATATCAAAAACATTCTCAATTAAATATATTGGAAAAAAAAAACAATTGTTCAAAGTAAAGGTCACTTCATTAAAGGAAAAGAAAATTTGAATAAAAAATAATTTGTTCAAATTACTCTATCAAATAAAAAGGTGAGGGAATGAAATAAATAACATGTTTTAGGTTAGTTTTATTTATCTTTAAATTTTTACTTTTGAAGTATGGGTATTAGACATTAAAGAATATTTATGAGTTATATTTGATATGGTATATTAAGGTTTTTGAGTTCCCAACAAGTAGTATATATAGGTCTTCTTCATATCCATCTTATAGTTCTCACATCAAATATCTCATAAGGTGTTGTTAACCTTGGGGGATGTTAATGTACATGTCTATATGAAGGTGTGTATATCTAATCTCTTCTCTTTAATGTATTTAAGATTTGACTAATTATTTTCTTAATCATTTATATAGATTAGAATAGGATAACATATTATTAATCAATTACATTATTATTTATAATTGGTCATTACCTTATAATTTATCTTTTGGGATTTACCATCTATCTAGAACTCATATTCGCAACCATATCATATACATACATACATACATACATACATACATATATATATATGTATACACACACACACACACACATACAAGATACACACCACACACACACACACACACACACACATAGTATATATACATACATACATACATACATACATACATATATATATACATACATACATACATATATATATATATATATATATATAGATGATATATATGTATATATATGTATGTCTGTATGTATATATATATATATATATATATATATATATATATATATATATATATATATATATAGATACCAATGTATGTATATGTATATATATATATACATATAACAGAATACACATACATACATACATACATACATACATACATACATACATACATACATACATACATACATACATATATATATATATATACATATACATATATACATACATATAATATATATATATATATATATATATATACATATACATATATACATATACATATGTATACACACACACACACACACACACATAGTAGTAAGATGAGGCCCCCTATCCTATACTTAGGCTTTGTAGTCCGACTTTTTTAAAAATAAAGAGTGGAGTACCCATCTTCTACAGCCACAACATTAGTGCCTTATAATCCTCTCATATTTGGGGGTATAATGGTCCCCTTCAATGATAAAAATTGAGCCCGTCATACCAGCAAAAAATTATGAACCAAAAAATAGCTATAAATAAATTCACAAATTATAAATGGCCTGACAAAGGAGAAGCATAAGTTCTTAGTGAAAGTGTAAAAAGTAGGGGTTAATTAAAAAATGCCCATAGCTGCAAATCCCAAAACAAGTCTTGATGGTTGATTAAGATTCATTAATGTACAAGCTAGAAGTATGATATGCTATTGCTTACAAATCTACTGTAAGTACTAGGATTCAGAATCAAAATATGAAAAGTAGTGTCTACAAAATAATCAAAAAATCCATTTTTCTTTGAGTCCTTATGCAATCCGGTATCATAATATGATAGTATGTAATTTAAAAAGCCTTCAAGATGGGACTGGGAATACAATAATTTACAACACAACTGATTTGTGCATTGAAAGGTTACGTTTTATTGTCTCGTAAGTCTATGTATTAATTTTATGTTTAAATTTTTTAGAAAATAAATATCAATTCATTTATAAACTTTATATATTTTTAAATATTATCACACAAATCATTAATTAACAAAAATTCTAAAAAAATCATGAGGAAAAATTAGAAATGAAAGAAAATATAATAGAGAATATATAACAAATATATAACTAATTATCTCCTTGCATATAATATATGAATATGTAATTATTCTAACATTTATTATATATGTTAATAATATAAATAAATATTAATACATATTCTATCACTCGTATAATACTCATAAATACTATGAGAAAAAAATGTATAGAAGAAATAAAGAAATAACATGAATGATATAACTAAAAGAAATACAAAAATGAATGGAATAAATTAGAATAAATGCATAGATATTAATGATGACAATTATTTTAATTTTTAATATGGTTAAGGGTGTTAACAATAAATTATTCAAAAATATTTTTTTATTAGATAGGGCAAAGAAACAGGGATCAGGCTCCCAGAAGCCATACAAAGAAATATACATCATGAAAAACACCCAACAAAGAACAAACAAGAGAAATAGGACTGAAAAAGGAGTTAAAAAGACTTAACTCGAGACAAGCCAGGTCTAAAAACAAACAGTCAGGAAGAGGAACAAACTCCCCCAAAGGCAACAAACAGTCAGTCGTTTCGCTTAGTTCTTCTGGATTGCACTGCGTGCCACCCATCATTAGGACAACCACACTCCCAAAAGTATTTTTGATGTAATCTCTATATCGCTCGCCCTCCCAAAAGACCAGGACTTTTAGGGAATCAGGGTTGATTTGGGTTTTAGCCTTTCTCATCTTCGTTTTATCCTCCCTTTTGATCTCCAGTACAACCTGTAAATTACCTGACAAGGAATCCACCACCACCAAATTAAGACCTTAAAATTTAGTATTTTCAGATGTACTCTGAATCTTCATGGTACTATTTTTCCCCTCATACATCTTCCATCTCTCTTCTTCAAACGAATCAACTATTTCACTCAATTTCTCCTTCGAATAAGGGGAAAAAACTTCTGGTTTTTCCGTAGATTCCTTTGTTTCATACGCTGATTTTTCCTCTTCCAAAGTGTCACTGGTAATCTCGTTTTCATCCCTGCTATTATCTTCCCCATCCTCGTCGCTCTTGTTAGCCTCCTCTAAAGCTAAGCCTTGAAATAAAGGGTTGGAAAATGGTTGTTTTGACTTAGCTGTCAGCACATACCTATCCTCCAAAACAGGTTTGCTATTAAGGACTGGTTTTAGTTCACCATCCTCCTTTGTCACCGTATAACACCCAACAAGTGTTACAACTCCAATAGCTACACAACCAACTTTCTGAAAAGGGAGGGAATGGGAACCAACAAAAGGTTTGGATTTCCAATCACTAGGACTAGAACACATGCTAGCCGCATGGCCAACCCCATGTACTTGCTACAAAAAACCAGGGAGGTTTCATACTCTAGAAATTGATTGATAATAATCTAAGAAGAGATTAAATGAATGGATGTAGGAAGAGTCTTATCGGTGGTAACATTCACATAGAACTTGGTAGCAATCATCCTTGTATGGGCCAGAGTTGTTGGATCAATGACCAGAAGATCACCTAAACCTTTGGCAATCCCCAAAAGGACATCTTTTTCCCAATATACCAACGGAAGTGTAGGGAGCTTAACCCATACAGGGTAGGCATCCAGTTCAGATTTCCCAGAATCTACACCCGGGCTCCATCTAACCAAATGAAGCACAGTTTTCCCAAAAAACCAGGGACCTCTGTTGATAGCTGTGAGATATTCCTCTCCTTCCTTGAACTGAAAAAGGAAAGATTTGCTGGAGATGGCCACAACTTCCAAACCTCCAATTGGGGCCCATTTTTTCCCCAGACTCTTACAGCATCAATGTTGGGCCTGATGCCAACAAAAGATCTGACGAGAGCTAGGAAGAATATATTTTCTGCCATGTTCAATAAAATATCAGGGATTACCATCGAAGGGCATAAATAAATCAAAGGTGATGAAACAAAAGCTTCGCCATGAGCTCTGTCAACCTAATAACTCCCCACACCCGACTGAGTCGACCCTCCATGTCTTGATTCCTGTGTTGTAGCATCCCACCTTACAGGATATTCAAAAACCACTTTCCCACTTTTAGCACTGTCTCGACCGTCTCTGTCTCTGTCCTCCATTCACCTTTACATGAAGAAGGATTTGAAAAGGTGCAAATGTGAATGAGACATCCAAGTACAAAATCAGTGAAACTGTGTGCAAGGTAATTATAAACATGTGATTTCTCTGAAAATATTTTGATTAAATTATTTAAACTGAAATATATAATAATACTAAATTTATTAAATTTATATGGAATAAACTTAATTAAAAAAATTAAATAATAAAGTGCTCCCTTAACACTAGTGCCCTAGGAAAGTGCCTAGGTTGCCTAGGGCTTAATCCCCCCATTGCTCACAAGTGTCCAATTCGATCCCACATTTACTTTGCACTCAAGAATTCTCTTTAGATCTTCTATGTTGAGTGGATCCTATCTTCAATTCACATGATTTGGATTTGATGTATTCATCTTCAATATTTTCCATGAATGTTGTGCTCCTGTTTTATTTCTGGGAGTATCCTTTACTGTTCACAAAGGTTATGAATTTAAACTTAAAAGTAACTCCAAAGATACAATCAATAACATAAATACATTACCTTGGGAAAAATGATGGGTGTTACACCACATTGAGGATCCCTTCACACTCTACAAACCACACCAAGTCTGATAGTAATTTCTTCCAACACACCACACAAGTGCTGCCAGCAGGAAAATGACACATGGAACAATAGGTCAGGACAAGCCATCAGTCGATAAATCTAGATATCTTAACTGTTTCTCGGCTTTCTCACAACTGTAAAACATTGTCCTTAAATAATATCAAATCCATAGCCCAAAACAGAGGATTGTAAATGAAAGGGGAAAAAAGAAAAAATGAGATCGAAAGCAGTCATGTACCCTCTCATCCCAACTATATATCAAAAATAATTGAGATGGACGTGCCGTTACTCCTGCTCCTATGCCTCACCTCAATAAAATTCCACCAATGTATACATTTCTGAAGACACGCAATTCCTTTCATTATTTCATTTCATCTAGGCTATATTCCTTGAAAGGAAGTAAAAGCAACTCTTGCCTCTTACCCAAATGTTTCCAAAGAGAAATCAGACAAAAAATTAGAAGATAACCAAAAATCCATCACTGGGTTATGAAGCCACGAGCATAGAAAATGTTAAAGAATATCACCTCACTCCCACTCCAAATAAAGAATTCTTAGAAAATGAACATCCTTGCACTACTGGGGGGGTGTTTTGAGACAAAATTATGCTTTTGTATCAAAAAAATTCTTTTTTAACTTTTAATATTTTTAATGATTGATTTGCTTTATGAAAAACACCCTCATTTCACTAAAGAATTTTAGTTTTTCAATCTCTCTTCTTTGAAGTTTATCCCTAACCCTAATCACATCCGAACCATAGCGGTCATTCAAGGAACCTGCTGGTATGTCTGTGATGGTAGGTAGAGGCAAAAAAAAATAGAAATAACAAAAATAGATGTGCTACAAGACACGAAAGTCATATTTTTATTGCTTTGACTGCCTTAGACATTTACATTAACCTCCGTTTATAGAGGTCTAAAAAAAATTTGGAATTTCATTTTGACACGTTTCTTCTATCACCGATAGAAGAATCTGGACATCGAGTGGAGAGTTTTAATGTAATTGGTGGTGAGGTTGTAGATTTTATCACAGGAAATTGGAGGGAATGGAGGTGGTAGAAATTACTAGATGGTTCTAACACTCCCCCCTAATTTTTACTATCAATAACTAACTACATCAATATTTACAATGCCCAAAATTTCTCTCAAAAACTCAAATTGTTCGTGTACTAATGCCTTTGTGATTATGTCTACAAGTTGCTCCTTTGATCTGCAATGTTGTAGGTCGAGTTCTCCATTGTTGACCAATTCTTGAATGAAGTGATATCTAGTGTTAATGTGCATTGTCCTCTTGTGAAAAACATGGTTCTTTGGTAGTGCAATGGAGGATTTTTTGTCACAATAGATTGTAGTAGGCTCCACTTGATCGTCCATTAGATCCTTCAAGATTCTTCGCATCTAAATGACTTGACATGATGCTAATGTACCCAATACATACTCTAATTTTACTGATGACATTGTCACTATTAGTTATTTCTTTGATGCATATACAACAATACCTATTCCAAGATGAAATGCATATCTAGATGTGTTCTTTCTATGATCCATACTTCTTGCAAAGTCACTATCTTTATATCCAATCAACCGAAAAACATCTGAAGTAGAATACATTATGACATAATTCATAGTTCCTGTAATATACCTTAATAACCTTTTTCCTGCTTTCCAATGTGAGGTCTTTGGTAAATCCACGACTTTTGAAATCAAACTAACTCCATATAATATATTTGGCCTAGTTGTTGTAAGATACATTAAACTGCTCACAAACTTGTTGAATATAGTTGAATCAAAATTTGTCTTATTATCTGTTCTACTTAGTTTTGTGCTTACTACCACAGGTGTAGAGATTTGACTACAATTTATCATCGTAAACCTTCTTAATACATATTTTTCATATTTACTCTGACAAATGAAGATCCCATTATAATTTTGTATAACTTTAATACCAAGAATTTTTTTCATCAATCCCAAATCTATTATCTCAAAGTATTTTGTTATTGCATATTTGAACATGTTTATCGAAAGATTTCATGTAAATATCAAATCATAAACATACAAGAAAACAATTTAAAATTGACATTCCTAATTGACTTTGGTGTATAGAGTAGGCTCACTAGTACTTTTGCTGAATCCATTTTTTATCATGTACGAATCTATCTTATTGTACCATGCTCTTAGTGCTTGCTTCAATCCATATAGTTCCTTCTTCAACCTGTAAACCATGTCTTCATATCCTTTTACTTCATATCCTCTTGGCTACTGCACATAAACTTCTTCTAGATAACCATTCAAGAAATCTGATTTAACATCCATTTGATAAACCTTTCATTTGTTTTGAGATGCAATCGCTAGTACCATTATAACAATATCAAGTCTTGCTACGGGAGAAAATATTTCATTGTAATAAACTCCATATTCCTGTGAAAATCCCTTAGCTACTAAGCTTGCCATATATTTTTCAACTTCTCCATTTTCCTTATATTCAGTTTTATAAATACATTTCATACCTATGCATTTTTTATTCTTAGGTAAATCAACTAGATCCCATGTATCATTTTTCTCAATAGATTTCATTTCATGATTCATTGCATTAATCCAATGTTATTCCTTAATTGCATCTTCAAAGTCTATAGGATCTTGGGAAAATAAAGAAATATTAGATTGCAAATCTATCGTACCTCCTTGATGATATATTTCTTGTAAGCTTCAAGTCTTTTTTCCTCTTAGTCTTGGTCTCAATGCTGTAAGTGTAGGATTTGAGTCATTACTTGTGGACTTGAAGATTCTCCTTGCCCAACTTGGATTTTTAATTTTTCTCCTCATTATGTTCCTCCTTTCTCATTTGATTGTTCTCCTTGTTCCCTTTGATCTCCTTGAAATTTGTCTTTTTGTTCTTCATATGACATTATTGTTGTAACTATAATTGTCTTGTCTATATTGTTATCCCAGGATTCTTCTTTTTTGAATACAACATCTCTATTTACAATAACTTCCTTGGTTATAGGATTAAAAAACTTATATACCTTATATTGTTCATCATAACCAATAAAAATGCATTTTTACTTTTATCATCCAATTTACTCCTTGTTTCTTTAAGCACATGTGCATATGCAATATAACCAAATACTCTAAAATGAGAAACACTATGATGCTTACCACTCCATACTTTTTGTGGAATCATGTCGCTCACAATATTTGTATGACTCCTGTTCAATATATAAATGGCACAAGCTACTACTTCAGACCAATCTTCATTATATAGATTCTTGTCTTTCAACATACTCCTTGTCATCTCCATTATTGTACGATTCTTCCTTTCTACAACACCATCATGTGGATGGGTGTAACGTGTAGTGAACTACTTCTTTATTCCATGACACTTGTAATAATCCAAGAACTCATTTGACTTGTATTATCCTCCTCTATTTTATCTCAATACCTTGATGGATAGGCCACTTTGTTTCTCAACCAATGCTTTGAATTCCTTGAATTTTCTAAATGCCTTAGATTTATATTTGAGAAAATAAACCCATTTTTTTCTACTATAGTCATCAATAAATGTTAGAAAATAAATATTTTCCCCTAATTATGGTGTTTTCATTGGACCACATATATATGTATGCACAATTTCTAAAGGTGCCCAAGCTATATATGACATTTCCTTTGGAAAATATCTCTATGTTGCTTAGCCAAAATAAAACTTTCACATAAACTCAATGGCGCTTCAATAAGGGGTAAAGCTCATACCATTTCCCTTTTTTGCAATAAACATAATCCTTTGAAGTTTAGATGACCATACTTCAAATGCCATACCCATGCTTGATCTTGACTTGATGCCTTAAAACTTGCTTCAATCTCCTCCATCATTTCACTTTTCATGCGAAGTAGGAGCATTCTGTTATTTGTCATTTCAACTTTTACAATTACCATATTACTTAGGGAAATATCAAATACAATGCAAACATTATCCTAAAAAACAACTCTATAACCCTTTTGAATAAGTTGTCCCACACTTATGAGTTTATGCTTTAAACCAGGTATAAAATAAACATCAGGAATAGTCTTCTTACTAAGTTTTGTTATCACATTAATTGTACATTTTTCCATGGCTTAAACTACATTATCATTACCCAATTTGATTTCTTATTTAACTAAAGTATCCAAATTCTCCAACAAATCTTTGTTTCCAGTAATGTGATTGCTACAACCACTATCTAGAAAACAAATGTTACTAAAACATTCCTGTGCTACATCACATGTAATAAATAAGGACCTTGAATTACTTTAAGAAAAGTTTACATTTTTCTTGCTCATATCAGCTTATTTCTTTTGACATTCATTAGCAAAGTGACCATAATTCTTACAGTATTAACAATGCACATTTTATTTTTCATACATTTGTGATTCCTGATTGTTATTGTGTCCCCTTGAGCTGAAATTTTGATTTCTCCTTCCTCCTAGATCATGAATCTTTCTTTCTTCTCTTTTAAAATTGTTTCTTCCTCTTCTTCTACCTATGAATAATTGATTTCCTCTTCCTTTTCTTCTACCAAATGTCATTTGTGTTTTGAATGCATGCTCCAATGAATTATTTTAATTCCTATTTATCCTATCTTCATAATTCATCAAAGAACTAACCAACTCATCTATAGAATATTTAGTCGAATCCTTGGATTCCTCAATTACCACAACAATTGCATCAAATTTTTTAGGCAAACATCTTAAAATATTTTCTAAAACTTTTTTATCTGTTAGCTCATCACCAGTATACATTATTTGACTAACTAAATATATTACATGATATGTGAATTGATCTACCGATTCATAATCTTTCATCTTCAAAATTTCAAATTCTTTTCTAAATTCTTGTAATCTGACAATTTTTACCTTAATAGTAACTTGATATTCCATATCGAGGATGTCCCATGCTTTCTTGGTTGTAGTAGCTGGCTTAATCCTTCCAACAACTCACTCATCTAGTCTTTGTACAATGATCTGCAAAGCCCTCTTATTATTTTTCCTATTTTATTTAGGACTATTCTCTTCATCTGGACTGAAGGTAAACTCATCTTGTGGTTCAGTATAACCATTTATAACTATGTCTAATAATTTGCATAAATCAAATTCCAATTTCATTCTAAAATCCCAAGTATCATAGTTTTTTCCAGAAAATATTGGTATTATAGGTTGATTATACTTAATTCCATACCTTATGATTTCTTTTCAATACAAAAATTAGATCTTCTTTAAAAAAAAACCTTGCTTGTAAACTGTAGCTTTCAATGATCTGGTTTATCATGTCTTCACCTCCTTCTAATGCCAAACTGTTTAGGATGGAGGATCAATTAATTTTCCACTTCTAATATTTCCTCCTGCATGTCATAGTTTAAATGCTGATCAACGTAGATATATTTGGCAATAGATATCTCCTAGATAGGTTTTCAACAGTAATTTTCTTTTACTATTTCTAAAAATGCAGATCACACCAAGTTATACACTACCTTCCGGTTGTTTTTTTGCACAAATTACACCATTTTTCTAATGCATCCACAATCTTCACTGATTCGGTGCTACATAGGATCTACGCGAATATGAAATAATTTCTCTGAAACCACTGATGGTGGGAAGAGGCAAAAAAAAGAGAAAAATAAAAATAGATGTGCTACAACACAATAAAATCATTTTTTATTGCATTGTCTGCCTTAAACGTTTACATTCACCTCCTTTTATGGATGTCTCAGAAATTTCAGGAATTTTATTTTTACACATTTCTTCTACACTGATAGAAGAATCCGGCCATTGACTGGAGAATTTTAATCGAGTCGGTGGTGAGGTTATATAATTTATTTGCATGAAGTTGGAACGGATGGAGGCGGTAGAAATTACTAGATGGTTATAACAGTATGTAGATGGAAGTGTGGTGGTTGCGTGTAGGAAACTCAAGGAGCAAAAGTGATCAATGTTATTGTTATAAAAAATTCACCCCTAAGGTAATTTTGATAACTTGCACAATTTCTTCAGGCTCAAGAGCAAGTAGAAATGTTTGAGGCCCAAAATCAAGTTTTGAGGGATCCTTAGAATTTTCTCTAACTTCCCTATCCAAATAAAAATCCAAGGAATTAGTGAAAATTTTATTTTTTTTGAAAGAATGAAGTCAAGGGCCTATTTTAGTGAAAATTAGGTCCTGGGGGCTATGGATGGAACCAATGCGGATTGTACCAGGGTTCACTGTACCTAGTTCGAATTCAATTTTCTAAAGAGGCAGTGTATTACAGCTAAGTTGTCTTCTAACATCCCAGGCTACACAGGTTTATTTTGGCCACCAGTTCCCCGTATCACTGAAGTCCTCGAAAATATGAAATGGTTGTAGCCAGAGAAATGTGGAAAAGGAGGATGATTTTTTTCCGCGCGGTCTGCGAGACAGCCAGGAAAAAAGTACACACAAGCCCCAAATAGATTATTTGGTTATAATCAATTCATTGTGGAAAAGATAGAGAAAATATCTGGGACTGCTCAGACACGCGGACCTAAAATAGCCGAAATACCCATAGGGGAGTGGTGTGGAGAATTCAATGGTCAACGACCCACCTGGCCTGATCAACGACGAACGTGTAAGGACAAAAAATCCCGAATCGGGTGATGTGGAGAAAGGAGGCCCACATGGTCCAAGTACCGTAGGGACATGAGTTCCTTGAAAACCTGTAATACCTGCAATACAAAAGGGGAGTGGAATGCTTGAACCCTGAACATAAAACAATCATAAATTTTAACTCAAAACTCTGATTTTCACAAAATTTAACTTTTTGGAAAGGCCACAACATCCTCTACACCACCAAAACTAGAATTTTAATAAGGGTAGGTGGGTGAAAATAAAATAAACATCTTCAGCTCCAAAAATTTAAATGCTCATTCCTGTAAAAGGCAAGGAATCCCTAACAAACTCAAAATAGATGCTCACACTCAGAATAACAGAACTCTTGTTGTTCTCAATGAATTTTCAAAAAATTCATCCTTTTAGAATCATGAATTTGAGAACAACGCAAATCAATCAAGAAATGCATACATTGATGAATTTTTAGTGATGATTTTAAGAAAAATGTGCTAGGTTTCAAACAATGATTTTAATAGTGGATGGAGATGCATTTAATGAAGCATGGGCAGACATTTTTGAGTGCTACAAGTCATGAGATAACATGGGGAGCCTTTTGCAAGAAATATACCATCATTTCACTTCATTTATTACCTCTTACAAGTAGTTGAAAGGCATATTTTGGGATTTCAATCCTCTCTCTTTTAAATTCTATAAAGTGAAGTGTGGGCTCATTATAGAAGGGAGATGATTTTGACTAGAAAAACTCTATCATTTTGGTTTTGTGAAGCCAATGTGTTGCCGGCCCTTGTAGTGGCATGGTGATTCAGGCCTTTATTTTGTAATATATTGAACTGTACATATCATGAAATAATAGATGCAAGTTTGTGGATGTATATTCCCTTGTTGTATTTGTTTGCATTCTTCTTGCCTCTTCAACCTCATTGCAAATATATTATGTCTATCTTATGCTCTTGCAGGGATTCATTATCATTGTACATGTATGAAATATTGTTGTGAATGTAGTTGGTAGAATATGGAGAACTGTTATCACCCCCTCTAATATGCAGTTTGCTTCCATTTTTCACACATTGGAAAGCTACTCTCATTCCCTCCTTTTTAGTTGTATCACCGCTTTAGTGTAGGTTTTTTTCATGCATTATCTCTCCTTGGTCCCTTGGAAAGTTAGATTAGGATAAAATAGTTTTTCCTACATTAGATTATATTGTGGGAGATAGTTTAAGAGCAAGAATTAGATTTCTCTGGATGTCTATCTCAAGTAGCAAGTCCCACAACTTGGAGATAGCACCCATGTTACCCAGTCACACTATGAACTCAAGTGCACACACTTGTGCAAACATAAGGGTGTTGTGATTTAGTGATAACAGTTACAAGTTACAACTCTTAATCTCCTCTCTGAACACTCCTTCCATAGATTAAATAATTGCTTTTGTTAATACACATTGTTTTTATGTCATAACTAAAAATGTGGGCATTGAAATAGGAGGGATTGCTGCAAAAGCATGGTAGTATTCATAGTAGCAATACTGGCGGTGGTGCTCTACAGAAGAAAAAGGTTGAAAATCTAGATTAAGGCCATATTGGATAGGGAGAGTGCATAAATTCTAGTAGTCAACAAAGGGGGAAAACCTGCAAAACTCTTCACCATCAAAGAGATCAAAAAGGAAAAAAGTGAGTTTGCAAGGGATTGAATATTGAGAGTCGGGGCTTCGACGAAGTATAAAAATGAATAATCAATGATGGAAATACTGTGGAAGTGAAATAACTGAATAGGATATGGTCTCGTGAACTATATTTGTTGCAACTCACTCTAATATTGGACATGGGAAAGAATCCTTGGCATTATTTTTTGAAATGCATTAAGAAAGTATCAAACAAAAGAAGAAGTTCACTTGTGATAGTATTTTACTTGCATGTTCTAATTTGGCAGCTCTCAAAACGGGTAATAAGATTTATGAAGATATAACAAAAAGTGGGTTTGCTATCTATATCTTTACGTTGGTAATGATTTTGTTAATATGTATGCTGAATGTGGGTATTTAGGGTATGCATGCAAAATGTTTGACAAAATGCCTAATGAGAAACAACTTCATGGAATGTATTTATTTTTGGATATGTAAATGAAGCGCTAGATCTGTTTAGAAAAATGCTTGAATAAAATGTGCTTTTATGGACTATAATGATTATAGGATATACTCAAAATGGTTGTGAAAGAGGTACTAAAGCTATTTGAGGAAATGCTAGATCATAATGATGTGTCATGGACTTGTAAATAATTGTAAGAGTGTTCCACTTCCAAAATTTTAAAATGAATATAGAGAAATCAAGCATGCAAAACATGTAACAAAAGGGAGAGGTACTTTTTTCTATTCCTTTAAACATTTAACTGTTTTGTTGTTCTGCATGCAACATTTTACATAGTCATGTTTAAAATGATTTCAATCAAGTATGGGTATTGAGTCAAAAGTTCACATATACTAAGCATTTCATTCATTTAGTCTCCTTTTTCATTCTCTTATTTATTTTCCAATTTCAATTTTTTTGCGCATAGAAATAATGGTGCATGGGTGCATCAAATAATAAGAATGCTTCAATCAAACAAATCCCCCTTCCTAAATCGACATAAATTCCAATATGATTCTTTCCTTATTATGTGTTCTGTTATTGTTATGAATGCAACTTCTAAAAGTACCTTATGCCACAAATCTGGAATGTATTATATATCTTACTTTTCTCCCAATTTTCAAATTGAAAAAAACAATAATTAAAAAAATGACTCCTTGTAAAATAGACAACAATGTTGGCATGTAATGAATTTTATTATATCATTGTGAGGATAGCACTAGTTCAACAACTCCAGTCAACTAAGAGATGTCTTTGAATTTAGTCCATCTCCATTCTCAGAAAAAGAGGAAAGGCGAGAAATGGAGCATACTGTGTTGAAGATGCCTTATTGTTTGATTGACATATTGGGGTGAACAAATAGTACTCCTAAAGCCTAGGTGAAAGTTTCATTGTATATTTATCAATAAATGCCATAAAATATGAGCAACGTCCAATAGAAGATGTTTACATGGGTCGAAATAAATATGAATGAATAATTTCAAGCGGTGCACTTGCTCTAGCTATTTTTCCAACTGGGAAGACTCTCTGTGTTGTTTCCACAAAATACACTCTTCAAAAACCCTTTCTGGTTTATGAATTAAAATAAATCCCTTTACCATATTTATTCTATGAAGCAAATTCAAACATCCAAAATATAAATGACCAAACCTGAGATGATGAATCCATGATTCATATTTCACAACTGTTTGAAAAGTATATTGGGTTCCTCCAGTGCTGGACTAAGTTGTATTAGCAAATATATTACATACAAATGCCTCTGAAGAAAATTGGGGAGCCCTCACGATCACAAAAGGACAAGAGGTATTATCTATGTATGCTAGTGATCAATTCAAAAAGCATGAACTAAATTACTGGCCAGATGAAAAGAAATTTTTAACAATAATAAAAGGAGTGAAAAAATGGCATGCATTACTCATGCTTAAAGAATCCACTAAGAGAATTGAAAGTAAGAATTTAAAATTGTTCATTTCAAAACCCATCAGATCACAGTTATGTGGGGGTAGATATGCATTTTGTCTCAATATTCTTTTAATGTACGATATATTCAGGGAAAAAATAAAAGTTTCCTGATGCCCTCACAAAGGAACTTGCAACAACTACTCTCCATATTTTTCAAGGTGAGTTCAGTTCTCAAGAAATCAAATGGTATTGGCTCCTAGAGAAAATTTAATATTTGTTAATAGATAGTTGGTATGCTTATAAGTGTTTATCAAGGGTAAAAATTCAGTTTTTAGGAGCTTTACCTCAAAAAATTAGGCAGTAAGTGCTTGATAAAATATCACAGCAAGGAAAAGATACAAGCACAATGTATTTTGTAGATATTATTGAAGCTACTAGAAATGAGATAAGATGTATTTTCTTAAACACTTTTGTACATGATGCCCTGCCAACAATATCTTTTAAGGTATGGTTATTTGTTGATGGTGCGGAAACATATGTAAGTTCAAGATCCCACGATAAGAAAGAAACGCAAAAGGTATACTTTCAAAAGAGTAAGATGACATAGATTCAAGCCATTAAATATTTTGAAAGAAGAAATCAGTGTAGACCAAAGAAAGACTTAAAATATTTTTGATGTTTTGCATGTGAGAAAAATGGACATTATACTCATTCTTTTCCCACTAAGGATCCAAAAGAAGTTAAAGCTCTATTTCTAGATAATAAAATATTTGACTGGTGGGGCTTAATGGAACAAGAAGATGAATGGAATAATTTTCTTCTAGAATCAGTTGAATTATTTGTTCTGCAGGAAGAAACAAAAGGACCTATGTTTGATTCGTCTGACTCTAAGTTAGAAAACAAAGAAGATGTAATCAATATATTTAATCATCTATTTTTATGACTTCAACACAAATGAAGAAAATAAAGCACATGATGATTGGTTTCATAATTGTGACAAAGTTCTAGATCACATGCCTGAGTTAGAATATGTCATGATAGAAGAATCAGAAACAGATGCTTCTAAATCATCAGAAGCCTCTACCAGTGATGCATTAGCCTCAGGATAGCCTAAGAATATGATGGTACAGAGTAGAAGCTGGTAAAGGTAATACCATACAACCATCTCAAATACCCAAAGTCGCTAATGCTATACCAAAAAACCACTAATTCCATACCCAAAGAAAGTACTTTCACTCATAGTTCACATACTCGTACTTTGCAAATACTTGGCAGACCCATAAAAAATTGACTTTGCAAAAACTCAGCAATACTTAGCAAATACTCAACAACTTAAAAAATATGCAAATTTCTTGAAAAAAACATAAATTTTAAGAAACATATTTAGTTTAGTAATGGTCGACACCAAGGTGGATAAGGAGTGAGTGACATCAGCACAAAAATTAGATTTAATGCAAAAATATTGCTCAATTCAATCTTTGGAAATCAACTAACTCTGAAGGCATTCTGGTGAATTTATTTATTGATAATTATGTTCAATAATGGCTAAGTTTATGTTGGCAAGGTTATTCTATATACACACCTAGAAACACCCTTGCAAACCCATCAGCTTTCTCAATTAATTCATCAGCAGGAAGAGCCGCAATAGACCCATCCTTTGCTCCTCCAAGAAATGTAGATGAAGGGTACATATTTACACCCATTCTAAGCCTTCACCTTGTCTCTTTGGTAATTACGAGCTGATCCCTCGAGAAACAGAAAAACTAGTGTAAAAATCATAGTGGTTTTAATAACAGGCTATTGTTGTAAAGAGGAAATAGAGAACATAATAAATCATTAGACATCATAGACATGTTATCACCTTCACATTGACACCAAGGTTAAGAGCTCGGTGAATTGTTTCAGAACTATCATGGTGAGGAAGATCAAATAGTGACAGCAAACCAAAAAATTTCCATGGACCTCTAGCACCATCTTTGGAATTTTCAGGTACTTCCCTCCACTTCCCACGTATCTCCTCTCCAATCCACCACTGAACTCTGCTCATCCTTCTACATTCTGCAGCTACCCATTTGATGTGTAGAACATAGAGGCATACACAAATCCCTCAACCCCATCTAGCTCACACGCTTTATGAATCTCTCCACCTTCCCAGGACTTGAACCATCCACCTTCAAATGCTCTCTCCATTACAGTGATGCATCCCAATCTTTTCTTCCCCCACAGCAATAAGATTCCTTAGAACCTTTTCGATACCATTTTGGAGATTCTTTCCATCATGGAGATTTAGGGTATATTTTATATGTCCAAGAGATCGCACGATGCTTGAGCCCTTGTCTCTAGCCAGGGAAAGAATATGGGCCCTTCGGGGGTATCTGGACATTCTTTTCTTCATATCCAGATTTGATATCCATGACATGACGACAAAAAAAAACTCAGATGCAGCAAAGGGGTTTGTATTATGGTGTCGTAACTAGATGGTTCGGGGACTGGACACATGGCATTGGCCCCTCGAATCTCTTTCCTTCTATGGTGGTCGGTGCTTCAGGGAAATAGCCCCATGTCATTTGGACTGGATGGAGATGAAGATTGCGCCCTATGAATGGGTTTTTAAGCCTGATTTTTATTAATAGAGTGGGTTTGTAGAGCACCTCGCATTACGACTCTGATGAAAATTTTTGCGATGTGTTTGGTGTCTGGATTATGACTCCCACGCTGAAACAAAGTATACAAAGAGGGCCTAATCTTTGATCACCTCCCACCATAAAACACTATACTGCCACTCAAATAGAAAGGAACTCAATCCAGCAATCACCCCTGAAACAAAACCCCCAACATATGAAGTAGAAACAACAGGTAACAAGCACTAGCTCGGGATGGGAGCATAAAATATGAGAGGATTGGACCAGGGAACAAGCCATATGAGATGATCTAGATTCCACCCATCACACCTCCCTTTGGAAACGTTTGTTCCTATTGAGACATACCAATATTACATGCACTGCTGCCATCGCTTTGATTGCGGGCTAATCCCATTGAGCGATTGATTTAGCATGCTTTACCAACAAAGTGAATATTTTATTTTAAAATATTAAAAATTAAAAGAAGGAATTTTTGAGACGAAAAAACAAGTTAGAGACAAAAGTAAACTTTTGTCTCAAAATAGGGCCCCATGTAGTAGTGAATGAATCAACTATATTAACAAAAAAAAATTCAGCAAAATATTGAACTGTATTAATGTAATACTCAGTTGTATTAGTGCGATACTCATTTGCATTAGCGTAAGAATGAATTGTGTTAGCATAGATCTCATTTGTATTAGAGTAGGAATGAAATGTGTAAGCTCATGAATCTGTATAATTTCTCTACTAATTGGTCAATACTCATAAGATTATTCTTTAAACATATAACATAATAAACATCATGTACAATATTTTTCTCTCCATTTTTAGGTAGAATGACAATCGTTCCTTTTCCTTTTACATACAATATATTATTGTTCCCAAGAGAAACATCAATCTTCACTCACTCATCCAAACTAGAAAATAAATCTAAGGTAATTGTCACGTTATTACTACAACCCTAATATAAATACCAAATATAAGAGGGAATCTATTCAAATAGATTATATTCAATAGGCGATAAATAAGGTATTGCTTCAATAGTCCTTGTAGATGTAATAAACATGGTTCATGGAGTAGAGATTCCGAAATGATTTTTATTCTGCATGTTATGATCATACTGCTTTTTCCTGCAGTCATATGCACCATGCCCATATTTCTTAGAATAATGACATTGCACATGAGACTTATCTTTCTTTTGACCAAAAAATTGATTATGATTTTTTTCTTGACTATGTCCTCTTCTACTTTGATTTTTGAACCACTTCTATGTCCTCTAGATGAAATTATTCCACTTCCTCTAGGGCTAAACTTTTCTCTTCCTCTTCCATGAATTCTTAATTTCTAAGATGAAAAGGCTTGATCTACAATTGCATATGATCTATTCAACCTCTATTCAAGATTTATAAATGATGCATGTAAATGATCAATTGAAAATTGACATAGATCCTAATTTTCTTCAATAGCAACAACAAAAGGATCAAATTTTGTAGGGAAATTTCTAAGAAAATTTTCAATAATCTTTCGATGATCAATAGTTTCACCGTGGGATTAAATTTTATCCTCTAGGCCAACTACATAAGTAAAGAATGAATCTACCTAATCTAAATATTTCATCAACATATTTAATAAATCTCTTCGAAGTAACTATAGTTTGGTAGTTTTTACTTTCTCCTTACCTTGATACGCAACTTAGAGGGTGTCCCATGTTATTTTTTCTTGACTGGTTGTTCCGACTGTAGGAAGGATACTTTCATGCATGGTTTGATGAATATAGGAAAGAGATTTTCCATCTTTCTTTCTTAATTCCTTCACAATATCTTTTTTTTTTCCTATGAGAGTGCATAATACAATGTTGGATCTACGGGATTTTTGTATCCATAATATATCTCTAAATAAAATTGAAATCCACATATATAAACATAACGAAATAGTTTATACTCAATTTTCTAAAAAGAATTCACATTTCCTAAATAGGAAAGTGTAAAATATATTATTGTTTATAAATTAGCATTTAATCAACTAAATAGAATATAACTATTGTGGGAGTTCATCCAATCTTGTCTAAGATTCCTGAATATGATGATAATATTGTTTTTTTTCCTTTAAAGATAGAATTTATACATATTTGCACTTTTCCCCCTCATTGTTGTGTACTATTAGAAATGCAGAGAATGATCCAAGTGGTTGTTGAAATTTCAACAAATACTAACAAAGGAAAGTTGAAGGTTGTAAAAAAGATAATATTCTATTAGAAAATTTATGTATCGAGATGCCAAAGAAGGAAAGTTGACCACTGTTCATGAGAAATACTCTGTAACAAAGTTCAACAGTGAAGCCATGTAACAACTTGCTCTTTTTATTGAAGAACTACTATTGCACATTCTCACTATAATCTAAATTTTTTACTTTAACATAACCATCCAAACCTTATTTTATATGTATAGAGTCCCTTCATTCACTCAAAGGTCTCTATTTCTTCATCTGATATCTCTTGAACCTCTCAACTCACACCTTTTAGTAGTATCAAATGCCCCTTCTCTTTGCTCTACAAATATGAGAAATTCTCCATTTGTGAATTCATGATTTCTTACAGTTTTAGTTTGAGCTTTAAAATTTCAAGTATCGATTTGAAATAACTGTTAAATGCATCTAAAACCAATTAAAAAATACATATAAATTAGCTAATACTAGCTGTCTAAAATCTCTCTTTTATATGATTTTTGATATAGCTAACCATGAAATACTTTATTGAAAATATTTTCCACCATGTCTACCTCTGATTGAGGCTCAGTATGAAAACACTATCAGTATATAAGAAAATTTCACCTAGCTTTTAGGAGTACTGATTGTTAACCCCAATATGTCAATCAAACAATAGCATAGCCTCAGTATAGTATGTTCCATTTCTCGACTTTCCTCTTATTGTGAGAATGGAGATGGACAAAATTCAAAGAAATATCTTAGTTGAAAGGATTTTTTGAACTACTGCTATCCTCACAATGATATAATAAAATTCATTACATCCCAACATTGTCTATTGTACAAGGAGTAATTTTTTTAATTATTTGTTTTTCAATTTCAAAATTGGCAGCAAAGTAAGATCTATAATACATTCCAAATTTGTGGCATTAGGTATTTTTAGAAGTTGCCTTCATAACCATAACAAAACACATAATAAGGAAAGAATCAGATTGGAATTTACATTTATTTAGGAAGGGGGATTTGTTTGGTTGAATCATTCATATTAGCCTATGCACCCACATGCCATTATTTTCGTGCACAAAATTTCTAAATTGGAAAATAAATAAGTGAATGAAAAAGGAGACTAAATTAATGAAATGCTTACTATATGTGAAATTTTGAATCAATACCCATACTTGATTGAAATCATTTGAAACATGACTATGAAAAATGTTGCATGCAAAACAATAGAACAATCTACTTTTAACAGGAATAACGCAAAGTACCTCTCACCTTTGCTACATGTTTTGCATGCTTGATTTCTCTATATACGTTTTAAAAGCTTCAAAATGGAACACTCATATAAGTATTTATAAGTCAATGACACATCGTTACAATATAGAATTTCCTCAAATATATTTAGTACCTCTTTCGCAACCATTTTGAGTGTATCTTGCAATCATTATAGTCCATGAAAGCACATTCTATTCATGGATTTTTCTAAACAGATCCAACACTTCATTTTCATAACCAAAAATCAATACATTCCATGAAGTTGTTTCTCATTAGGCATTTTGTCAAAAATTTTACATGCATACCATAAATACCCACATTCAATATACATTTTATCAAAATCAATACCAACTTAAATATATAGACAGCAAACCCACTTTTTGTTATATCTCCATACATCTTATTACCCATTTTGAGAGCTTCCAAACTAGAAAATACGAGTAAAATACTATCACAAGTGAACTTATTCTTTGGTTTGATACTTTCTTAATGCATTTAAAAGAATAATTCTAAGGATTCTTTACCATGACCACTCTTAGAGTGAGCTGTAACAAATATAGTTCAGGAGACCATATCCTATTCGATTATTTCACTTCCACAAAAGTTACATCATTGAGTTTTCCTTTGTATACTTCGTCGAAGCCCCAAATCCCAGTATTTAATCCCTTGAAAAGTCATTTTTTTACCTTGTTGATCTCTTTGATGGTGAAGAGTTTGGCAAGATTTCCCAACGTATACTTTTAGATGTAGAGTATGATTATGAGGGGTTTCCTTTTAGATGTAGAAAATGTTTTTCTCTTGGCCATTTGGCCTTTGATTTTCATATTTTTAAAAATTAGTTGAGGGGCCCGATTTCTTACTGGAAAGATTTTAATAATGAACACTTAGTTGTTAGAGGCTGTGAGGAGAATGAGTCTGGCAATGTCCCTATTGAGCTTGATGATCCGTCCGAGTATCTTGAAGAGAAAACATGAGAGGGAAACCTAGTTTTCTCAAATTTGTTTGTGCATTTGTAGAACATTGAAGAGGAGGATGTGGTCTTTCCTCAACCTCCCAATTCCTCGAAGATTCAGAGTCCAAAAAACAAAGAGATTGTTGAAATTTTTCTACCAGTTCATCCAGACGAGAACACGTATCCTAACAAGGGTGAAGGATGGATGGTAGTGAATTAAAAAAAGGAAAAAATTCTTTTCGACCTTTAAAGATGAACCTTTAGTCTCATAAGGTGGAGATCCATGAAATAATGGAATGTCTCTAGGGGGCAGTCAAGTTTGTTTGACCTGCCTGGTGCCTTCCTTTTCTTTGGTGTGTTCTTCTTTTTCTGTTGATCTAGAGTTGTTTGTTTGTTTCTTGTATGTTCCGGTGGACCAATGCTTGTGGTTTATTTTTTAATCCTTGATGCTTATCTTTCGATGTACATGGTTTTTCTGATCCCTTCAAAATCAGAGTTTTACCTTATCTAAAAAAACCTCTACTTTTATGATCTTTTTTTAAAGTGATGTGTTCTAATTTCTATGAAAGCCCTCCTTCTAATATATGCAGCTGTAATTTTAGCATGTACAAATACATAAGATAGATCAGAAGTAGATCAAAATAACATATCAGATTGTAATGAGCTGAAGCTATGAAAGGAAGAAGAAATATATTAATTTTTACAAAACACTGTTGATTGATTTTGAATACTTTGTTTTATTTGAAATTATTTTACTTTATATTTTACTCTTCACCAGATTTATCTATTCTAATTTTTCAAATTGGCATCAGACAAATTTTTCCCATATGTTTTAAAATTAAATTCATCTATGTCTTCTACATCATGTGTGTCTTTATTAGGTCTCCATACACCCTAGTTTATAGGATGTAATTACGAGTATTAGTCGTTTACAATGAAGTGAACTATGTAGATCCTAGGATGTGTGCAAAATTGTTGATATTGGATACAAAAATCCCATAGATCCAACATTGTATTATGCACTCTCATAGGAAAAAAATGATATTTTGAAGGAATTAAGAAATAAAGATGGAAAATCTCTTTTCTATATTCATCAAACCATGTGCATGAAAGTATCCTTCCTACAGTCAAAACAACCAATCAAGAAAAAATAACATGGGACACCCTCTAAGTTGCCTATCAAGGTAAGAAGAAAGTAAAAACTACTAAAATATAGTTACTTCGAAGATATTTCTAAAATATGTTGATGAAATATTCAGATTAGGTAGATTCGTTCTTTACTTATGTAGTTGGTCAAGAGAATAAAATTTAATCCCGTGGTGAAAATATTGATCATAGAAAGATTATTGAAAATTTTCTCAAAAGTTTTCCTAAAAAAATTGATCCTTTTGTTGTTGCTATTGAAGAAAATTGGGATCTATGTCAATTTTCAATTGATCATTTACATGCATCATTAATAAATCTTGAACAGAGGTTGAATAGATCATATGCATTTTTAGATCAAGATTTTTCATCTTAAAAATTAGGAATTCATGGAAGAGGAAGAGAAAATTTTAGCCCTAGAGGAAGTGGGAGAATTTCATCTAGAGGACACAGAAGTGGTTCAAAAATCAAAGTAGAAGAGGACATAGTCAAGAATTAAATCATAATCAATTTTTGGTCAAAAGAAAGATAAGTCTCATGTGTAATGTCATTATTCTAAGAAATATGGGCATGGTGCATATGACTGCAAGAAAAATCAGTATGATCATAACATGAAGAATAAAAATCATGTCAGAATCTCTACTCCATGAACCATGTTTATTACATCTACAAGGACTACTGAAGCAATACCTTATTTATTGCCTATTGAATATAATCTATTTGAATAGATTCCCTCTTATATATGGTATTTCTATTAGGGTTGTAGTAATAATGTGACAAGTACCTTAGATTTATTTTGTAGTTTGGATGAGTGAGTGAAGAATGATGTTTTTCTTGGGAACAATAATTTATTGTATGTAAAAGGAAAAGGAACGATTTTCATTCTACCTAAGAATGGAGAGAAAAATATTGTGCATGATGTTTATTATGTTATATGTTTAAAGAATAATCTTATGAGTATTGACCAATTAGTAGAGAAATTATACAGATTCATGAGCTTACATATTTCATTCCTACACTAATACAAATGAGATCAACGCTAACACAATTCATTCTTGTGCTAATGCAAATGAGTATCGCACTAATACATTGAGTCCTACATTAATACAGTTCAATAATTAGCTGAATTTTTTTTTTGTTAATATAGTTGATTCATTTGCTAATACAACTCAGTCCAGATCTGGAAGAACCCAATGTACTTTTCAAACAGTTAAGAAAGATGAATCATGGCTTCATCATCTGAGGTTTGGTCATTTGTATTTTGGAAGTTTGAATTTGCTTCATATAAAAAATATGGTAAAAGGATTTCCTTTAATTCATAAACCAGAAATGGTTTTTGAAGAGTGTATTTTTTGGAAACAACATAGTGAGTCCTTCCCAGTTGGAAAAATAGCTAGAACAAGTGCACCGCTTGAAATTATTCATTCATATTTATTTTGACCCATGTAAACATCTTATATTGGACGTTTCTCATATTTTATGGCGTTTATTGATAAATATACAATGGAATTTTCACCTAGACTTTAGGAGTACAATGAAAAGGGGACGTCAATGAAAATACCCCAAGCCGAGGGATAGACGTTGACTTTACCTTCTAAAAGGGGACGTCAATGTTCAAATATCCATTTGTGTAAGGTTAGAAGATCGGGGCAACAACTTATGAACTTGTAAATTAGTCTGTGATTTTGATAAAACTCCACAGATTCTAACACATCCTATCCAAAGGAGACAACAGGTTTTTTTTTCACGTAATCCATAGGCTTACCATGAAATTTACCACTCGATATCATCACCTCCAGGAAACTAGCACCCATGAAATGCCCCTTCCCGACACATCCATTTTCCCCTAGACCATTTTCCCCTAGTCCATAACTATTCAAAAATGTATTGAGGGGGATGCCCACAACAGGTTCCACACCACCATTACCCAACAGAGCACCCTGAAGAACAGGGTTCAAAATAGATCCACCATTTTTGAGATAAGGATCGCCATTAGGGGACATGGGAAAACCAGTAGCCGAACCCCCTTTACTATCTTCGCCATATACATGTTGAATGAGGTCTAACGTGTGCGCCTTGTGCATTAAGGGAGAAGAAACCATTTCAAACTATTCTGAGGCATTGAAATGAGCTCCACTGGGAAATGAACTCCTACAACTAGATAAGCTTCTGCCTCCAACTTCCACTCCATGACCTGAAACAAGAGCAAGAAATCCATTATTTCCACCCACCAAAGATTTAGGGCTTTTCGTTACGGCACGACTAGGGTTGGTGTCCATTTGTGCTAGGGTTTTCCTAATCTAAATATTTGATTTTAATACCGAATCTATATTTGTGACCAAAAGAAATATTCTTATAAAATAACCACAAGTAAACTCTTATCTTCTCTTCTACTCATGTACACAAGAGTCTCAAATGATATACCTTGAACTTGTAGCCCACCAGCATTTTCTGCACCACTGGTAGTGGTCTCCAAAATTAAATTTATGGTATCATGAAGATTCATATTTGGTACGAGATCATAAAAAAACATACTATTACATACTAACCAAAATGATAATAACCAAAATATTACGTACTATTTATCTTTTTTCTATAAAAAAAACATATGCTATAGGATATGTATCACATGCTAAAATGAAATAAGACCAATGTATTTGCAACATTATTCAATTGTCATAAATTTGTCACAATAGCTCTTGAAACAAAATTTACAAGTGAGTACATCATCCTTCATTACTTCTTTACATAAGGGGAAATGAAATTCAAGTGGTATATCACCAACAAAATGATTAGATGGAATCCCCTCAACTTCCTTTTCCAAAGCAACTCTGCATCATAGCTCAATCAATTAGCAATCGCTAATATGGAACAACCAAAGACATGCAATATTACGCATATCAATTTTTACTTTCTTTAGTTACCAACTGGATATTTGAATTTTAAAACTTACTCATTGGGCCTCAACACAACAACAACTCCACTAGGAAAAGCATGGGAGCCATCTGAGTTAGCAAAAATCATGGAATTTGGAATGCATGTTAGAGGCTTCAGCCTTTTAATATCAAAATTAGTATTCCCATTTTACGGGAAATTTTGGATGTAATGTCTTGGATAAATAAAGAACACAAATAAAAATAAAAATCGATATCAAACAACTCCTCACATGCTCAAACAAAAATTTAACTCAAGTTTACATATTAATGATAAAATATTACCAATCATACCTAGAATCTTACATTTATGACAGACGTAACCATGTGGCGGTGTTTTCCTTTCCACTCCACGACCTACATAATTCACAAATGCTTTATAGACCCATAATGTAAACAAAATTCAATCTGAGGAAGTTGCGGATTAAAATAAATGTGGAATTTCGAGTACCACCATTCATGTTTATAAAAGTAGATTCAATGGTTGATGGATACAATGGGATCTTTTACAAGAGAAGCCTAAGAAAAATCTAGAGATTGTTTCCATACAAATATCCTTGATAGAGCTTACCTAGTTTCGAAATCTCCTTTGAAATAGATCCATTCAAGTTCTTGGAAGAGAGATCAAGAAGACCTACATCCGTGAAACTAAAAAGAGAACTTTAGATTTCTCCCGCCAAATTGCAGTAAGCTAAGTAGAGCACCTTGAGTTTCTTAAAATTCATGAGTTATGGTAGTATGTTTACAGGACTGAATGGATTAACAACAAGGTTAAGGGATGTCAACTCAAGTAAATTTAAAATAGAAGTAGGAAATTCTTTACTCTAGTTTGATGTTGTGTTTCTCCACTTAATATTTTCAAATATAGCCTTTTTTTTATCAGATAATTTTCTAAACCAAAGAATAAGTTATAGTGTGCTTAGTTGTAAAGTCTTATAGAATTAAATCTATACGAACAAGGAGGAACATTAAACAATCCTAAAGATAGTTTGGGTCAGAATAGTAATCCAAAGAAAGTAGGAATAATCTAGCAAAAACAAAGACATACTAGGCTAGAAACCAACGTGACCACACAAATACTATTGTGGGAGTTCATCTACTCTTGTCCAAGAATCTTGAATGTGATGATAGTATTGCTTTTTTTTCCTTTAAAAATAGAATTTATACATATTTGCACTTTTTCCCCTCATTGTTTGGTACTATCAAAAATGTAGAGAATGATACAAGTGGTTGTTGAAATTTCAACAGATGCAAAAAAATTGCCAGTTAAAGGTTGTTAAGAAATTAATATTCTGTTTGAAAATTTGTGTATCGAGATGCCAAAAAAGGAAAGATGACCACTGTTAATGAGAAATACTCCGTAACAAAGTTCAACCTTGAAGCCATGTAACAACTTGTTCTTTTTATTACAGAACTACTATAGCACATTCTCACTGTTATCTAGATTTTTTGACTTTAACATAACCATCCAAACCTTATTTTATATGCACAGATTCCCTTCATTCACTTAAAGGTATCTATTTCTTCATCTGATATCTCTTGAACCTCTCAGTTCACACCTTTTAGTAGTATCAAATGCCCCTTCTCTTTGCTCTACAGATATGAGCAATTCTCCATTTGTGAATTCATGATTTCTTACAGTTTTAGTTGGAGATTTAAAAGGTCAAGTATCATTTCGAAATAAATGTTAAATGCATCTAAAACAAATTTAAAATAACCTATAAATTGGCTAATACTAGCCATATAAAAGATTTATTTTATATGATTTTTTATATAGCTAACCATGAAACATTTTATTGAAAATATTTTCCACAATTGTTTGCCTCCGATTCAGTATCACGTATGAAAACACTATCAGTATACAAGAAACTTTCACCTATACTTTAGGAGTATTATTTGTTCACCCCAATATGTCAATAAAACAATAGGGCATATTCAACATGGTATGCTCCATTTCCCGACTTTCAAAGACATCTCTAGGAACATGGAGATGGAAAAAATTAAAAGACATCTCTTAGTTGACTTGAGTTGTTGAACTACTACTATGCTCACAATGATATAATAAAATTCATTACATCCCAACATTGTCTATTGTACAAGGAGTCATTTTTTTAATTATTGTTTTTTCAATTTCAAAATTGGCAGCAAAGTAAGCTCTATAATACATTCCAGAATTTTGGCATTAGGTATTTTTAGAAGTTGCCTTCATAACAATAACAGAACACATAATAAGGAAGGGGAATTTGTTTGATCTAATCATTTCTATTAGCCTATGCACCCACGCGCCATTATTTATGTGCGTAAATTTTCTAAATTTGAAAATAAATAAGTGAATGAAAAAGGAGAATAAATAAACGAAATGCTTACTATATGTGAACTTTTGACTCAATACCCATACTTGATTGAAATCATTTGAAACATAATAGTTAAATGTTTACAGGAATAGCACAAAGTACCTCTCACCTTTGCTACATGTTTTGCATGCTTGATTTCTCTATATACATTCTAAAAACTTGGAAGTGGAACACTCCTACAAGTCTTTACAAGTCCATGATACATCATTACGATCTAGTATTTCCTCAAATATATTTAGTACCTCTTTTACAACCATTTTGAGTGTATCTTACAATCATTATAATCCAGGAAAGCACATTCTATTCAAGCATTTTTCTAAACACATCTAGCACTTCTTTTACATATCCAAAAATCAATACATTCCATGAATTTGTTTCTCATTAGGAATTTTGTCAAAAATTTTGCATGCATACCGTAAATACCCACGTTCAGCATACATTTTAACAAAATCATTACCAACGTAAAGATATAGATAGCAAACCCACTTTTTGTTATATCTTCATAAATCTTATTACCCATTTCGAGAGCTACCAAACTAGAACATATGAGTAAAATACTATCACAAGTGAACTTATTCTTTGGTTTGCTACTTTATTAATGCATTTTGAAAAATAATGCAAAGGATTCTTTACAATGTCCAAGATCTTAGAGTGAGCTACAACAAATATAGTTCAGGAGACCATATCCTATTCAGTTATTTTACTTCCACAGTAGTTCCATCATTGAGTATTCCTTTGTATACTTTGTCTAAGCCCTGAATCCCAGTATTTAATCCCTTGCAAAGTCATTTTTTTCCCTGTTGATCTCTTTGATGGTGAAGAGTTTGGCAGGATTTCCCAACGTATAATTTTAGATGCAGAAAATGTTTTACTTTTGGCCATTTGGCCTCTGATTGTTATATTGTTAAAAATTAGTTGAGGGTCTTGGTTTCTTGGTGGAAAGATTTTAATCCTCAATGCTTAGTTTTCAGAGGCCATGAGGAGAATGAATCTGACAATGTCCCTGATGAGCATGATGATCCATCCAAGTATCTTGAAGAGAAAATATGAGAGGAAAACCTAGTTTCCTCAAATCTAGTTATGCATTTGGAGCACATTGAAGAGGAGGATGTGGCCTTTCTTAAACCTCACAGTTCCTCATAGATTTAGAGTCCAAAAAACAAACAGATTGTATAAATTTTTCTACCAGTTCATCCAAACGAGAACGCGGATCCTAACAAAGGTGAATAATATATGGTAGTGAACAAAAAAAAAGAAAGGAAAAACCACTTCTGGACCTTTAAAGATGAACCTTTAGTATCATAAGGTGGAAATCCATGAAATAAAGTAATGTCTCTAGGGGCAGTCAAGTTTTTTTGACCTTCCTGGTGCCTTCCTTTTCTTTGGTGTGTTCTTCTTTTTTTGTTGATCTTATTTTGTTTATTTGTTTCTTATATGGTCTGGTGGACTGATCCTTATGGTTTCCTTTTTTAGCCTTGATGCTTATCTTTCGATGTACAAGGTTTTTCTGATCCCTTCAAAATCAGAGTTATAGCTAATTTAAAAAAAGCTCTACTTTTATGATATTTTTAAAAAAGTGGTGTGTTTTAATTTTAAATGAAATCCCTCCTTCTAATAGACATAGTTGTAATTGTTGCATGTACAAATACGTAAGATAGATCATAAGTAGATTAGCATAACATATCAGATTATAGTGAGTTGAAGCTCTGAAAGGAAGAAGAAATATATTAATTTTTACAAAACACTTTTGATTGAGTTCGAATACTTTTTTTTATTTGAAATTATTTTACTTTATATTTTACTTTTCACTAGATTTATCTATTCTAATTTTTCAAAGTAGCATCAGACCAATTTGTTCCACATGTTATAAACTTATAGTCATCTATGTCTTCTACATCATGTGTGTCTTTATTAGGTCTCCATACACCCAAGTTTATAGGGTCTAATTAAGATTATTAGTTCTTAACCATGAAGGCACTATTTAGATCCTAGGATGTGTGGGAAATTGTTGATATTGGATACCAAAAGCCCATAGATCCAACATTGTATTATGCACTCTCATAGGAAGAAAATGATATTTTGAAGGAATTAAGAAAGAAAGATGGAAAATCTCTTTTCTATATTCACCAAACCATTCATGAAAGTATTGTTATCACCAAAAAAAGGCACCCTCCGATTTGTCATGCCTATGTGAATGAACAACCGGTGTTTTTGGGTAACTTTGAATAATGTCTAAAGTTGTGGGACTTGCGGGCTTGAGATGATCCTCTAGAGAAGGTTGGTTCCTCTACCTAATCCTAGCACTAAACTACTTCTAAGGAAGGAAAAAAGTGACTATCTACTTATAATCTAACCTTTCTAAGGGACCAGAGAGAGAGATCATGAAAATTGAGAAATCCTACACTACAGAGGTGATAACACCAAGAAAAGGGGATGAAATATCCTATTGAGGGAGAATACAGAAAGAAAATGAAGTTGAGAGAGGCCAGACCAATGTGACACTGACTCAAATCTTCATTTACCACTAAGTCTCCACAAAACACAACATCCTACACCTACAAATGAGACATACATGTACAAAAAAATAAAAACAAAAAATAGAAGGGCAAGGAGATAGAACAAAATAATACAAGGGTTGAAAGAACACCACGAACACAATTTTATTGCTCTTAGAATATGCACAATACATTACAATATTGAAATAGAGTTACAAATACACATGTCAGGCCTATGAGAGGGTTTACAGCTCAACGTTGCTAACAATTTTTTTTACAGAGTTTCCCCACATCCCAGAATATCTCCCTTCTCAAATGAGAAGTGTTTACAATATATAGAAAATGAATGAGAGAAAGAGAAAGAGTGAAACTCATATTTCTTCTCTCACCAACCAACAACTACCATTAATTGGTCTGAAAGTGGCATGGTCACGCTTACAAATCATCTTACATACATACTTTAGCTTCTGGAAGAAGAAATGGGGTGTCATACTTCATTAATTGCAATGGTTGGGTCTGGGACCGTGTATTCCCGTGTTGGAGATGTCTTCCAATTTTTTGCACATCTAACCTCAATAAAATTAAAAAGTACATTTCTCTTTGCATAGAGGACCTTGAGTCCTTTCCAATGATATAAAGTTTGTCAAATTTTGAGCACTAGATCAAAAGTTATGTCCATTCGAAATTTTGCGTGAAAACTATCATTTTCCTTTGTTCTGCGGATTTTCTAGTTTTTTGCAACATTTCACAGATTTGCTTTTCTGCAGACTTTTCTATGGCTTCCGCGACTTTTACTACAGACTTATTTGTGGTTTCCATGGCTTTTTTTGTGGACTTTTCTGCATCTTCCACGGCTTTTTCTGCGGCTTCCGTGGCTTTTTTTACAAACTTGTTTGCGGCTTCCGCGGATTTTTATGCGAATTTTTCTACATCTTCTGTGACATTTTCTACGGAATTTTCTATGGCTTTCACGTCTTCTTCTTTGGAATTTTCAATAGCTTCCATGGATTTTTCCACTGACTTTTGTGCGGCTTCCGCGGCTTTTTCTGTCAAATTTTCACTAACTCCTTGGTATTTTCTTAGATTGGGAAGTTAGAGAAAAGTTAAGTGACCCCTTAAAACCTAATTTTGGGCCTCAAATCATTTCTGCTCACTCAAGCCTCAAGGAATTGTGAAAGTTATCAAAATTACCTTGGGGTGAATTTTTGATAACAGTTTGGCGACTCAAGGGGGTCACCTTCCTGCTAGGTGAAATGATCAGTGGCCTTAAAGTATCCATTAGGCATGGAGTCAATCCTAACCTTAAAAACTGATCCAAATTGTAAGATCTTGTTCCTGAGCCACATGAAACAATACTATAACTAGAGGTGATATCGCTAAAGACTACCTCTAATGTACTATACACGAGCAACAAAACACCACAACACACTATGTACAAAAGAGAAAAAACATACATGCCCTAAGTGGAACATGCAGAGTGTGCACAAGCACTTGTTCTACTGAAAGAAAACCTACCTACTCTATGCTAACCGAAAGCAAAGGGAACTCAAACAAATCCTGCAACTGGTAGGGAGAAGTAGCTTCCCTTTCTCAAAATAGGCAGCCATGTATATAATTTAGAGCTAAACATGGCTTTTATTATGAGTGAAAAACTAAAAAAAGGTTGATCCTCCACCCAAATGATCAAGGTATGAACTGGAAACAAAATAAATACCTCTTTAGTTGCTCTACATTTCGATTGAAGAGGCATTACAGCTGATCCTTGGTACTTTGACAGTCATCCTCATGATCAGAAGTAACCATGACTGGTAGTAACTTTGAATCTTGCTCCAATGAAGCCATGTACTTGATTGGGAAAGGCATGATCTGTTGAATTTTCCCATTGCATGGAAGCCCAACTTTAATAATGAAGTCTTCGTGCAGACGTTCCTGGATGGATGGTGTGGAAGAGTTGAGATCTTCGTGATCTTTTCCTTCCTTCATGGAAATATGGAACTCCTCCCCAATCTAAAGCTCATTGTTATTGATTGCAACATCCAATGAAGTCATTTTTGCATCATTATAATTTTCTGCAACACATTGATGGCTCTGGAATTCCTCCATTGTTGCTTGAACACTAACTTGCTCCTGGGTAGCCTCTTCCTCTAGCATAAAATTTTTCAAATCAAAATCTTCCATTCGCTGCTCTAGAGGACTATTTGGGGCAGGAAGGTCTTCTTGATAGCTCTCCTCCATCATAGATTCATCAATCAAATCAAGCCCTTCAAATGAAAGCAAAAAATATTCAATAATAATTTCTTCATCAAGTGGATTCAACTTTGATTCAATCTCTTCCAGTTGCTCCTCTTCAATATGACTTGGAGTTGATTATTCTTCCTCCACCCTGCCTGATTGTGTAGTTTGGATTAGATTAGCATCCTCTTTAGAAAATGTGCCATTATGGACATTGCATTCAGAGTAAACAAATTTTTGATCTTCTTGTTCTTGTTCTGCTGCAAACTCAGCTTCCACCACCTGTGATGTGACCCCGGCCTCCTCTGAAGGTTTAACCATCAAGGGAATTTTTTCTATTCCAAATCTGAGAGCCAATCTTACCAAAATTTTTATCATTTCTTCTCTGTTTGGCTCACCTTCTTGCTGCTCTCCTTGACTAGTTTTTGGAATTTCTTCCTAACATGAAATTGGGAAGGCAAGAGGAGTGGATGCAGTTTAAACTGGTTTTGCAATTGTTTGTGGTGGTGAGGGAGGTGGAATTTCTCATTTGTTTGGAGGGAATGACTATTTGGAAGAGAAAAGGATAGAGGAATTGAGATGAGATGGAAGATTAAAATATGGAGAAGGGAAATCATAACTTGGGGAAGCATACAATGGGCTTGAATCTTGACATTACTGAAATGATATTGATTGAGAAAAAAGAAAAGAAAAGATATGAGGTGGTGGAATTACCCATTGAAAAGTTTGTCTTGCACTTTTCTCATATGCCTCAATATCCTTAGTCCACTGTGCAAGTTGAGGTAGCATTTCAACCATGAAGTCAAGCTTCTCTTGCGGTCTATAGCGTCTTGGAAAAGGGCATTCCCATGGAAAAGGTTCCCTGTAACCAATCTTGAATGCTTTCATTTGAGCTGTAGCTCTGGACTGCATCATGTTAGCCTTCATTCTTTGAATCTTCACTAGCAGATCAACATTTTTCATTTCAATGTTCTCATTGTATGCATACCCTTGTTCTTGATAAGCTCCATAGCCAAACTAGTTTCGACACTGCTCATATGGGTAAGCATAATGGTTTTGAAATTGATCATAATGTTGATCTAGAGGAGTTGAGAAATAAATTGGAGGTGGATAGCATAGCTTCTGCTGTAAGTGTGAGTTCCAAGATTTAAATGAAGTCATGACTGCAAAACTTCATGAATGGAAGATGTTGAAAGATGTGGAAAGAAGAATGGGTGAAAATGGATCGAAGGAAAGTCTATAACTCAGAGAATGGGTTGTTGACCAGATGGAGTCACCAAATGTGCTTTACATGTGCCTCTAAAGGCTGAATCTCACCAAGAACACATCAACTTGATGAAATGAAGTGGTGATGTGCTTTAAAACTATCCCACCGGGCATACCAGAACTGTTATCACAAAAAATCAGCACCCTCTGATTTATCATGCCTATGTGAATGAGAAACCAGTTTTTTTGGGTAACAATAAATCATCTCTCAAGTTGTGGGACTTTCGGGATTGAGATGATCCTCCAGAGAAGGCTAGTTACTCTACCTAATCCTAGCACTAAACTACTTCTAAGGAAGGAAAAAAGTGACTATCTACTCCTAATCGAACCTTTCCAAGGGGCCAGAGAGAGAGCATGAAAATTAAGAAATCCTACACTACAGAGGTGATAACACCAAGGAAGGTGGATGAAATATCCTACAGAGGGAGAATACAAAAATAAAATGGAGTTAAGAGAGGACAAACCAATGTTGTACTTATAAGATTCATCTTGCAAGATTAATGGACCACTTGATTAATTTAAAGACTGTACTTATAGAATGTTGTACTTGTAAGATTCATCTTGCAACTTAATCTCTCTTTAGCTATTTAGGCTTATAATGAATGCTCCAAAATCCTTTAGTTTGATGACTGAAAGTATAGTTCCCTTTCTTTTCTACATAAACACTGTGTTTGATCTGTATTACAACTTTCTATGTATGTTCGAAAATTTGTAAATGTTGACTTTTCATGGCGAAGCCTTGGAAAAAGTTTTCCAGAATTCTCTCTTCCATCCATTTCGAGCTATAGTAGTTGTATTTTCTGATTCAAAATATAGAACATAACACTTCATGTTTGAAGCTAGATAAAAATGTGACATCATAGTTGTTTATCCTGATCATGGCATGTTTTACTGCTTTTCTGTATCACTTACTTGATTTAAATAATTCCTTTAAGCATGTAGTAGTTAAAAGCAACATGATGGAAAGTTGTAAATGTCCATTTTTCATGGCGAATCCCTGTCAAAATTTTCCTAGAATCTTGCCTTCATTCCTTTTCAACTATAACCTTCTCTTTTTAGCCAAACATTAGCTTTCAAATTCTACTTCTTCCTTCTGTGGAAAACTAAAATATGTATTTCTATCTCCCAATATATCTTCTGTACTGTAACTTCTTCCATTTCAGAATAGTTATTGAAACTTTGAGTTACATTCTTCCTTTTATTGCATGCACTTATGACTTGTCTATTTTTCCTTGGCTGCAACCTATAACTTCACACTTAGGAAAACAGTTAGAAAGTACATAGGCTTTTTGGCCTATTTTGCATCCATGTTTCTTATTCTCTTTTCTATTTTTGCTTCCTGAGTGAGCTATGCAATCTAATCTTCAAATACTCTATATATCCTATTGCTTAGAGATCCATATGCACGAATTAGGATAGTGTAGGAATATGGATTAACCCTGAGCTCTTTATTGATGATTTCTTTTTTTTGCTTTTCAGGTACCATGCCTTGAGGATGAAAGGAGATGGCAGGGATATGCTCTACACAATGAAGAATATACAAAGGCAATGATGTGTTCACTCATACTCCTTTTATTTTTATTTCATGCATGTGTACCTCTTACTTCGGTAGATGTTCTTTCCTTCTCAGTCACATCCCATGGCTTGTGTGGGAAACATTTGACTCTCCTCGTGAATAAAACATTGAATTTTATAAATGAGTTATATATCTCTTTTTGCATTCAATATTTCTGTATGGATTGTATGATGAACTAAACAACTCAGTCATTTAATTTAATGTCTTAATCATGAAGGAAATAATATTAATGAGAATCTGTAACATTCAATAATGAACACTAATTTTTGTAATATGCACTTATGTTTGTTGTTCTGAAACTCAACACTTCACCTACTCTGTAATTCGGTGTCTTCATCAGGACAACATAGATGTACTTCGGGGCTTTGTGTTCTTTTGCTGAAGATGGCATGAAATTGTAGACTATGTGATCTGTTACGTTTTGTAACAGCACACATAGCTGCAGATTTCACTTAATCATTAATTAATTTAGTAGTAACTAATAACATCAGAACTTCCTTAGCTTAGGTATACTTCACCCATGACTTTCAACATAACGAAAAAGTTTCGAGTTGCCCATTTTTGCACAAGTGAAAAATTGTCAACACTTACCATTGATTTTTCAGCTCCATATTTGGGATATCCATTTGTGTAGTAGTGCTAATTTTTGGCAGAAAGTTCTTAAATTTTAAAATGAGGGAATTTTTTGAAAGAATATCCTCTATATCAAGCACCTTATGGAGCAGGTCCTCTTCAAAGACAAGGGAAGGGGGAAGCTTGAATGTACCATGATTGTAACTTACCTAATTTTTAATCATTTCTATGATGCTACTCAATAATAAGCTTAGAACCTCCATATTGTATCACATACAATTTGTGGGTTTGTATGTAGGCCAAATATATTACAAAATCATTTCTAAGGATTTATCTAATATGGTTTCCAATCTCCTTCCTCTTGTTGTTCGCAATGAGCATACTTGGTTCATTAAACACAAGTACATTCTAGAAAACATCATATTTGTTTGGGAAGAAATGGAATGGTCTCGTATCTCAAATCAGAAGGCCATATTTATTAAAATTGATTATGTAATAGCCTATTACTAGATTGAGTGGTATTTAGTTCTACCTATGCTTCAAGATCTTGGATTTGGGCCACTATTTTTCCATATTAGCTTATTATTTTTATGAATGTTGGATCTTGTACTATCATCATTGGAGCTCAATCTTCCTGGTTTGGTTAGTTTATATCCATTTGTCAAGGGTGTCCTTTATCCCACTCTCTTTATGTACTGAGAGTTCAAGGTTTTAGCTACATGCTAAACTAGAGTGCTTCTCAAGGTTTGGTTAAAGGGATTTCATTTGTAGCATTGGCCACTTTGCGGATGACTCTTTTCCCACTCTTCTTGAGGAGGAATAATATATTCAAACTCCTTTCAATTTTCTTAAAATTTCTTCTTGTATTTTCATTTTTCTAATCAATATAATTAAACTCAATGTTATCAACACTCTTTTTAGGAAATAAGGGATAAAATAGGCAGAACAATCCCACACATAATCCAAATAGTAGAAACTAATATGTAGAGAGATATTACAGATCTGATATAAAAGTGCAGAAAATAAAAGAATAAAAAACAGAGACAAGGTTTAACATGGTTCACCCAATTTGGGTTACTCCCACCAAGAATCAATTGCTCATATTTTATTACAAACCACCTCTTTCTATAAATATATTACCCATATTTTTTTGGATTTGTGCTCAACAAACGCTCATGAATTCACACTTAAACTCACACACATCTATAATGATATGTATACCCTATCAAAAACCAAAAATCACATCAATAGGCAACTATTTAAGCATTTTTACAATACTATGGTTACCAAAACCATGCGCCAAAACTGCACCATTAACCTATGGGTCATAATACCTCCTATATGAGAAGAGCACGTCTCCCAAGATATTGGGAAAACTTTTCTCGACAAGAAACTTGTGGAGAGTGTACATTAATTTTAGTGTTAAGTTTTTAATACTCCCACACATGAAAACAAGCTTCACAACATAACAACTCCCAACCCCCTTTTCATCCCATATGGAAGGTCTACAACGGAGATAGATCTAGAAAGGTAGCCAATTTAAATTCCTTTGTATTGAATTTTCCTTCCACGATACTTCTGTAGATATTTAGACCTATGTTGTTCAATGGGTGGAGCATAAAATCTCTTATTTGATTACCAAAAAACTTTCTTTAGAAGATAAATTATAGATTTTTTCCAAGCCATTAGCTATTGCCAATGTCTATTATTCCTCTTGTTAGGATCCTTTAATGTTGCCTATACGAAGCTTGAAAACCTTCAAAGGGATTTTCTTTGTGATAATTCTGAAGGTCACAAGGGGTTTTAAAGGGTTCCCTAGGAAATATATTGCAGACCCAAAGATGCTAGTGGCCTTGGGGTGCTTGAAATTAAACTTGAAGGTCACGCTCTATGTGTCAAATGGTTAATCTGTAACCTAGAAGGTAATGAATCCTAGAATATTTTATTATGAAGTTGCATCTGTTAAGGTCCATATTTGGGTATACAAGATTGGAAAGGTCTCAAATTATAATCCCTTCTTCTCTTCCCTGAGTCTGTTAAAATTTGTGGTACTTCCATTTCTAGAAGTATATGGAAATCTTGGGAGTTGCTAGAATCAAACCTAATTTGGGAACGAGGTTGATTGAGATATGGTCTGTCTATTAACTCTTTTTTATTAATGGTGAAAGAGGGTTGAGGGGACCCTTTCCCATTACAATAAGTACTAATGGTGGAAAAAATATATCAATGAGGAGCACATAGCGCTTCCTTTTCTAGTGGTAAAGAGGGACAAAAAAAAAACAAAATTAAACTAACCAAAAAAATATCCGTGAGACTTATTCCCATGGTATCTAAGATGCATCTCAAGGGATTCATTGATTTTAACTTTCTTTCTTCTTTTCATAGTAGACCAATCATCACCGATTTTCAGATTTATGTTTTCATTTGTGTGAACCAGTATACATTTTCAATATTATTTTTATCCACCTTCTTTAGGATATCCAATAATTTTGATATCATAGGCTAGAATATTACCTCCTAGGATTCTTTTTGGCAATCTTGGTTCTAAAAAGTTTGAATAGTTGTTATCGAGCCAAAAAAATATCATTTTTAACATTGCATGTTACACAAAGGGATCCCCGTAGGGGATTGAGTTCAGCATATGGGTCTTAACCCCACCTTCCTAGCTTTACACCAACCATTGTCCATCAAGCAATTTTTTTATTTTTTTCTCATGCTCAATTGGCCTGAGATGGATTCATTTCCTTTTCCAACCCTTCTCTCATATTTATTTATTGATAAGATGGTTTGTTTTGGGGATTTAGTACATCTTCCTACAATTTACACCAAATTTTGGCACATATTCAAAACTACTATTCTATTTCATCTTTGGAAAGACATCAATAATTTCATTTTTAACAAAGTTCCAATGGAATATAGATTTTTCTCTTTTACAAGTAAAATGGTTACTCTCTCCACTGCGATGCTCCAAATTCAAAACTAGGCTAAGAAAATTTGGCTGGATGTCCAACACCTCTAGCACCTACTTGACCACTGTGCCACCGTTGCCTATGTAGTAATTCAGTTTCCACTTGATGCTCCTACTTTTCACCACTTGCAACCTCAGCCACGCCACTCTCCCCCTCAACCCCATAATTGGGGTATTCACTGCAAACATTGGAAAAGCCTTTCTCCTCATCATCGGTGGTCTCCTTGCTCTCAGAATCCATCCACTACCCATGGCGTGGATTTTTTTCACCTTGGTGATTCTGGTGGATCAAATTGGAATGCTTCTTAACATGAAACATTTCCTTGGTTTGCCCATTCTATTTCTCCCTCTCAGTTGTCTTATTATAATCTTGAGTAGGAGTAAAAACATGAATGTGGATGGGATCCCATCCCTGACTCGGCTCACCATGGTTTCGTTTGGGGTGATAAGACTTCTATCGATCTTCCTCCTTTCTTGGTCACCATGTTTTTTGTTGCGGCGTAGTTTTCTGGACCATTCTTTTGTTCGCTATTCTTTGATTGATGAATGCATTTTTCTTGTATTTTTTTATGTGATTAGCCTCCTTCTTGAGTCCTAGATGGCTCAATGTGATTAGCATTCTCCGTTATAATTTTTTCACCCATCTTTTGTACCATCAACATTATATATCTCCTATTTATATTAATAAAAGTGTGTTTTTTAATTTAAAAATGTAGGAAGTTAGGAGACGTAGCAAACTGTTTGAAAAAATGTTTGTATGATGAATTTTATGATTTATCTACTCCTACATAAATGATGTTTAAGATCAATTAAATGTAGTTTTTATTTATGTTTCTTTTAAGTGAACAATGTTGAATCTTTATCACACAATCATTTCATATTTTCAAGGATTCTCGACTATTGAATACAGATTCCTGCAAGATTTGTATAAATCCATATTGAGGCTAAGGTCTCCAAAAGTACAATCTTATGTAATTTTTTTAGGCTTACTCAGGGAAATAATATATTAAATTCCACAAAAAAAATTAAGTTGTATTTTTTATTTCAGTTTTTTGCCTCCTAGTGTACCTTATCAATTCTTTTTATTTAGTTAAATTTTTTATGATCTTAGTTCTTATTGAATGCAATATATTCAAAAGTCTTTATTGTTAAATGTCTTGTATCTCTTACTCATATACCTTAGAATTACAACCAAAACTTGATACTAATGTCTTATCATATGTTCTATTTAGTCGATTAAATGCTAATTTATAAACAATAATATATTTTACACTTTCCTATGTAGGAAATGTGAATTCTTTCTAGAAAATCGAGTATAAACTATTTGGTTATGTTTATATATGTGGATTAAAATTTTATTTAGAGATATATTATGGGATTTTTTTTAAATTTTGAACTTGAAGAGGACGAGAAAGGAAAGTCAAGAAAAACTAATTAACCATTGTTTTAATAAGAAGATAATGTATGTTGTGGTGTTATATATATTGGTATAAGAAATATGATATATTGTTGTGTATTATTATAATGGACCAAGCCAAGCAACCAAAGAACACTCTTATAGCAATTGGGACTTATATCATTATTTTTATCACTAACTTTACATCCTAACCTAATTTTCTCTTTATCTGGATGTATTTGTAAATGTTGTAAAACTAATAATATACATTAAATTACATGATATTGAATTATTTCGAGTTATGCACTTCATCATGGTCAATAGTTTGCATTATTAAAAGAATTATTTTTAATTTCTCATGTAAGATTGCGCACTATTGGCAATAAAAATTTTCTTGAAAAAAATACCTTTTTCAACTGTATAAAATCATCATAGTGATCCCCTTAAATCCATGTTTGAAATTATAACACACTGGTACCAAAAATGGAATTAATTATTGTGATAGGGTTTTTATGCCAAAAGTGTTTTCCCAATTGAAATAATCTCGGTAACTTTTGACGCAAAATAATCAATTGATGGCTATGATTGGGTTTGGGAGGATGTTGACGCACAACCTAATCTCAACCATCCATGTTGAAAAATCATAAAATCAAGAACTTCCATTATCATTTCTTCACTTGCACTTATGTTGTTTCTCTTTAAGGTGGTTTTCATAAACTTGTGAATTATACCTTTTTTATCCTGCAGTAGACATAGTTTTTCCACAAGACACTATGAAATTTGGTATTGGAAAAATAGATTATATGTTGTTTTTGTACAGAGTTTTGGTTATTTAAAAATTTAATGGTATGCAAGAGGAACCTAGACGAATAATGATTCTCACAGAGGGGAGCAAAATGGTTGATTGATATTGTTTTTCTTCCTCACTAGAATGGTTGCACTACTACTAGGGGGTGTTTTGAGACAATAATAAAGACAATACTTAACCAAATTGTCTCAAATATAGACAATAAAAAATTGTATATTGTCTCTATTATTGTCTCAAAGTGGGTGTCTCTAATATTGTCTCTCTAGAGACAATATAGATTGATACATATTTTGTCTCTTGAGAGACAATATCATTATTGTCTCTCTAGAGACAATATAGTTTTTGTTTCTCTAGAGACAAAATCATTTTGTCTACATAGAAAAAATACAAAATACTAATTTTTTGTCTCTCTAGAGACAATACTAATATCAATTTTTATTGTCTCTCTAGAGACGATAAGAATTTAAAGAATGAAAAATCTGAATTTCAAAAATAAATAATAACCAAATATCATATAGTGCAATCATCCGCTACATATCGTTATGTGAGAGTGGGCTGGTAATCAATATTATGATTTTAAAAAAAATTGATGTGAATATTTTTCCCAACAAATGGGTCCACAAATATTTTATTAATATAAAATAAGATAAAATAAAAAAAGGTTGTCTAAATATCATTAATGCTTGAAATACAACAATAAAATAAAAAAGGGTGTCTAAATGTCGTTAACCCTTGACTTACAATATTAACACCTTCTCTCCACCACCAGCTTCAAGCAACTCGTTTGCTTCCCTTGTGCTACTTTGAGGTTCTTTTTCTTAAATTTTATTTTGAGCAACTACCTCTCTGTCGACAGAGGTCATCTTCATGTTCTTCACTTTTATTGTCTTAACTTTGATAAAATTATCTACTATTGTTAGCAGTGAAGGTGCATTGGATTTTGAGATATTAAGAAAACATATTTTACTCCACTTCTACCAATAGTATTCATAAATTACATTTAAACAAGGACAATAATTAAAACCTCACACAAAACTAATAAGCTAAGTTTCACACTCATATACTTGTATGATAGAATCCATGTTTTTCTTCCATTCCCAACACAGAAATATCTAGGTGACCATTTGTACCCACCATCTAAGAAATTTTTTTGTTTCTTTGTTTGATATTCCTTGCAGAAAAAAATTGAGTCTATAAATTAAAATGGAAGTGAGAAATAAGACAACTACACTGCAAAAACTCTATCCCTGGTGATTAGAGGGTATCCAAACCAGACAAGTGCATTTAGGGTGTTAAATAAGGATGTTAAAAATGACATATACTCAACACTTTTTTTCTAATAACAAATCCCTAAAATAATATACAAAATAATCAACCTTCTTGAAAGAATCTTTATACAAATTTTATAGCAATCAAAACTAAGAAGAGAATAAGACTAAATACCTACCAAAAAGTCATCGGGGAGGCATACATAAAAATTGAGAGGATCACACATGAAACTCTAGCCAATAACAATTTGGATCTGTATGTTTGCAACAAGAAAATATTAACTGCAAGTAACATGACCAAATTTAAAATCATTGTTATTATCAACACCAATGTTATCACCTATAAGAATAGACTAACATATTTGTATCAACAATATTAAAATTACATTTATAGATCCAAGTATAGAATCTGATAAATCATTAAATGTGTCCAAAAAATTTAAATTCCCTATCTCATAAGTGCCATATAATAACATACCTTTTTCTTTTAGAGGAAAATATAAAAAAGGATAGAACATAAAACATCTCCAAAAAGAACCCTATGCCATTCATTGTGAGCAGAAAATTGCTATGGGTTTTATCAAATGGGGCTCCATAAAGTGGCAAAACATCACATGTTAATAAGGTACACACATATGAAAGACCAAAGAAGTTTTGTGTGCACTTGACATTGTATATCCCCCAGAAATTTGGCCTTAAATTCTCACAACACGTTTTGATAAGTAATGAATATATATTGAGCATTTGTAATGGAACAAGAAGAATTATTAGTAATGAATCAAAGAAATATGGTGAATATAGTACTAACATAGGTGACACAAAAAAATCCAGTGAAGTTATATTTCCCGCACAACAAACCACCACATTACCTTAGTTAATTTGTAATCGGTGTTCTTTATTCCAAGGAACTCTAAGATTTTTCAACCGACATAACCCAACAATTGTTTTTTGTAATAATTATATTGTGACCATACATATCCCCATAGATCCTACAGCTAAAATATTATATTAAAAAAAGATAGGTAGTCATATATAAAATATTTATTCCAATAAAATAATAATATTATTTAATATTATCATAATCATCAATGTAATCATGTTAGTTTTCAATGTCATTAAATCATACAGGTCAGAAATGGTAGGTTACAGAAGAAGTAAATTATGGACAAATAAAAAGAAGAATGACCACTAGAAATATCTTACAACTAAAGACATGAAAGAAACATCAGTAAATTACATTCAACAAACCTATGAGAGGGGAAAAAATAGATTCAATATACCAATTTCATCACATATTTATGTGTTACCCTTGAAGATAATGACCCATAGCAATATAACCTATTTCTAAATGCAAGACCTCAAATGCAGTTAAAGGGACTGTACAATTCTAATAATTCTACAAGATAATATTTTAATCACATGGCATATAAACAATTCATTAATTTGGTAATAAAAAAGGAAACATGATATAAAATATACTCGCCCCAGTTACTCCATGGTCAACAAGAAGGAAGTGAAGAAGACTGTAAATGTCCTCCAAATTATTCTGGAACAATAATAAACAATTAGATACTTAATTTAGGTAGAATACAAGCATTTTTCCAATAATATACTTTATTTTTAAACATGTTTTCCCTTAGACTGGACAAGTAGGTTAGATTTACCTTTGTTTGAAGGTTTGATTTAATGCATAATGGATTTGATTTTAGGACAGATAATAGCAAGATCTCCGTTTAGCACAGTTCCTCGTAACATTCTCTGTCACCCCTTTATTTGTTACATTGACCTTGAATATGCAAGAACATCAAGGCTTAATGAGAAATTTGAAGTATAGAGTTACAAAATTGTTCTTCTAGATTCGCTAATGGGAAGGAAGTTATTGACAATAACTCGAATTTTATTTAGTTGGTAAGATTTTTGTTTGTTAATTTTCTTTCAGAGCTTATGTTATACACTATTTAAGTAATTTGAAGGTTTTTGGTGTAGAACATGAAGAAATCAAAATGTGAACACAGATTCTATCGAAAGCAGACAACAATGCAGTCATTAAAAATGTTGATATAGAACTTGTTGAAACTTTAAAATAGATAAAAGTGTGCCCAAATTTATTTTTGATAGGGAAAAAGTGGCTTTTGGGAATTTTATTCCTTTTCCACTTTTTCAAGCGGAATGTTTTCATCAAATCTAAATCAATCCACTTCTGATACTATTATTAGTACACTCTTATGTTGTTGCCCAAATTTCTTTTTGAAGGGGAAAAATTGTGTTTTGGGCATTTTCTCCTTTTCCACTTGCCCAAGAGGGATGTTTACGTCAAAGATAAATCAATCCACTTCTGATACTAGTAGTAGTACACTCTTATGTTGTTGCTAAATTAGGTACGAATGCACAAAAAGGTGGTAAGAAGGTTCTGTATCAAGTTCAACTAACATATAAGGAGATTCAAAATCAAAACCTTATGTAGTAATTCCATGATCAACAACAGAACCATTTATTATCTTTTTATGCACCTCCACTATAGAATAATCTGAATAATTTTAAGATTATTTAAATTTGTAAAAGAGGTCCTTTTCCAAAAACTATGAGAATGCATTGAAGAATAAAGATGGAGGAGATATACCAATCTTGCCCCTTTTATATTAGACAACAAACATTCCAAAACCAAGATATATAAACATATGTCAAACCTTCTATTTTATCTCTAACTAAATATAGTAAAACAAGCTAACATGCTTCTATTTTGGAAGTAAAAGGTTTTTTGAAAAACAAAATATTTGTTGTTGTACCTTTTATCTTCTTCTCACTTCTTCCTCGGATCAACTTTTCTAGCTTCAATCTCCTCCCTACTCATTAGATGTCTAAAATTTTGAGTACCCATGTTTAAATCAAAATAGCTACAATTAGAGACAATCTCTTCACTCCATTTACACATATATTAAATTTAAGCATGTTTTCATCAACTCTGTATAGGAACACCTTACCTTTGAATAGGAGGAACAAAACCTTGCATATATCCTTGTGTTGCATATATGTTTGCTTACATAATGGCTCCAAAATATGTGTCATAGGGACCTAGTCCATAACCGATGTATGGAATAACACTTCTGCCATATACGATGTCTCCATCCACACCCCATTGTTTCCAGTAAGGATTATATGCAGTGTGAGCATAAGGCATCATAGGGCCTTCGGCCCCAAATCATGAGCTACTCTCCATGGGGTATAATTTCCTTCACAAAAGGAATCTAGAAAACATTAATTCCTAATAAAATACTTGATATATAAATTGGAAAGGAAGTGATATTTAAATATATACCATTCGAAAAAATACACCAATTCCATGTACCAGTACATAAATTTCAATTTCTAATAACTATATAAAGAAGTCTTACATGAAGGAAGTTATCGAACTTGCTTTCTTTTATTCTTCTTTGTTGAAGATGCATAAGAAAATTATAAAGTACATAAGAAACAATTTTCTAAGTACAATATCTAAATACTTTGGGTAAAATGAATACTTAACCATATGGATCCACATGAACCCATACTCAAATACATGCTCCAATCATAGTTACCTGGCTCACAACTAGGAGGCTTTTGTTGAACTTATTCCCCAACCATAGGGGAAATTTCTTGTGACAAAAGCTCTTTCGTGCTCATAGACTCTGGCGTTTCCAGCAATTGCTCTGGAGATTTTCGCGGAACGATTCCTTTATGAAGAATTCCATGGCACATTGACAGGTGTCTTTTTTTCACTAATATTTTCTTCCTTAAAATCTAGCACATCTCCTTTTAAAGATGTTGTTTCTGCCTCTTTTGCACATCCTAAAAGAGAAGGTGATGGAACCTTGGACCTGGGGTAGTGATCCGATTCTGTATCTATTTTTTATTAGATTAGGTAAAAATTAGATTTTGAATGGATCAGGAACCCTCTACAAAAGAGAGATAAGCATTTAGGCTCAAAGATTAAACAACAAGGAATAAGACCCCCCACGCCCAAGGTGAGAAAACCAAACAAGAAACATCCGGAAACAAAAAATAACCAAAGAAGGAGAGATTACCCCACAAAAGGAGCCCTGACTTCCAAGTACTTTCCAATTGTGAGATTATAGGGTCATCTTGAGAGGTGAATTTTAAACTTTACCTTTCTTCTTGTTATTCACAACCTTCCAACTATCCCTCCATTAGGATTTACATTTTCATCTGAGTGGAAAACAAGACAAATTTCAAGAGACTCCATGAATTGTGAACTTTGAGTTTACAAAGAAACTGGGGATTTAGAATCCCCCCTTTTCTGTAATAAGCTGTGAAGTGTCTGTAATAGAGTGAGATAAGGAAGCCACTCCCCTCCCCTCATCCATTTCCTCTTCCTTCTCCTCTACCTGGAAACCTGAAAGACTATCCACATTATTGATACCATTATTTTCCTCTTAAGCATCTACCACTAGGTTATCTGGATTAAAATCATTCCACCATGAGACCCGCCCCTTAATTAGATTCTTAACAATTTGACAATTTGAAGCCAGGTGACCAAGGGAAAACAAGTTTGGCATCTAAAAGGAAGAACTTCAAAGTCCAGATTTTGAGTCCATGTTGAATCCTTTACTTTCATCTCTAAAGTGGTTAGAAAATCAGCAGTTATACCCATATCCACCAGAATACGAGCAAATGTGGTATGATCAAAAGAATAATTCCTAGGGTCAAAAGCTAAAAATTTACCCACATCATCCCCCATAGCCCAAAAGCATTCCTCACTCCATAAATGCAAAGCTAAGTAGGTCAGCCTTATCCACATAGGTGTGATAGTAAAATTTTCAGTTACGCGGGTTAGAATGAGGGAACCAAGGCTTCATGAGAAGGAGATGCGACTGAAAATCCAAAATTTTACCAAGAATCAAACCCCTTTCTATGGAGCTGTCAAACAGTGCAATGAAAATACCCCGAGCAGAGAGATAAATGTTGAATTTACCTTCTAAAAGGGGGAGCTAATGTTCAAATATCCATTTCTGTAAGGCTGGAAGACCAGGGAAACAACTGATGAACCTCTAAATCAATCCACAATTCTGATAAAACTCCACATATTCTAACACATTCTCTCCAAAGGAGACAAGAGGTGTTTTTTTGGCATAATCCACGGGCTTAGCATGAAATTTACCACTAGATCTCATCGCCTCCAGAAAACTAGCACCCTTGAAATGCCCCTACCCGACAAGACCATTTTTCCCCATACTATTTCCACCCAGTCCATAACTATTCAAATATGTATTGAGGGGGATGCCCACAACAAGTTCCACACCACCATTACCCAACATAGCACACTAAAGAACAACGTTTGAAAGAGAGCTGCCACTGTTGACATAAGGATCACTATTAGGGGACCTAGGGAAACCAGCAGTCGAACCCCCTTTACTGTCTCCATCATATACTTGTTGAATGAGGTCTAACTCGTGCTCCCTGTGCATCAAGGGAGAAGAAACCATTTCACATTGTTCTGAGCCATTGAAATGAGCTCCATCGGGAAATGAACCCATACAACTAGAGACGTTTATGCCTCAAACTTCCACTCCATGACCTGAAACAAGAGCAAGAGCTCCATTATTGCCACCCACCAAATATTTAGGGCTTTTCATCAAGGCACAACTAGGGTTGGCATCCATTTATGCTAGGGTTTTGCTAATCTGAATGTTTTATTTTAATACCGACTCTATATCTGTGACCAAAATAAATATTCTTATAAAATAACCACAAGTAAACTCTTATCTTCTCTTCTACTCATGTACACAAGAGTCTCGAATGATATACCTTGAACTTGTAGCCACCCAACATTTTCTGCACTCTGGTAGTGGTCTCCAAAATTCAGTTTATGGTATCATGAAGATTCATATTTGGTAAGAGATCATCTACAAGGATATTTGTTTTCCCATATGCGGATTTTGATTTTGATAAAAAATGGTCCCTAATTCTCGAGTAAAATGATAATAACAAAAATATTACATATTATTTGTCTTTTTTCTACCATAAAGAAACATATGCTATAGGCTATGTATCACATGCTAAAATGACACAAGACCAATGTATTTACAACATTATTTAATTTTCATACATTTGTCATAATATCTCTTGAAACAAAATTTACTAGTGAGTACATCATCCTTCATTACTTCTTTACATAAGGGGAAATTCAATTCAAGTGGCAGATCACCAAAAAAATGATTATATGGAATCCCCTCAACTTCCTTGTCCAAAGAAACTCTACATCATAGCTCAATCAATTAGCAATCTATAATATGGAACAACCACAAACATGCAATAATAAGCATATCAATTTTTACTTTCTATAGTCACCAACTAGATATTTGAATTTTAAAACTTACTCATTGAGCCTCAACACAACAATAGCTCCACTAGAAAAAGCATGGGAGTCATCTGTGTTAGCAATAAGCATGGCCTTTGGAATGCATGTTGGAGGCTTCACCCTTTTAATATCAAAATTAGGATACTATTTTTATAAAGAAAGCAAATTTTAATCAAAATTGATATCCAACAACTCCTCACATGCTCGAACACAAATTTAACTCAATCTTATAGATTAATGATAAAAGATATTACCAATCATACCTGGAATCTTACATTTATGATAGACATAACCATGTGGTGGCGTTTTCCTTTCAACTCCATGACCTACATAATTCACAAATTCATCATAAAATATGATTTGTAGGCCTATAAAGTAAACAAACTTCAATCTGAAGAAGTTGTACATTAAAATAAACGTGGAATTTCTAGCACCGCCATTCATGTTTATAAAAGTAGATTCAACGGTTCATGGATACAATGGGATATTTTACAAAAGAAGCCTAAGAAAAATATAGATATTGTTTCCATACAAATCTCGTTGATAGAGCTTACCTAGTTGCGAAATATCCTTTGAAATAGATCCATTCAAGTTGTTGGAAGATGAAAAGAGTTTGTGAGAATCGAATCGGAAATAAGGCACCACAAAGTAGTTGCACTCCAACGATAGCAAGGAAAAAATTGATCAGTAATGGAACAACTTTCTCAATAGAAACAAAGCTTGCATAGAGGAAAGACAGCGGAGTGTCTTGGCATGCTCATAAATGAATAGAAAAGGGGTACATATAGGGTGCTGAGTAACCCTAGTGCATGACACATATGAAACCCTAAACCTAACTCATGTGAGATGACCCTCCAACATGAGAGGAGGACACATAGGATAAGTCACACCAACACCCCCCCTTCATCAAAGCTAGGGTAGTGGTTGTGATGAGTCAGACGGAAGAGGAAGACACTCCTAAACAACTAAGAAAGGTGTGTCAATGGGGCCCAGAAACTAAAGGCCTGATAAGGTGCCCATATACAAACACAATCTTTCTAGAAGAAGAAGAAGAAAAGAAGGAATAAATAGCCCTAAGAAGATGGGCAGCTGTAGAAGACGTCACCCCAAAAAGAGACTGTAAGTGAAGAAACTTCATCTTAGTGAAAGGCTTGGTGAATAAATCTGTAATCTGATCAGCTGTCTAAATGTACTGAATGTTGATGATACCATCATGAATAAGCTCCCATATGAAGTTCATATGGATCTCAATGTGCTTCGTCCGCTGATGCTGAACTGGATTTCTGAAAATAGATATAGTGCTTGTGTTATCACAGTAGATAATGGTAGGCCGCCGAAAGTGGATGCCAAACTCTGTCAGAATACCCTGTAGCCAAATAGCTTTTGTGGCAGTGTTAATTGCTCCTTTGTATTATGCCTCTATAGATGATATTGCAATTACATTTTGCTTCTTGCTAGACCAACTAATAGGACCTGAACCAAGAGAGAAACTGTAGCTAGAAGTATATTTTTGATGATCTAAGTCACCGGCCCAATCAGAATCTGTGAACCCAATCAAGTCAATATCAACCCCTCCATGATAGTGTATGCCATCAACATAAGTGCCACGAACATAATGAAGGATCCGTTTAGTTTCTTTCCAATGCAGCTCATGTGGCTTCTACACGAATCTGGACACGATCCCAATAACACATGATAAATCTGGTCGAGTGTGAGTCAAGTAGATCAAGCTCCCAACTAACTGTCAGTAAAGAGTACCATCAACCAAGGGAGTAGAGCAATCTGAAACCAACTTAACCCCAGAAAGAAAAGGAGTAGGAGAAGACTTGCAATCAGACATCTAAAACTGAGCTAGCAAATCAAGATCATACTTAGGTTGTGAAATCAAGATTCCCAAGTCAGATTGTGAAATCTGGATCCCAAGGAAGTAATGAAGCAGACCTAAGTTAGTCATGGAAAACTTGTTGGCTAAGGCAATCTTCACAGAATCAATAATAGAGGAAGAGCTGCCTGTGATCAACAAGTCATCAACATATATAATAAGAATGAGTATGGAGTCATCTTACCATAGAATATAAACATTTGGATCAGAGTGACACCTAGTAAACCTTGATGTAAGTAAGAAGGAGTCCATCTTGGCATACCAAGCCCGAGGGGCTTGTTTAAGTCCATAAATAGACTTCATTAACTTACAAATTAGGGAGGAATCTTGGACATAACCCAGAGGTTGTTCCATATAGATCTCTTCCTCTAGGTCACCATGAAGGAAGGCACTCTTAATGTCCATTTGATGGACTTTCCATCTATTTGCTGCAGCAATGGCTAGGGTCAGTCCAATAGAAGTCATCTCCACAACCGGAGCAAAGGTTTCTATATAATAAACCCCAACTATCTGGGAGAAACCCTTAGCTACTAATCACGCTTTAAACTTTTCGACGTCTCCATCTACTCCATACTTTGTTCAGAACACCCACTTACACCGAATGATTTTTCTTCCTTTCGGAAGAGTGGTGAAATCCCAAGTATCATTCTTCATGAGAGAGGGATACTCCTCATCCATGGCAGAATCCCACTCAGGAATACCAGAAGCCTCTCGGAAAGACTGTGGATCAGAAGTAGAGGCGAAGAAAGAGTGGGGTCCAACTAAATTTGAGCGAGTACGTCTCATATCCAAAGTATCTCCAACTAAATCTCCAGCACTTTACAAAGTTTTCCTGGCCCAAAGGGGACCAGGAGGATCAGGCTCAGAGTCAGAAGATTCTTCACTTGATTGAGAAGGGACATAGTCCTCGTCATCACTACTATCAAAATAAGAAGACTCAAAGGTCTGATGGTCGGGAGGATTCGGAAGAGGAGCACCCTCAACAGTATCATCATCTGATGAGTCAGAATCTGAATCAGTAAGCTGAAGAACCTCTATAGGTGGAGAAGTAGAATTCGAAAAACACTCATCGTACTTAACAATTCTCTCAATATATAGCTCATGAGAAGTAGGATTCATCAATCGATATCCCTTCACGCCATCAGGATACCCTACAAAGATATAAGGTTTGGATTGTGGTTCTAAGGCCTTGCGTTTCTTCTTGGGAATCTGAGTCATAGCCTTGGATCCGAAGACTCGAAAGTGCTCAACATCAGGCTTGCGTCCAAACCAGGCTTCAAAGGGTGTCATCCCTCTTACTGCCTTGTGTGGAAAATAGTTCTGAATGTAATTTGCACAATTCACTGCTTCGGCCCAATACTGTAGAGGAAGAGACTTCGAGTGAATCATACAAGTGGCCATCTCCTTCAGAGTACGGTTCTTTCTTTCTGTGACTCCATTCTTCGAAGGGCTATAATCAACTGTATGTTACAAAGAGATCCTTTAGGAGTACAGAAATCCATGAACCTATTGTTTACATATTCACCTCCATTGTCGGTTTGGAGAACCTTGATAGACCGTTCTGCCTATTTCTCAGCAAGAGCCTTAAAGTCCTAAAATTTTTCAAAGACTTCAGACTTAAGCTTAAGAAAATATACCCAAGTATATCGCGAATATTCATCAATGAAGGTTAGCACATAAAGAGCTCTAGTAAACGAAGCAGAAGGAAATGGACCAGAAACATCGCTGTGAACAAGATCCAAGGGACGAGTGGCTCTCTAGGCTTTTCCTTTGTCAAATTTCTTTTCAGGATGCTTTCCAAGGGTATAACCCTCACAAAGACCCTTAAAAAAATTGATGCGAGGCAACCCATTGACCATTTTGTTTTGACTCAATTGTTTAAGGTAGCGATAGTTTAGATGTCCAAAACACTCATGCCATAGCTTACTACCTCATTTGCATGAGTGAGAAAGGCAATGGGTGTAGAATCAGAAGTGAAGTGGGAGAAAGTGTACAACCGTGAATGGTGATCTGCCTTTCCCTCAGCCACTGTAGTGTCATTGTTAAGCTCACGAATAATCACCGAGTTAGGACCAAATTCCACTCGCATTCCTTCACCAAGGTGAGTAATTTGGTAAACTGATAGGAGATTGGTAGAGAGATCAGGAACACTCAACACTTGGTTAAATGTTCCCCCATCCATCTCTACCGATCCACTACCGGAAACCGACAGTGTCGTGTCATTACCCATCGTGATTTGGAACATTCCACAAGGTTTGATGTTAGAAAACTCAACATGTGAAGAACCCATGTGGTGCGAGGCACCAGAATCTATAATCCATGATGATGAAGGAAAAACTTTGGCTACAAATGACTTTCCTTTCTTCTTATCATTTCTAGCACCTTTTGCAGCAGAAGACTCGGCCTTCAGAGCACTTTGTTTTATTGATTCAGGAACACTTATTTTATTTTTCTCAAGTAAATGAGATAAGTAATCAATCTATTTCTTAAAACAATGTTAATCATCGTGACTAGTCTTCTTGTAATAGGAACATACCTACTTGCTTTTTTACGCTCTACGCTCAGAAGTCGAAGTGTTTGTGTCATTTTTAGGTTTGATCTTGGTTTCTTTCTTAGGTTGATCCTTAGTTTCTTTCTTCTTTTCAGTCTTCTTTCCCTTACTAGTACTTGCTACAAGGGCATGTGACTTGGACTTGAGAGACCCCATTTGAATGAGTTTTTCCTGTTCTCAAATGTGTTGGGATGAAAAACAGTCAAAGGAGGGCATCATCCAAGTATCTCCCAAAGCATCTTTTGTAGCGTAGAAAGTTGACACAAAGACAGAATATTCGGGACCTAGCTTAGAGAGAATCAACAAGATCAGTTGAGAGTCTTTCTTTTCTACTTGACATCCTTTTAACAATAATCTAATGTGGACAAATTTCGAGAAGAAGGCTTGTAGGTTTTCAAAGTCACTAGGATTTAACCCTAGTAGTTCATTTTCCAACTCATGCGCTTTCATGTCATCTAGTTGTCCAAACATCGCATCCAACATTTTCCATGTAGATGTAGGTGTTTCAGATGCCTCAATGTGGAAGAGAAAGTCAGGAGAAACAGACATGCAAAGAAGACCTAAAGCTTCATCACTACGGTTTAACCACTTAGATTTTTCAGGTTCGTCATCTGGTTCAGTCTCAATTCCCACGGTGATGCGGTATAACCCTTTACCCCTTAGTTTCATTGTTATTTTTGATCTCCATTCGAAAAATTTGAATGACATAAGAAAAGGAATTGAAAGTGCATCCATAGTGAGAGAGAGAGAGAAATAAATGCAGAAAAGAAACACAACCACCCAGGACAATAACAACCCCCCTGCTTTCGGTACTTTCTAGTTTAGGGCATTGATTACAATCGGGTCCGTGCGTGCGGTCTGAAACATTTGGTAACTCGTTTTGTAATTAGCATAATAACGCGCAAGAGGGGAGACCACAACAGTGTTTCGTGGAGCGCAACAAAAGAGGAACACTGTAAACAAACACAAGCAAAAAATAGAAAGGAGGCGAAAGCCAAACCTGGTGGTGAGAAAAAGTGTCTCACATCACACGAAAGAATTCCTTTGTCATAAGACTATGGTGGACGCGCTCACAAGTCCATGAAAAAAAGGAATAGAACAAAGCTCAAAAGAATGAGCTGAATTAAGCAAAACAAAGACACCCCCCAGAATGCGGCACTTTATAAAATTAGTGCGTTTATAAATATAATGATTCCATCATCTAGAGTGTGAAAAAAAATACAACTTTGACTAAAGAAGTGCTCAAAACCGAGCAACGAGTCAAAAGTTATAGCAAAAACCAATTCCCGCAATTTGATGAGAAAAAGCCAATAAATCTGCAAACGGATTAAAAAGTACCCTAAACGCATGTAAAGGGTGTCGTATGTATGCTCGTTGGAAATGACACGGAATTTGAGATAGGGTTTGTTTGTATTGCGAGGGGGAATTAGCCACCTGTCAATCCCAGATCTCACCCTTCGTCTTCGACACTCGATAGAAGGTTAGAAATACAACAATCCAAAGACCAAATTATAATGCCAAGGAAATATATATATTTTTTAAAGAATGTGAAATTAAATAAAAATTAGATCTAATTTAAAACTAATTAGATCTAGTCTAATGAATATTTAGATGAAGATTTTTTTAAAAAGATAAATGTTTCTAATTAAGAAACTTATCAGAGTTAGAAATGTTTTTAAAAACTTACTAAAAAGAAGTGTGATTGTAAAAAAAACTTAGCATGTATACTTACACAGCTCATTTTTATAAAAAAACAAAGATTGAGTAAGTTTTTTTAAAAAGAAAGGAAGGAAACTTACCAAAACTGACTGGTGTAAGTGTACAGCCGCGCACAGGAATGAACAGTCATGTTTTATGCTGCCTACACCAAAAAACAAGGGAACAGGGCTCGCCAAGGATAAATAACAGCAAGGAAATGATGCCTGGCTGCGCCAAGGGTGAAAAAACACAAAGAAATGTTGCCTGGCCGCGTCAAGAGAGTGTACAGGCCGTTTTTGCTTATGCCAGGACGTTTTTGTTTTAGCAGGCCAAAAAAAATGTGGCAAAGGATTTTTTACAACCCTGTGAAGCAAAAAAATGAGGCAGATGATTTTTACAACCCTGTGAAGCAAAAAAAACGTGGAAAATGATTAAAAAACGCCCTGCAGACAAAAAAAATGTGCCTAATGATTAAAAAATGCCTGAGCAATAAAAAAAATGTGGCTAATGATTAAAAAACAACTGTGCAATCAAAAAAACACCTTGGAGAGTCCAAAAAATGCCTGAGCAGCCACGTTTTAGCTTGCCCACACCAAAAAACGTGGCAAATGTGATTAAAAATGTCTGGGAAGCATAAAAAGCGCCAGAGGGACAACAGTTCGTTGAGTAGCAACCACGACTGAAGAACTCAAGGATCCTGCAACCACAGACAACATGCACAACAAAAAAAACACAAAAAACTTTCCGAGAAAGCTTGTTAGAGATATTAGCAAGATAATTTCCAGAAAATGGCGATCAAAGGACTTGCATGTAGAGTAAAATAACAAAACCAAGTAAGAGTAATAGCAACAAAAAATAAATTGAGTGCACGTTTACCTGATCTCAGCTTTGATACCATGAAAAGAGTTTGCGAGAATTGAATCGGAAATGAGGCACCACGAAGTAGTTGCACTCCAACGGAATCGTGAAAGCTCCAGTGATAGCAAGGAAAACATTGATCAGTAATGGAAGAACTTGCTCAACAGAAACAAAGCTTGCATAGAGGAAAGACAACGGAGTGTCTTGGCATGCTCATAAAAGAATAGAAAAGGGGTACATATAGGGTGCTGAGTAACCCTAGTGCATGACACATATGAAACCCTAAACCTAACTCTAACCCATGTGAGATGACCCTCCAACATGAGAGGAGGACACATAGGATAACTCACACTAACAAAAGAGAGATCAAGAAGACCCATATCTGTGAAACTAAAAAGAAAACTTGGGATTTCTACAACCAAATTTCAGTAAGCTAAGTAGAGCACCTTGAGTTTATTCAAATTCATGAGTTGCAGAAGTATGTTTAGAGGACTAAATGGATTAACAACAAGGTTAAGGGATGTCAACTCAAGTAAATTTCAAATAGAAGTAGGAAATTCTTTACTCTAGTTTGATGTTGTGTTTCTCCACTTAATATTTTCAAATATAGCCCTGCTTTTTCTCAGATAATTTTCAAAACCAAAGAAAAAGTTACAGTGTGCTAATACTGGCCGTCTAAAAGCTCTCTTTTATATGATTTTTGATATAGCTAACCATGAAATATTTTATTGAAATCTTTTCCACCATTGTCTGCCTCTGATTCAGGCTCATGTATGAAAATACTATCAGTATACAAGAAAATTTCACCTAGAATTTAGGATTACTATTTGTTCACCCCAATATGTCAATCAAACAATAGGGCATCCTCAACAAGGTATGCTCCATTTCCCGACTTTCCTCTTCTTGTGATAATGGAGATGGACAAAATTAGAAGACATCTTTTAATTGACTGGAATTGTTGAACTACTACAATCCTCACAATGATATAATAAAATTCATTACATCCTAACATTTTCTATTATACAAGGAGTCATTTTTTAAATTATTGTTTTTTCAATTTCAAAATTGGTAGCAAAGTAAGCTCTATAATACATTCCATATTTGTAGCATTAGTTATTTTTAGAAGTTTCCTTCATAACCATAGTAGAACACATAATAAGGAAAGAATCATATTGGAATTTACGTCTATTTAGGAAGGGGGATTTGTTTGATCGAAGAATTCATATTAGCCAATGCACCCACGTGCCATTATTCCTGTGCGCAAAATTTCTAAATTGGAAAATGAATAAGTGAATGAAAAAGGAGAATAAACTAATGAAATACTTATTATATGTGAAATTTTGACTCAATACCCATACCTGATTGAATTCATTTGAAACATGACTATGAAAAATGTTGCATGCAGAACAACAGAACAATTTAATTTTTATAGGAATAGCACAAAGTACCTCTCACCTTTGCTACATGTTTTACATGCTTGATTTCTCTATATAATTTTTAAAAACTTTCAAGTGGAATGCTCCTATTAGTATTTACAAGTCCATGACACATCATTATGATCTATAATTTCCTCAAGTAGCTTTAATACCTTTTTCGCAATCATTTTGAGTGTATCTTGCAATCATTATAGTCCATGAAAGAACATTCTATTCAAGCATTTTTCTAAACAGATCCAACGCTTCATTTGCATATCCAAAAATCAATACATTCCATGAAGTTGTTTCTCATTAGGCATTTTGTCAAAAAACTTACATGCATACCCTAAATACCCACATTCAACATACATTTTATGAAAATCATTACCAATGTAAATATATAGATAGCAAACCCACTTTTTGTTATATCTTCATAAATCTCATTACCCATTTTGAGAGTTGCCAAACTAGAACATGCAAATAAAATACTATCAAAAGTGAAATCTTATTAATCCCTTGAAAATTCATTTTTTTCCTTGTTGATCTCTTTGATGGTGAAGAGTTTGGTAGGATTTACCAACGTATACTTTTAGATGCAGAAAATGTTTTGCTCTTGGCCATTTGGACTTTGATTTTCATATTGTTAAAAAGTAGTTGAGGGGCCCAGTTTCTTGGTGGAAAGATTCTAATCTTGAACACTTAGTTGTTAGAGGCCATGAGGAGAATGAGTCTGATAATTTCCCTGTTGAGCATGATGATCCGTCCAAGTATCTTGAAGAGAAAATATGAGAGGGAAACCTAGTTTCCTCAAATCTGGTTATGCATTTGTAGAACATTGAAGAGGAGGATGTGGTCTTTCCTTAACCTTCCAATTCCTCGAAGATTCAGAGTCCAAAAAACAAAGAGATTGTTGAAATTTTTCTACTAGTTCATCCAAACGAGAATGCATATCCTAACAGGGGTGAAGGATGGATGGTAATGAACAAAAAAAAGAAAGGAAAACCTACTTCTAAACCTTTAAAGATGAAACTTCAGTATCATAAGGTGGAGATCCATGAAATAATGGAATGTCTCTAGGGGCAGTCAAGTTTTTTTGACCTTCCAGGTGCCTTCCTTTTCTTTGGTGTGTTTTTCTTTCTCTGTTGATCTTGGGTTGTTTGTTTGTTTCTTGTATGGTTTGGTGGACTGATCCTTGTGGTTTCTTTTTTTAGCCTTGATGTTTATCTTTTGATGTATAAGGTTTTTCTGATCCCTTAAAAATCAGAGTTTTACCTAATCTAAAAAAACCTCTACTTTTATGATCTTTGTTTTAAATTGGTGTGTTCTAATTTCTAATGAAAGCCCTCCTTCTAATATATGTAGTTGTAATTGTTGCATGTACAAATACGTAAGATAGATCAGAAGTAGATCAAAATAACATATCACATTGTAATGAGCTGAAGCTCTGAAAGGAAAAAGAAATATATTTATTTTTACAAAACACTGTTGATGGAGTCCGAATACTTTTTTTTATTTGAAATTATTTTACTTTATATTTTACTCTTCACCAGATTTATCTATTTTAATTTTTCAAATTGGCATCAGACAAATTTTTTCCACATGTTTTAAACTTAAATTCATCTATGTCTTCTACATCCTGTGTGTCTTTATTACGTCTCCATACACCCAAGTTTATAGGATGTAATTACGAGTATTATCCCTTAACAATGAAGGAACCATTTAGATCCTAGGATGTGTGGGAAATTGTTTATATTAGATACAAAAATCCCATAGATCCAACATTGTATTATGCACTCTCATAGGAAAAAAAGGATATTTTGAAGGAATTAAGAAAGAAAGATGGAAAATCTCTTTTCTATATTCATCAAACCATGCATGAAAGTAACCTTCCTACAGTCAGAACAACCAATCAAGAAAAAATAACATAGGACACCCTCTAAGTTGTGTATCAAGGTAAGGAGAAATTTAAAACTACCAAACTATAGTTACTTCAAAGAGATTTCTAAAATATGTTGATGAAATATTCGGATTAGGTAGATTCATTCTTTACATATGTAGTTGGCCTAGAGAATAAAATTTAATCCCACGGTGAAACTATTGATCATAGAAAGATTATTGAAAAATTTCTCAGAATTTTTCCTACAAAATTTTATTCTTTTGTTGTTGTTAGTGAAGAAAATCAGGATCTATGTCAATTTTCAATTGATCATTTACATACATCATTAATAAATCCTGAACAGAGGTTGAATAGATCATATGCAGTGATAGATCAAGCCTTTTCATCTTAGAAATTAGGAATTCATCGAAGAGGAAGAGAAAAATTTAGCCCTAGAGGAAGTGGAAGAATTTCATCTAGAGAACACAGAAGTGGTTCAAAAATCAAAGTAGAAGATGACATAGTCAAGAAAAAAATCATAATCAATTTTTTGGTCAAAAGCAAGATAAGTGTCATGTGCAATGTCATTATTCTAAGAAATATGGGCATGATGCATATGATTGCAGGAAAAAGTAGTATGATCATAACATGCAGAATAAAAATCATGTCACAATCTCTACTCCATGAACCATGTTTATTACATCTACAAGGACTACTGAAGCAATACCTTATTTATCACCTTTTGAATATAATCTATTTGAATAGATTACCTCTTATATTTGGTATTTATATCAGGGTTGTACTAATAGCGTGAAAATTACCTTAGATTTATTTTCTAGTTTGGATGATTGAGTGAAGACTGATGTTTCTCTTGGGAAGAATAACATACTTTATGTAAAAGGAAAAGGAACGATTGTCATTCTACCTAAACGTGGAGAGAAAAATATTGTGCATGATGTTTATTATGTTATATGTTTAAATAATAATCTTATGAGAATTGACCAATTAGCAGAGAAATTATACAGATTCATGAGCTTACACATTTCATTCCTACGCTAATACAAATGAGCTCTACGCCAACACAATTCATTCTTGCTTTAATGCAAATGAGTATCAAACTTATACAACTAAGTCCTACATTAATATAGTTCAATATTTCACTGACAAATTTATTTTTTTGTTAATATAGTTATAACTCAGTCTAAAGCTGGATGAACCCAATATACTTTTCAAATAGTTATGAAAGATGAATCATGGATTCGTCACCTCAGGTTTCATCATTTATATATATTTTGGAAGTTTTAATTTTCTTCATAGAAAAAATATGGTAAAAGGATTTCATTTAATTCATAAACCAGAAATGGGTTTTGAAGAGTGTATTTTGTGGAAACAACGTAGAGAGCCTTCCCACTTGGAAAAATAGCTAGAGCGAGTGCACCACTTCAAATTATTCATTCATATTTATTTCGACCCATGTAAACATCTTCTATTGGACGTTGCTCATATTTTATGGCGTTTATTGATAAATATACAATGAAACTCTCACCTAGACTTTAGAAGTACTGTTTGTTCACCCCAATATGTTAATCAAACAATAGGGCATCGTCAACACAGTATGCTCCATTTCCTGCCTTTCCTCTTTTTGTGAGAATGGAGATGGACAAAATTCAAAAATATATCTTAGTTGACTGGAGTTGTTTAACTACTACTATGCTCACAATGATATAATAAAATTCATTACATCCCAACATTGTCTATTGTACAAGGAGTCATTTTTTTAATTATTGTTTTTCCAATTTCAAAATTGGCAACAAAGTAAGCTCTATAATACATTCAAGATTTGTGGCATTAGGTATTTGTAGAAGTTTCCTTCATAACCATAAAATAACACATAATAAGGAAAGAATCAGATTGGAATTTATGTCTATTTAGGAAGGGGGATTTGTTTGATCGAATCATTCATATTAGCCTATGCACCCACGCACCATTATTTCCATGCGTAAATTTTCTAAATTGGAAAATAAATAAGCGAATGAAAAAGAAGACTAAATGAATGAAATGCTTACTATAAGTGAACTTTTGACTCAATACCCATACTTGATTGAAATCATTTGAAACACGAATATGAAAAATGTTGCATGTAGAACAACATAACAGTTAAATGTTTACAAGAATAGCACAAAGTACCTCTCACCTTTGCTACATGTTTTGCATGCTTGATTTCTCTATATACATTTTAAAAACTTGGAAGTGGAACACTCGTACAAGTATTTACAAGTCCATGACACATCATTACAATCTAGCATTTCCTCAAATAGATTTAGTACCTCTTTTGTAACCATTTTGAGTGTATCTTGAAATCATTATAGTCCATGAAAGCGCATTCTATTCAAGAATTTTTCTAAACAAATCCAGCGCTTCATTTTCATATCCAAAAATCAATACATTCCATGAATTTGTTTCTCATTATGAATTTTGTCAAAAAAATGCATGCATAGCCAAAATACCCACATTCAACATGTACATTTTAACAAAATCATTACCAACGTAAAGATATAGATAACAAACCCACTTTTTGTTATATCTTTATAAATCTTATTACCCATTTCGAGAGCTGCCAAACTAGAACATGCGAGTAAAATACTATCACAAGTGAACTTATTCTTTGGTTCGATACTTTTTTAATGCATTTCAAAAAGCAATGCCAATGATTATTTACCATGTCCACTCTTAGAGTGAGCTACAACAAATGTAGTTCAGGAGACCATATCATATTTGGTTATTTCACTTCCACTGTTGAGTATTCATGTGGATACTTCATCTAAGCCCCAAACCCCAATATTTAATCCCTTGCAAAGTCATTTTTTTCCTTGTTGATCTCTTTGATGGTGAAGAGTTTGGTAGGATTTCCCAACGTATACTTTTAGATGCAGAAAATGTTTTGCTTTTGGCCATTTGGCCTTTGATTGTCATATTGTTAAAAAGTAGTTGAGGGGCAAGGTTTCTTGGTGGAAATATTTAAATCCTCAACACTTAGTTGTCAAAGGCCATGAGGAGAATGAGTCTGACAATTTCCCTGATGAGCATGATCCGTCCAAGTATCTTGAAGAGAAAATATGAGAGGAAAACCTAGTTTCCTCAAATATGGTTATGTATTTAGAGCACATTGAAGAGGAGGATGTGGCATTTCCTAAACCTCCCAGTTCCTTGAAGATTCAGAGTCCAAAAAACAAAGACATTGTTGAAATTTTTCTACCAGTTTATCAAAACGAGAACACGGATCCTAACAAGGGTAAAGAATGGATGGTAGTGAACAAAAAAAAGAAAGGAAATACTGCTTCTTGACCTATAAAGATGAACCTTCAGTATCATCAGGTGTAGATCCATGAAGTAAAGGAATGTCTCTTGGAGAGGTCAAGTTTTTTGAGGTCAAGTAGTTGTAATTGTTGCATGTACAAATACGTAAGACAGATCATAAGTAGATCAGAATAACATATCATATTGTAATGAGCTTAAGATCTGAAAGGAAGAAGAAATATATTAATTTTTACAAAACACTGTTGATTGAGTTTGAATACTTTGTTTTATTTGAAATTCTTTTACTTTATATTTTACTCTTCACTATATTTATCTATTCTAATTTTTCAAATTAGCATCAGACCAATTTTTTCCACATGTTATAAAATTAAAGTCATCTATGTCTTCTACATCATGTGTGTCTTTATTAGGTCTCCATACACCTAAGTTTATAGGGTGTAATTAAGATTATTAGTCCTTAACCATGAAGGCACTATTTAGATCCTAGGATGTGTGGGAAATTGTTGATATTGGATACAAAAAGCCCATAGATCCAACATTATATTGTGCACTCTCATAGGAAGAAAATGATATTTTGAAGGAAATAAGAAAGAAAGATGGAAAATCTCTTATTTATATTCACCAAACCATTCATGAAAGTATTGTTATCACCAAAAAATAACACCCTCCAATTTTTCATGCCTATGTGAATGAACAACCGGTGTTTTTGGGTAACATTGAATCATGTCTCAAGTTGTGGGACTTGTGGCCTTGAGATGATCGTCTAGAGAAATTTGGTTCCTCTACCTAATCCTAGCATTAAACTACTTCTAGGGAAGGAAAAAAGTGACTATCTACTCATAATCTAACCTTTCCAAGGGACCAGAGAGAGAGAGAGAGAGAGAGAGAGAGAGAGAGAGAGAGAGAGAGAGAGAGAGAGAGAGCATGAAAATTAAGAAATCCTACTTTACAGAGGTGATAACACCAAGAAAAGGGGATGAAATATCTTGCTGAAAAAGAATACAGAAAGAAATTGGAGTTGAGAGAGGCCAGACCAATGTGACATAGGCCCAGATCTTCATTTACCACTAAATCTCCATGAAACATAACATCCTGCACCTACAAAGGGGACATAAATGCATAGAAAAATAAAATCAAAAAATAGAAGGGCACAGAGATACAACAAAACAATGCAAGGGTTGAAAGAAAACCACGAACACAATGTTATTGCTCTTAGAATATGCATAGTCCATGACATTGTTTAAATAGAGGTAAAAATACACTTTTCAAGCCAATGAGAGGGTTTGCAGATCAATGGTGTTAACAAACAAATTTTACAGAGTTTCTGCACATCCCATAATATCTCCCTTCTCAAATGAGAAGTGTTTACAATATATAGAAAATGAATGAGAGAAAGAGAAAGAGTGAAACTTAGATTTCTTCTCTGACCAACCAACAACTACCATTAATTGGTCTGAAAGTGGCATGGTCACCATTACAAATCATCTTACATACGTACTTTAGCTTCTGGAAGAAGAAATGGGGTTTTATAATTCATTAATTTTAATGGTTGGGCCTGGGATTGTGTATTCCCATGATGGATACATTTTCTAATATTTTGCACATCTAACCTTTATAGAATTTAAAAGTACAATTATCTTTGCATAGAGGACATTGAGACCTTTCTAATGATATAAAGTTTGCCAATTTTTGAGCACTGGATCAAAAATTATGTCCATTCAAAATTTTGCGTGAAAACTATCGTTTTCCTTTGTTCTGTGGATTTTCTAGTTTTTTGCAACATTCCATGGATTTTCTTTTCTGTGGCTTTTGCGACTTTTTCTACATACTTTTCTGGGGCTTCCACAGCTTTTTTCGCAAACTTTTTTGCGGCTTCCGTGGCTTTTTCTGTGGACTTTTCTACGTCTTCCATGGCTTTTTCTACAGACTTTTCCTGGGTTTCCGCATGTTTTTGTGGATTTTTCAGTAGCTTTTATGGCTTTTTGAGCAGAATTTTCTGTGGCTTCCACAGCTTTTTCTGTCAATTTTTTCACCAACTCCTTAGAATTTTCTTGGATTGGGATGTTAGAGAAAAGTCAAGTGACCCCTTAAAACCTAATTTTGGGCCTCAAATCATTTCTACTCGCTTAAGCCTAAAGGAATTATGAAATTTATCAAAATTACCTTGGGGTGAATTTTGGATAACAGTTTGGCGACTCAGTGGGGTCACCTGCCTGCCAGGTGAAATGATTAGTAGCATTGGGCATGGAGTCAACCCTAACCTTGAAAACTGATCCAAACTGTAAGATCTTGTCCCTGAGCCACTTGAAACACTACTAGAACTTGAGCTGATCTCACCAAACACTACCTCCAATGTACTATGCACGAGCAACAAAACATCACAACACACTATGTACAAAAGAGAAAAAACATACATGCCCCAACTAGAACATGCAGAGTGTGCACAAGCACTTGTTCTACTAAAAGAAAACCTACCTACTCTACGCTAACTGGAAGCAAAGGGAACTCAAACAAATCCTGCAACTGGCAGGGAGAAGTAGCTTCCCTTTCTCAAAATATACATCCATGTATATGATTTGGAGCTAAACATGGTTGTTATTATGAGTGAAAAACTGACAAGAGGTTGATCCTCCACCCAAATCATCAAGGTATCAACTAGAAATGAGAAAAATACATCTTTTAGTTGCTCTGTATTTGGTTTGAAGAGGCATTGCAGCTGATCTTTGGTACTTTGAAAGTCATCCTCATGCTTAGAAGTAAGAATGACTGGTAGCAAATCTGAATCTGGCTCTAACAAAACCATCTACTTGATTGGGCAAGGCCTGATTTGTTGAATTTTCCCATTGCACAGAATCCCAACTTCAATAATTAAGTCTTCGTGTAGACATTCCTAGATGGATGGTGCGGAAGAGGTGAGATCTTCGTTCTCTTTTCCTTCCTTCGTGGCAATATGGAAATCCTCCCCAATCTGAAGCTCATTTTTATTGATTTTAACATCCAATAAAGTCACTTTTTCATCATTATAATTTATTGCAACACATTGTTGGCTATGGAGTTCCTCCATTGTTTCTTAAAGACTAACTTGCTCTTGAGTAGCCTCTTCCTCTAGCATAAAATTTGTCAAATCAAAATCTTCCATTCGCTGCTCTAGAGGATTATTTGGGGAAGGAAGGTCTTCTTGATAGCTCTCTCCGTCATGGATTCATCAATCAAATCAAGCCCTTCAAGTGAAAGAAAAAATATTCAATAATGATTTCTTCATCAAGTGGATTCAACTTTGATTCAATCTTGTAGACACCTATAATTACACCCAAGTAATTTAAATACTTAAATTACACTAATTATCCCCTGTCTCACAAATCGACGACATATCGTCAAAATCACTCATTTTCCCCCATATCATCATTAATTAATTACACTAAGCTAATTAATTAAGTCACCTATCCAACAAAAACCTTTATTAACGACCTTCTGTTAATAAATCACAGCTTCTATCTAGATTAATTAATTATTCTTAATTAATTAGTATTCCCCTTCATTTAACTAGTAAATCAATATTTAATTGATTTAATCCCTTTCTAATAGCATAAATCTTACTAATATTCCTCTAATTTGCTTCTATAAGCTCACATCGACCTATTAGTTAATCACATTTGATTAATTAAAACACCCCCCAAGTCCCATGACTTGCTAATCATAAATTAAATCCTTCTAAAGTAAGGTTAACTTTAATAAAGTAACCTTATCCATTCCTAATCATGTTTTACCTTTATCCCACATACAAAGGGATGAAGTGTTTCCTTTATCCATTGGGCTATATAAAGAGCCCTCCACCTACCTTTTTACTTACACCTAAACTTTCTAAGAGAATGAATGCAAAGCATATAGCAAAGACTAAGAACTTGCCTTTTACCCTTTTGAGAGTTCATCATCTTGAAGAGTTAAGCCTCTTTCTTAAGTGCTTAGGTCATATGGGAGGTGTTAAAGGGGTCTTGTAGCCCAACTTTGATAAGCCCTCATTCCTAGGTTACTTGGCATACTAAGGACAACTATTTTGATAGCCATGGAGCTTACTTAGGTCCATTCATTTATTTTTTGTTAGAGAATAGAGGAGTTTAGATATTTAGCATTGTTAGTTTCAAAGTTTGTATTGATGAATGCTAGCATCTAACCCTTGTTTAATTCTTATCTTGATGGTGTTTAGTTTGTTGTTCAATTCTTGCTAAGTTAAGGCTATTTAGGTGTTAGTCTTTACTCATATTAGCATTATTTTGAAAACAAACACATGCACACATTTGGCACACCTAGTGGGACTTACTCCATTGTCCTTTGCACTTAATTTCAAGTTTTTGTAGTTAAGTTTCATTTTTGGTTACTAACCCTCTTTTACACATGTTGATCTAACTTATTTTTCTTAACTTGTTTTGTTGAGTTTGCATGTGTTGAGTCTTCCTTGTAGGTATAAAGGAGGTGAAGTGCTGTCAAAATTGGAATTGATGGGAAAATTTCAAGATTTCTCCATGTTTTTATTTTTAGAGCTTACTTTTTTAACATTCTACATGCTAGTTTTGTCAATTTCTTGAAAATTTTAAATTCTTGAGTATGTAGGTTAGTGTTTGATAGTGCTAAGTCTTCTATTTACATATTAATGTGGTGGGTTGCTGTCAAAATTTAATCTTGGTGAGAAAATTTCAAATTTTCATCATGTTTTCATTTTTAGAGCTTACTTTTTCATCATTCTACATGCTAGTTTTGTCAATTTCTTGAAAATTTTAAATTCTTGAGCATGTATGTTAATGTTTGATAGCGTTGAGTCTTCTATTCATATATTGATGTGATGGGTTGTTGTCAAAATTGAATATTGGCTAGAAATTTTTTCCCATTTTACAGATTAATAGACGTTTTTTTTGACATTTTTTGAGTGCATGTCAAGTGCATACCCGTGAGCATAAGAGCATATGTGTAACCCATCTTCCGAAGGCCATAACTTTTGCTCCCGAACTCAGAAATGACTCCATTTTTTTTTGTGTTGGAAAGGTATTGAAGTTAAGTATGCAATGAAAACATAAATTTAGGATTTATACTTACATAAATTATAGGTTTTGTCTGTTATTTTAAAATTGGTCATTTTCTAACATGTCTAATGTTTTGATGAATGTTGTATTTCCATGCTTACTCGATTTAGACCAAAGCATGTGTATGCTCTTCTCTTGCACCTTTTGGTGATATTGAGAATCAAAAACAACTTTGATCTCTATCTTTTTAACATTGGGATTAAACTTGGAAATTTGATTATTCATTTTGCTTAAGGGAATGAACCTTTTACAAAGCATTTTTCAATGGTTCTTTGATTTGAAGTTTTCCATTTCTATATAGTTGGGATAAAGTTTGTGTATGCTCTTCTCTTGCACCTTAGGGTGATCTTGAGAATCAAAAACAACTTTGATCTCTATCTTTTTAACATTGGGATTAAACTTGGAAATTTGATTATTCATTTTGCTTAAGGGAATGAACCTTTTACAAAGAATTTTTCAATAGTCCTTTGATTTGAAGTTTTCCATTTCTATATAGTTGAGATAAAAATTTTGTATGCTCTTCTCTTGCACCTTAGGGTGATCTTGAGAATCAAAAACAACTTTAGTCTTCATTTTATAACATTTGGTAAATTAGAAACTTCATCTTTCACTTTTGGTTTAGGGGAATGAACATTTATCAAGAATTTTGTATGGTTCATTGATTGAAAAGATTTTCTTTACTTTTTAGTTGGATTATTTGTTGTGTATGCTCTTCTCTTGCATCCTTGGATGATCTTGAGAATCAAAATCAACTCTTAATCCTCTTTTAAATAATGTGATTTTCTTGGAGAACTACTAACGCTTGAGTGCAGGACCTAAAAACGCTTGTCAAAGAAAGGAGGAATCAAAATGAAATAAAGAAATACTAATACAGTTTTTATACAGGTTGCCAAAAGGTGTTCAAGTAAGCCACACCTAATTAAACAAGATAAAAAGAACAACATATTCAAAACACTGTATTGCAAGTTTCGGAAAAGGGTACGTCCCTCTCCGCTAACTGGAACATAACCCCTTTGGCATAACGCCTTAAGCTACAACAATGGGGGTGGTTTAAGGAACTCCAAAGTAAGTCTACGCAAGAGGGAACCTTGTGGAAAAAATGAGAAGTGCTCCACACTACCTACTTGACTAGTGATTCCTTTATGAGATAGCATTACAAGTTGTTCATTGTGGCGACCCCAGTGATAGTACACGTAGAATCACTAGTTGCCTACTGTTCTAGAAGGGGGTAAATTAAAACCGAGATACTCTCAAAGTAGTCAGTGTGACTTTTTGGGTAAATTGTGCTCACTCATGGCAACTTTGTAACACCTAAGGTGAGAGAACCACCTAGGAGAATATACTTTGGCCAGGAACCTACTTTGACCATTCTAAAATAGTGTTGAGTTGTGAACCACATTTTCATTGAGAAATGTGTGATGCGTTACTTTCACCTAGTTTTTACTTGCCTTAGGGCAAGGTGAAACTCTAGCGAAGTGAAGCTAGCATTTTTCATCCCATTTTTGATTTGCTTCCTTCACATTCTTTTGACATTTTGTTGATCAAAAGAAGGGTGACTACCTCTACGTTACCACTCGATTGTTTCTGCTACTGTTTTTTGTCCTTTTATGCTCATCCATGTTGGCGACTAGGTAAGTTAAATGTCTAAAGTGTGTGGAGGCGTATTTATATCATTGGTAGCCTTTGTGATCTTGATACCCACATCAAGATCATCATCATAGTTCAGATTAATTCATCATTTGATCTCCCTTTGACGTGTTACCTTGTGTGCATTGTCTCGACACAATTAAGATACTTATGTCATGTTTTTCATAAATGTGATCTAAGTATCTGCATTGTGGCGTTGTGTTGCACACATTTTAACACATCCTCAGTATACCTTGACTTGGTTTGGCTTCAAACATTGTCCAAAATCTTGAAGAGTTTCACTTACTTTGTTTGTGTCGTTTCGATACCACTTTGACACTAATATCTCGCTTCTATGTAAAGCTTGATTAACGTGTCCAATTGGTGTGGTTACAAGGCTTACGTTTGTAATCCTCACCCTTTAACATTTAGGCCTAGTTGGTTGTTAAACCTGTCATGGTATCCTTTTATTGGGAGTCACTTCTACCCTTTGTTAATATTTACGCCTTGTTCATTTTGAGCTTAACGTAAATATTGCCATTGTGTTGATCTTTTTTGCATTAGACTATCACTTTGCACATGCATTTTACATAGGGAGTAGTTCCTTGTTGATTGGCTTTGTGTTTCACACTTTCGTGGTTGTTATTTATGATTATTCATTCAGAAAACTTGTTTTCTAGGAAAATCCCTTTTGATCTCATCAAGATTGCATCATCACGATGTTTATTTTCCTTAGCCCCCCTTTGGAAAATCACACACACATCTGCATACATAAAGAATGTCTAGTTGGCTACCATTGTGCTACCCAAATCGGCATGGAGCCTTCTTCACTTTGAAGAAGTTTGATCGCACTATCTAGGTCTAGACATTTGTGTTTAAACGACACAAGAGATGACTGATTATATCGCGGTTCCTCATGATTATGACAATAAGGAATCCAACTTTTAGCATTCACATCAAAGGACGCCCATCATGACCAAACCTTGATTGGTTCTTCACACTAGAGAACCCATCCGGGTAACTCGTTCCCCACCTTCATCTCATAGTTGGTGGTATGATTTGGACACGTCTGATCCAAATTATTATTCGAGTTCCCCCCACTCTTCTTCTAATTCTAATCCAAACATTTCCTCTTCTTCTGAGGATTCCAATCCAAATATTTCCTTTGACTCTTCTGAGGATTCAGATCCAAACTACTATTCAGATTCATCTAATTTGACTCCTAAGTCATGGTCCTCCCTTTCTTTACAGGATCCTCTTCATCAATCATCTAATGTGACTCTTATGTCGTGGTCCTCCCTTTCTTTGCAGGACCCCTTTTATCAGTCACCCTAATGACGTCTTCTTCCTTTGAAGATACATGTGACTCCAAATCCCTCCAATCAGAAGTATAATACAATTCTTGAATCACGGTCCTCTCTTTCTTCGCATAGGACCCTTGTCATCATTCATCTAATGCGATGCTTGAATCACATTCTTCCCTTTCTTTACAGGATCCTCTTCATCAATCATCTAATGTGACTCTTATGTCGCGGTCCTCCCTTTCTTCACAGGACCCCTTTTATCAGTCGCCCCAACGACATCTTCTTCCTTTGAAGATACATGTGACTCCAAATCCCTCCAATCAGAAGTATAATACAATTCTTGAATCACGGTCCTCTCTTTCTTCACAAGACCCTTGTCATCATTCATCTAATGTGATGCTTGAATCACAGTCCTCCCCTTCTTTGCAGGACCTTCTTCATCAATCACCCCCATGGAATCTTCCTTCTGTGAAGATTCGTGTGACTCAAAGTCCTTCGAGACAAACATCTGAATTGACCCATGTGTCGCAATCTACAGACTTTGGACTTAATCCTACTATTTTACATATGACATACCATTGTATAGGTAGGTCCACACCACCTTCTTCTACTCCTGAGACATCTAGCTACACATATTCTTCGTCCCCCACATCATCTTCTTCAATCAATAATCATCAAACATCTTCTAAGTCTTCTACACCAAGTGAACCTATTTCTTTCAATAAACCCCTAGGGATCGAGCAACAACTCATACCAATTGATCTCTTTTATAATGAAGAAACAATCAGGGCATTTATAGGGGCATATGAAGATATTGCTTTAGTAGATTACAAAAAAGGATTCTCTTTAGACTTTGATGCGTCTACATATTGTGAGGAAAAGGTTGATTCCTTTGATCAAGAAATGGAGGAAGAGCCTCAGATCATGCAACTTGATCCTCCTCTTATTCTTCCATCTTCACATTCTTCATTATGTGATGAAACTCCTTGGTCTTGCATAGATCCATGGCCTATCTTCTCATCACCCAATAACTCTTCATCTATCATAATTCCTCAATCACAATCTCTTGTGGGGTCAGCACCAAGTAGCCCTTCATCTTCATCTAGGTGTGGGTCACCTTCTAGTAGCCCTCCCTCTTCTATTTGTGGGACATTTTTGAGTAGCCCACTATCTTTGATTATTGGGGCACGTCTAACTAGCCCCTTATCTTCTATGTATGGATCACCCCCGGGTAGTCCATCATCTTCTATTCTTGGGCCACATCCTGGTAGTCCATCATCTTACATCTATGGGTCACATCCTAGTAGCCCTTCTTCTTCTATTCTTGGGCCACATCCTAGTAGCCCTTCATCTTCTATTTATGGGTCACGTCCTAGTAGCCCTTCTTCTTCTATTCTTGGGCCACATCCTAGTAGCCTTTCACCTTCTATCTGTGGCTCACCTCCTGGTAGCCCATCCTCTTCAATTCTTGGACCGTATCCTTTTCATCTATCACATATTTCTTCTATCAATGGTTGTGGCAAGCCCACTACCATTTCTATCATTCCTATCATCAATCATAAATGTTCGCATTCTTCTCCTTCTCAAGGTCAAAAAATTCAAGCGCCAGCTTATAAAAAACCCAAACAGGTTCATTATCAAGCTCAGGTCAAAACTTCCAAGAGCTCAAAATCCCCCAACAACTGGAACAATCTCAAAGTTGTAAATCAAGCACGATTCAAGAATGCACATCAACATAACCATCAAGTATGGTGCAAAGTGCATAAACCTCTGGATAGGGAACTCAAGCTCCCGCATACAAAATCCATGTTTCAGGATAAATCACAGTCCTTTGTTGAGTGTGAACTCACCACGATCATCGAGATTGGGGAAAACATGACTCTTGATAAACAAACATGCTTAGTCTCCCTTATCAAGGAAGTCGTAAACATTGTTGTTGGATCCTATCACACAGAGTGACTTTGTTAGTAACAACGGTTAAAAAAAAAAATCTAAAATCTAAAAATAAAAAACAACGTAAAAATACAAAAATACAAAAAAAACAAAAAAAAACAAAAAAAATCAAAGGTACAAAGATCAAACATTGCAATCAGGTGTTGCGTACACATGGATATTTCTTTCTTCCCTTCCTTATTATTCTTCTGCAAGTCTTCCTACCATTTTCATCCCTTCGGTGATATTTTGGTTAGCTTATTCGCACGCATTTTTGTGACATTTATCTCTATGGTATCTATTTGCCCCTGGTCTTTTATCACCTTGGTAAATTAAAGAATGACTGACCTCATGGAGATCCTATCACATTCAAACATCTAATAAACTTGTTGTGAAGAAATTTTGGACATATTTGTTGACACTAGCCAATGTCGTCATCACAATCACTTCCACCTCCTTCCATCAAGCCATCAGTGGTTCTTAACCCCTTGTCAAACAAGAGAGCTGAAATAAGTTTTCAGAAAGAAAAAGAATCAAAATCAATCAAAACTCAAAAGCTAAAAGCTACAAAGCAAAAGCAAATTAATATATAACTCTCTCTTGGGGTATTTCCAATAATCTCTATCGGGGCTATGGACGCCTGACTGGCAGTAGAGAAATGTTGTGATTAGAATCAAATACATCTCTGTCGGGGCTATGGACACTTGGCTGGTAGCGGAGCAATGTACGGCTATCCTTTCACCCTCCATTCACAAAATCACTTATCAAAATAAATCATTCCTACACATTGGCTAGGGTCTCTTCACTTGTTGTCTATTAAATCTTCACTTCAAGAGGTAATAAAATCCATGTGCACACACTGGATCTCTATGAGTAAACATGATTAGTATGTTACCAAGTGTCTTTTTTGGACCTTGTTCAGACTCTTACTCTAGTCCATATCTCATCTCACGATTTATGCCTTTGGCTAATCACTTCTTCATCGCGAGGCTTCTAAGCTACATTCATATCATTCACATCGTTCTTCTACTTCGTTCAGAACATCCATGTGTATAAGATTACTTGTTTTCCATGTTTGTGGAAACCTTTGTCCCCTTCCACAAAAATAATCTTCTCCTTCCTTTCTATCATGTGCTTTTAGGCCAACTTACGCTAGGGACATCCTTGCTTCTTCCCAGCATTTCATTGGTTTATGTTCATCATCATGTTGAACCTATCCATAATGGCCTTGGGTCCCGCTTCTACCTGTGAAGAGTTTACCTTTGAATACTCCCACCTAATCGTTGGGGACATTTTTGCATCTTCACCTTTCTGGTATGCGCATGGCCTTATGCCCTTGTACATCCCATCTATCGCTAGGGGCATCCACGCTTCCTCGTCTTCTTGTACATAGTTTCATAAAACTTTCAAAATCAACCAAAACATTCAAATATGTTAGAAAAATCATCAAAAACATTCAAATATGTTTCAGAAAACTTCTAAAAATTGAAAATCATCCTACAAAATGTCACTCTTTGGTTCTCACTTGTTCATGTGTGTGACTCACGGATCATCTTGATCTACCTCCATCAACAAAAGCTAGGTTGCTTACTTCGTCTGTACTCTGGGGCACAACAAGTTGCCTGGTACTGTTTTGTAGTGCACATTACTTTTTCATATGGACTAAAGTGTCCTCCGTTATTCCCCTTGCATGTATCCTTGCTTGGGACACCATCATCAACCCTTGTCATTAATTTGCACAGGTTGTAATTGAAGATTGATAATAAAAACATTATATTATGTTTCTCTGTTAGTTTAGCTTGTTTACTTTCTCGTATTGCATTACATTTTGTATGTTGCATGGAGTTAGGCATCTTTCACTTTCTTGTATTGCATTGCATTTTGTATGTTGCATGGAGTTGGTGTTTTCAGCAATGGACAATCATTCATAGTATGGCTTTTCATGTCATTCTACCTTTGTCGTATGCTTATATTTTTCATAAGGACCGATGATGTAGCTCTTATGGCAATATGATGACATCGAAATTGTTCTAATTACATAGTGGATAGAGGTTAAGCTCTTCTCTCCCTTCCTCATCCATTTTTCATTCTACATCACTTTCTTTTCACCCCTATTCTTCCATCTTACCGGGGCATCTTGCCTCTTCCCATTCTTCTATCTATATCTCACCTTTTTCGATCGTCAATCGATCTTCTTTCATCACCCCATCGACACTCGAGGGGGCATCTCTCCCTTCTACTAATTTTTCTTCTATCCCTTCAAATTTTTTACTTGTTTATGGTTGTCTACTATCTTTGAAGTGACGTCACTTACGCCACCCCAAAGAGGGGCAAATGTAGACACCTATAATTATGCTTACACTTAATTTAAATACTTAAATTAACGAAACTAATTATTCCCTTTCTCGCAAATCAACGACATATCGTCAAAAGACACTCATTTTCCCTCGTATATCATCATTAATTAATTACACTAAGCTAATTAATTAAGTTTCATTATCTAACAAATACCTTAATTAACGACCTTCTGTTAATAAATCACCTCTTCTATCTAGACTTTTAATTAATTATTATTAATCACAATTAGTCTTCCCCTTCCATTTAACCAACTAAATCAATATTTAATTGATTTAATCCCCTTCTAATAGCCTAAATCCTACTAATATTCCTCTAATTATACTTCTATAAGCTTACATCTACCTATTAGTTAATCACCTTTGATTAATTAAAACACCCCCCAACTCCCATGACTTGCTAAGCATAAATTAAACCCTTCTAAAGTAAGGTTACCTTTAATAAAGCAACCTTATCCATTCCTAATCATGTTTTACCTTTATCCCACATACAAAGGGATGAAGTGTTTCCTTTATCCATTGGGCTATATAAAGAGCCCTCCACCTACCTTTTTACTTACACCTAAACTCCTTACAGAGAGAAAATGCAAAGCATATAGCAAAGAGACTAAGATCTTGCACCTTACCCTTTTGAGAGTTCATCATCTTGAAGAGTTAAGTCTCTTTCTTAAGTGCTTAGGTCATATTGTCAAAGGGGTCTTGTAGCCCAACTTTGATAGGTAGCTCATTCCTAGGTTACTTGGCATACTAAGGACAACTATTTTGATAGCCATGGAGCTTACTTAGGTCCATTCATTTATTTTTTGTTAGAGAATAGAGGAGTTTAGATATTTAGCATTGTTAGTTTCAAAGTTTGTATTGATGAATGCTAGCATCTAACCCTTTTTTAATTCTTATCTTGATGGTGTTTAGTTTGTTGTTCAATTCTTGCTAAGTTAAGGCTATTTAGGAAGCTTGAAAGGACCCAAAAGATATGATAAGTATTTACTCATATTAGCATTAGAGGGAAAAGGGGTACTTGGGCATTAGCATCCTGGCTGGGCGTTGGTCTCTAGACTTAGAAAAATTGAATTTTTGAAATCTAGACTGGGCAAGAAGGTGTGTAATACCATAAAGGAAAGAAGAAAGCAAGCAAAGAGGCCAAAGATAGTCATCAATTAGTATTTTTCTTGCTTAGGACTCATATGAATAGTAATAAGTGATCAGGACTACAAATATACCCAGAGTGTGTGATTTAGTGTCTACATTTTCCCCCACTTTATTTTGTTAGAGAGGTGAATTCCCAAATTTGATTGACATAAATTACAGCTAAGAGATGTGTACCTGAGAATCATGTAGATAGATTATTGATTGCTTCAGAATGACTGGTTTTTGGAAAATTTTTTCCTGACAAAATCTGTTGAAGTTCAAGCTAGAGAAGAGGAGGAATGATTTTGCATGTGTTTGATGATAACCCTAGGTGAGATACAATGTTCTTATTCCACGTTGTAGGGAATGACTAGAGAAGAGGAATGATGAATACCCTAAATCATATGTGTATGACGTTGTAATGTTATCACTTGATGATTGATCTATTATTAATGTGACTACCGCTTCCCACATGGAGAACGGACATACAAAAGAGAAGCTCAACAATGCAAGTAGTTGAAGTCATGTATATGAAAATTTTGATCAAAACATATGAAAAGTATGTCAGTGTGTGAAAATGTGAAAAAGGAACATTTGCACCTGATCTGTGATGAGGGTAAAAGATATAAATGATCCTAAATATGTTGTAGAGGAACGAGTTTGTTGGGAGATCTCATTCCAATTGCACTAAGTACGAATTTTTTGGGTGATCTCACATTAAGAAATGGAAGAAGTGTAGGGATAAAGGTCTAGTGTAATCCTCCAACATTTAACTACTTCCAAAAAAGTGAACTTACCACTAGCCCAGATGGTGTGTACAAAATATGATATGTTTCAAATAGTTCCATATCCATATCTCGTCCATTGTTCAATGTTGTGTCAGTGTATGCATGTCCTTGTGATTGAAGGAGCATGTGTCGATATAAAATCCTAGTTGTGACATGTTGTGACTATGGTTAGTAGAAATGCATGTCCAGTGTTGGAAAATTATTGTGAATTGTGAGATCTATTGTTGAATGAAGAAATTGTCACAAGAATCTAATAAGGGTTAGGGGTGCCCAGGCACTGCTATCTGGGTGTGGGCGCTAGTGACTGTGTTATACGGAGGAACCCAAGTCAAGATCTAGGCCATTCTGACATTGAGACTGAAGTTTCATGTGAATTGAAGACTATGGAAATGTATGATGATTGTGAACTATTTTTGGGTGTGTTATTGATTCACCCAAATGATGTCCCCCTGGAATTTGTAGATGCATACAATGATACACTGAGGAGTATGTGGCCCAAAAGGAGGACCGAATGTTGTGCTAAAATTGTGCCCTGCATGGGGAGTGAGTGTGCTTGGTAGAAACCAACACGCAAACATTTGTCATGGCTAGGAGAGAAAGTGTTAGTAAGAGCAATATAAACACATATATGACTGTTGGTAAGTGTCATAATTGAGGGTTTCTGGGGTGCTATAGAGACCATCTGGGCACTTATGACTGCTCATAAGGTGTGAAAACCTATTTCAAAGGGTGAAAACGTGATGTTTTCTTATTATCTCCTTTAATCGTCTGTACTCCGTTGTTATTCACTTGAAACCTGTAATCAAAATGCTAAACACTTGCAAAACCCTTAAACCACATCAAATCCCAAAAATAAAGATGAAAAAATGACTTAGGTCATGACTATCCTCCAAAATTTCAAACGAGTGATCAATGTACGATTGAGCGTTGAACTACATTTCACCACCCAATGTATTTTTGTGTGTGTGTACATGCAATTGCGCCCTAGGTGACTCTTGTGCGTGTCCCACTTGATAGCGAGAAAGTAGCTAGATGTAAGAAATGTAAATAGATGTGTGCATGAAATAATGAACTTCCCCTCACTATGCATGTATGAACACCAGAAGTATTAGTCCTATTTCCCTTAATGTGTGGATGTTCATATGGATTGCTTGAATAGAAAGGCTCTTGATAACGTTATTTGAATGCAACCTTGAAGAGGTAGTGATATCTGCAATGCTTAGTGCTTGGTAAACCCTTTATACAGAGTTGATCACACATTTATATTTATAATATCTCCCTTATATGATTCCTCAAATTTCATAATTAATCACTTAAAGGCAGCTGACTAGTAAGAAATGTAATGAGATGACCAACAGCTGAAAAATGAAACCCAAAATATGCGAGCAAGGTACAAAGATTTCGGGGGCACTTGGGCGTTGGTGTCCTAGTTGGGTGTTGGTGTCCAAACTCAAAAAAACTGAAGTGCCAAAATTTAGACTGGAAGAAAGAATGGTGTGTAAGACAAAAAAAGGAAAACAAAAAGCAAGCAAAGAGGCCAAAGACAATGGTCAATTAGTACTTTTCTCGCTTATGACTCGTATGAATAGTGGACAATGTGATCATTGACTAGAGACATTATACCCAAAGTGCATGATTTAGTGTCTACAGGTTTCTAGTGCTGAGTGATGGGAATGTATGTATGCCCAGTGATCAAAAAATTATCATGCAAGCTTTCATGAGAGATACATTTTATAGCTCTATCCATAGATGGCCATCTATGTGGTAGTAACTTGTACAAATCAGTGAATTACATAGTGGAAGGTGATTAGCTTTTTTCCCTTACCCACTAGATTTTTTATGTTCTTGATGCCTTCTCCAAGATAACTCATGTTTTCTTGTATTTTAACTTGTCCTTCTCTTATTTTTTTGGTCTTATCAAAATGCACATTTATTTCCATAACTACAAAGCTCCATTTATAAGCAACTACTTGAAATTCTCATTTATTGGCATTTGTTAAGCGGATGTTATAGGATCCTTAAATGTTGGTTAAACCTAGTGTGCCTGAATATCCACGTAGTTTATGGATCAACAATATGCAGTAAAAATCCAAAGAAATTGTGCAAGTTATAGAAAACTGGCGGTGAATTTTGAATGGAAGAAAAAATTCTTCACAAGGAGTCGGAAGAAACCAGTCAAGCAGTTTACCTACAAATGTGCATATCCCTTCTAGAGTCTACGTCAACAATGTCATCTATTCCGTCAACTAAAAAATACCAATGCAGAATAGTGTGATCACTAGATTTATATAATTTATTCTCCGTGGTAATAACTTTTGATGCATAGAAATGGACTTGCTTGACAATTTTATCAGAAGTCTAGTCCTGCAAAATTGTGTATACTATTTTTCTCTTACCTATTGAATTTTGTAAAATCATGATCTGATGTGAGATGATCAATTGATAAATTGCATGCATCATTAATAAATCCTAAAGAACAGAGGTGGAATCAGATCATGTGGAAGGTTGTTACATAAAGCCTTTATGATAGTAATGGAAAATTTAAGAGATTGTGTCTTATGTACACAATAACTGATGTGCACAATTTTGATGCCCTGACGATGGGGATGGAGAAGAAATCACCATTGGATCTGGATGGACACAAACTTAGTTCAACAATTTGTGACTCCAAGTAGAAGAGGATCATCTTACGAGAAAAAGATCATCATCAGTTTTCTAGTATGAGAGATCTTATGATCTCATGTGTAGTTTCTCATTAACTTGCTTCCAAGAAATATCTCCATGATGCATATGAATGCAAGTTTACGGTGGTAGTGTTGCATAACATGTATGAATAAAAATCAGGTCAAACTCTGGGTACTGTTTGAACCATTTTTATTGCATCTACAATCACATAATCAAGCAATAGTTTATTGTATCAAAGATTGACTATAATCTCATTTTAAAAAAGGTATCCCTCTGATTAAGATCACTTTAAACAATTCTATTAGTTTATTGCATTTATAACGTGATACAGTACCTTAGATTTATTTATGTAGTTTAGCCAACCAATAAAGTGAAGATGACCATCTCTTCCTCTCCACATACAAACAATAGGATACAATTTCATTTTTAACATGTCACAACCCATTTAACGATTGTCATTCTACCTAAAAATGTCGCTGACCATCCATTCTGCATGAATCTATAAAAGGTGATATGTTTAAATACTCATTTTACGAGTATTTAACAACTAGAAGAGAAGTTATATTGACTGTCATTGAACTTACATGTTTTAAATAAAACTTCTAATAAAAATTAGATTTGATGCCAACATGGGGAGGTTCATTGGCACGTGCACACATGCAAATCACGGATAGCACTAATGGAATTATAGTCGTGTACAATTAATACAGTAAAAACCATTTCACTAAGCCCCTCATAATTTTAGGAGCCTATAATAAAGTAGTTTATTTTAAATATGCTATTAACACTCAGTCCAGAAGTCGGACTAACCCATAGATACTTTTCAATTTGAGCTATTTTGAATTGAGTAAATTTTTATTTTACTGGTTAATATTAAATTGTGGACAATTGAAAAAAAATTACTTCTATGGACAGTTGGATATTTGTTTCCGCTAAGCTAATCAAAGATATGGTAAAATGATTTCCTTTAATTCGATAGTCCAAGAAGTAATGGTTTAGCCTGAATGAGTTGTATAATATGGACATCAATATCTATGTAATATTTTCCTTCAAATGTTTTTTCATTTAATATAAGCTAAAGCTATAGTGCATGACTTGAAATTACGTCATTCATGGTATTTATTTTCGACCCATTGATTAATGTTTTTTAATTGGACGTTGAACAATAAACTACCAAGTTTAGTGATAAATATACAATGAATACTTATGGGTGTAGTTGGCCATTAGCGGTCACTAAGCCCAAAAAATACTTTAATACCCATTTTAGTAATTCAAGGCATTAATGGAGAAGCAAAGAAGATATTACATCAAATTTTGAAGGATAGACAAAATAGGTATGTTTCCAATGTATTTCTAATTTTTTTAAAATATCATGGTATCTAAAAGTAGTTTATTACCAGGTATGCACCAGAACATAATGGTGTGGCAGAGAGGAAGAATAGAACTATAATGGAGATGGACAGAAATATGATGAAGTCCAAGTATCTTCCAAATGAGTATTGGGAAAAAGTAGTAGCAACTGTTGTTTATATATTAATCAAGTGTCGAACATAAATTATTTGAAACATGGTTCCTCAAAAAGATATGAATATCAGAAAACGAATTCTTTCTCATTTTAGAATATTTGATTTAGTGGCATATGCACATGTTTCTAGTTAGATAAGCAATAAGTTGGCCAACAAAGGAGAAAAGTGTATTTTTGTTAGATATTCACATAATATGAAAGCCTACAACATGTTTAATCTAGTCATTAGAAAGGTTGTTATCAACCGTGATGTTCAATTTGTTTAAAATGAGACATGGGATGAAAGTATAAAGAGAATACTTTTAGCATATCAGTAGTTATTCCTCATGATAATATGGTTGATGAAACTATAGAACAACAAGGTATTATATCATCTTCCAATCTTGGACATGCATCTCAAGTTGTACCAAAAGATACACCTCCATCTACATCTAGGATGTCTAAAATATTCTCGTCATCGATAACCATGGAAGAGACACCACAAAGAACACCAGAAGCAATTACTTGAATGCAAACCAGTCCACCATCAGATATTCCACTACAATGTAAAACAAGGAGTCTTAGTGATATTTATAATGTTGATACAACTACCTCTTTTTTTGTTTTTGCATTATTTTCTCATGCTATACATCCAGTCTTTTGAAGAGGCTATAAACAATGGAGTTTGAGCTTAATCCATGGATGATGAGATATATTTCATAGACAAAAATCAGATATGGGAGTTGGTCAATCTTTCAAAAGGAAAGAACATGATAGGAGTGAAGTGGGTTTACAAGACCAAGTATAAAAATCATATGGAAAAGTACAAAAACATAAAGCAACCCTAGTTGCAAGAGGTTATTCAAAACAATATGGACTAGATTACAATGAAACATTTGCACTTGTAGAATATTTGGAAAGATTAAGAACAATTACTGTAATTACAACTCAAAAAAATGGCCTATTTGTCATATGGATGTAAAATCAATATTTTTGAATGGATTTCTTGGAGAGAAATTTTATGTGAATCAGAAAGAAAGTTATGAGATTTAAGGTCATGAAGGAAAGGTATAAAATTTGAAATATCCCTCTATGGACTCAAGCAAGCACCTAGACCATGACACAATAGGATTGATTCTTATTTGATTCAGAATGGTTTCAGTAGGAGCAGTATTGAGCCTAATTTATACTTAAAGGTAAATGAACAAGATAATATTATGATTGTTTGTATATTTTTTAGATTATTTAATCATTACTATAGACCCAAATAAATATTCATTAAAATCAACCATGAAGTAATAATTTGAGATGACAGATTTAGGTCTCATGCACTATATTTTGGGCATTGAAGTTCAACAATCAAAATATAGAGTTTTTCTTTCATAATAAAAATATGCTAATGATGTCTTGAAAATATTTAACATGTTGAATTGTAAGGTAGGGACGACACTATATGCAATACATTTGAAGTTAAGAAAAGAAGAAAGTGGATCATTTATGGATCCAACATTGTATAAAAGGTTAGTTGGAAGTCTCGTGTATTTCATGTCCATAAAGCCTATTATTATGTATCATGTGAACCTCATATCAAGGTTTATGGAATCCCCTAAATATTCACATTGGCTAGCTTGAAAAAATATTTTGAGGTATGTATTTGGAGATAAGAATGATGGGATTTTTTGTTAGACATTAAATAAGTTGAAACTCATACAATATATAGATAGTGACTGTGCCGCTAGTATAAATGACAGAAAAAGTGCATTTTGGCTATGTTTTTCACTTTGAAACATGATTAGTTTTATGGGAATCAAATACATGGCCCATAGTCACACTTTCTTCAACATAGAAAAAGTATGTAGCAATAAGAGGAATAACATGTGAGGATGTTCGGATGAGAAGAGTGTTTCAAGATTTGAGGCATAATCAAGAAGATGCTACAAACAAAAATTGTGACAATAACTCAACAATAACTTTGTCCAACAAACATGTTTTTCACAAGAGGAGTAATAATTTAGATGTAAGTTATCATTTTGTCAGGGAGTCTGATAAAAACAAAGTAATATGTCTTGAATTTTGCATATCTAAATATCAGTTTGCAAATACCTTTAAAAAGGCTTTATGAAACATATTTTTTAAGTACTTGAGAAGTTGTTTGGGAGTTTGTGATCAGAAATTTATCATATCCATAAATGCACATTCAGATACGGAAAATAAAAATTTTATAAGTCAAAATTAAGGGGGAGTGTTATAAAAAGTTTGGAGTTATAATTTTATCTCCCTTTAACTATTAAGAAAAATAACAGTTTGGTGTTTGACATGAATCAGTTAATCATCCTTTAGTTATTTTTAGGAAATCTATTTTTTCATGTTGTGCATGTGTCTACAATTGTGTGTTATTCTTTGCATGTGCAGTCTTTTTTAGGAAATCTTAATAAAACAAAAGCTCTACTTTTATGTTGTATTTTTAGAGTTGTGTGTCCTAATTTTAAGTGAAATCCCTATTTATAATAGAGGTAGTTGTAATTTCTTCATATATAGATATAGAAGAGAGATCATAAGTAGATCATAAGAATATATCATATTGTAATAAATTGAAGCTCTGATAGGAAGAAGAAATATAATTATTTCTTCCCAACAATGTTAATTGAGTTTCAATACTCTATTTTATTTACAACTACTTTACTTTAAATATTTTGTTCTTTGGTTTTATATTTTCTAATTCTTCAATATCCCATATAACTAATCTCTTATTGCTATACACAATAAATAGGAAAATTTAAAAATAAATTAATAACAACATTTACTTCCCAAAATCTCTCCTCTAGATTGTACAAATATGTTTTCCATATAATTACTATGTATATATGTATTTCAAATATTTTGTATTTATTTTTTCAAACTAACTTGCATGACCCATCATTTTGTATAATTTTTGAAATTCATATTAAATACAGACATTAACTACAATTTTCAGCTGCAAGAATAGTACATTATAGATTATACACTTTGATGAGAAAAGGGAGAAATAAAAATTAATGTTGCATTTGGATATACACTTCGATCTAAAAAGGTATATTTTTTAATTATATTGACTAACATAACCAAGTGATATTTTGTAGCTACCCAAGTTATACCTAATCTTATCTAGAAACCCCACAAAAACTAGCCTTGTCTTCCAATGAGGAATGGAGATGATTAAAGCCTATGAATTTTGGTACCATGGGCACATGATCCTCCAAACCCTAACATATGTTATATCAACCATGATTTTGAATGATATACTGGAGTTTGCAGGATGCACAAAACATGCTTTAACAAATTTTTGACAGTGATGTGACATCATAGTTTTTAGAATTATTTTCTTTAATAAAAAAATATTGAATATTTAAAGAATATTTCATGAAGATGTAATAAATTTTATCAATGATGGATGCTCACAAAAGGTTTAATGAAATGCATTAATGTACCATTTTTTAGATAAAGAGTGAAGGAAGCTTTTGGTTGGGACCATACCCTATGACAAAAATGGATCTGAAATCCGGATAAAGAAATGAGATCCATAAGAAGAAAAATGAGAAAATGTAGCATCAAATCATCCCTAGAAAAACCAGATTGCAGCTAGAATAAAGCCACACCATTTCCAAAAATATGTTTGGAGAGTAATAAAATAGAAAAAAATCATAAATATGATTTTGTGGGTAACATGTTTTCAATTTGAACTGGAGTTGGGATCTTCTTAGAAGAACATTTTTTCTTATTTTGGACAATCATTCAGTTATCCTTTTCAACATCAACATCTGGTGCAACCTTGACAGGTGTAAGTACTTCGAAAGAATTGATTGACCTCAAAAAATTTAATGTAGGGAAGTTATTGTAAGAATTATCCATGAGTTCTGTAGGAGGGTTTACATCACAAATCACCAAGGGATGGAAGGTCTCTTCAAGAGCTGGGGGATTGGCCACCCATGAGGGGTTATTTTTATCATAAGGTAATGATGAATCTAAAACAAGATTAGAAGGGTTACAGACTATGAGGTGATTAGGTAGAGAGTCTTTCTAACAAACTGGTTTAGAGCCTTTGATCTTAAAATGCATGTAACCTTAATCAAGTGAGTAGTTTTAAAGAAATATCGACATAGAAAAGGTAGATATTTGTAATCAATTTGCTGCATGAAGGTTCTACCACTAATCAGTATATTTATATCAGGAGGAAGATATTGAGAAAGGTCTAACTACACCATGATACGAGAAAAAATAAAATGGAGGTGTTAGGTTGATCTCACATCCAATTTAACATAATCTTCTAATAGATTTGCAATAGATTCAATGAAATGTTCATTTTAGAAGTGAATATGAAAACCCACGAGCGTAACCTAATGAGGATGAGATTTGAAGGGATCTTTTGATGGGTCAAAATAAGGGTAGAAGAGTTTGAACATGAGACCACGCTCCCACCAGATCCAATATTGACTATTAATGATATCGTTATCTTCAGCTTACTCAAAAACAACATTTAAAAAAATTCTAGAAGAGGGGAAAAGTTCAATCTTACCATTGATTTTTGGGCTCCATATTTTGGATATCCATTTGTGTAGTAGAGATAATTTTTGGCCGAAAGTTTTTAAATTTTAAAATGAGGGAATTTTTTCAAAGAATATCCTCTGTCTCAAGCACCTTATGGAGCAGGTCCTCTTCAAAGACGAGGGAAGGGGGAGGCTTGAATGTACCATGATTGTAACTTACCTAATTTTTAATCATTTCTACAATGCTACTCAATAATAAGCTTGGAACCTCCACATTGTATCACATACAATTTGTGGGTTTGTATGTATGCCAAACATATTACAAAATCATTTCTAAGGATTTATCTAATAGGGTTTCCAATATCCTTCCTCTTGTTGTTCGCATCGAGCATACTTGGTTCATTAAACACAAGTACATTCTAGAAAACATCATAGTTGCTTGGGAAGAAATGGAATGGTCCCATATCTCAAATCCGAAGGCCATATATATTAAAATTGATCATATAATAGCCTATTACTGGATTGAGTGGTATTTTGTTCTAGTTATGCTTCAATCTCTTGGATTTGGGCCACTATTTTTCCATATTACACTGATTATATTTACCAATGTTGGGTCTTGTAATACCATCATTGGAGCTCAATATTCCCAGTTTGGTTATTTTATATCCATTCATCAAGGGTGTCCTTTATCCCCCTCTCTTTATGTGCTGAGAGTTCAAGGTTTTAGCTACCTGCTAAACTAGATTGCTTCTCAAGGTTTGGTTAAGGGGATTTCATTTGTAGCACTAGCCACTTTGCAAATGACTCTTGTCCCACTCTTCTTGAGGAGGAATAGTATATTCAAACTACTTTCAATTTTCTTGAAACTTTCTTCTTGTATTTTCATTTTTCTAATCAATGAAATTAAACTCAATGTTATCAACACTCTTGTTAGGAAATAAGGAATAAAATATGCAGAACAATCCCACACATAATCCAAATAGTAGAAACTAATATGCAGAGAGATATTACAGATCTAAAATAAAAGTGTAGAAAATAAAAGAATAAAAAATAGAGACAAGATTTAACATGGTTCACCCAATTTGGGTTACACCCATCAAGAATCAATTGCTCATATTTTATTACAAACCACCTCTTTCTATCAATATATTACCAATGTTTTTTTGGATTTGTGCTCAACAAATGCTCATTAATTCACATTTGAACTCACACACATCTACAATGATATGTCTACCCTATAAAAATCCAAAAAACACATCAATAGGCAAATGCTTAAGCATTTTTACAAAACCATGGGTACCAAAACCATGGGCCAGAACTGCCCCATTAATCTATGTGTCATAATACCTCCCATATGAGAAGAGCACATCTTCCAAGATATCAGACACACTTTTCTCGACAAGAAATTTGTGGAGAGTGTACATTAATTTTAGTGTTAAGTTTGTAATACTTCCACACATGAAAACAAGCTCCACAACATAATAACTCCCAACCCCCTTTTCATCCCAGATGGAAGGTCTACAACGGAGATAGATCTAGAAAGGTAGCCAATTTAAATTCCTTTGTATTGACTTTTGCTTCCACGATACTTCTGCAGAGATTTAGACCTATGTTTTTCAATGGGTGGAGTGTAAAATCTCTTATTGGATTACCCAAAAACTTTGTCTAGAATAAAGTTTTTATATTTTTTCCAAGCCATTAGCTATTACCAATGTCTATTATTCCTCTTTTTAAGATCCTTGTAATGTTGCCTATACCAAACTTTAAAACCTTCAAAGGGATTTTCTTTGCCATAATTTTGAAGGTCACAAGGGGTTTCAAAGGGTTCCTTGGGAAATCTATTGTAGACCCAAATATGCTAGTGGCCTTGGGGTGCTTGAAATTAAACTTGAAGGTCTCACTCTATGTGTCAAATGGTTAATCCGTAACCTAGAAGGCAATGAATCATAGAATATTTTACTCTAAAGTTGTGTCTGTTAAGGTCCATCTTTGGGTATACAAGATTGGAAAGGTCTCAACTTACAATCCCTTCTTCTATTCCCTGAGTCTGTTAAAATTTTTGGTACTTCCATTTCTCGAAGTTATGGAAATCTTGGGAGTTGCTAGAATCAAACCTAATTTGGGAATGAGGTGGATTGAGATATGGGCTGTCTATTAACTCTTTTTTATTAATGGTGAAAGAGGGTTAAGGGGACCCTTTCCCATTACAATAAGTACTAATGGCGGAAAAAATATATCAATGAGGAACACATAGCGCTTCCTCTTCTAGTGGTAAAGATGGACAAAAAAACACAAAAGTAAACTAACCAAAAAAATATCCATGAGACTTATTCCCATGGGATCTAAGGTGCATCTCAAGGGATTCCTTGGTTTTCACTTTCTTTGTTGTTCTCATAGTATACCAATCATCACCAATTTTCAGATTTATGTTTTCATTTGTGTGAACCGGTATACATTTTCAATATTATTTTTATCCACCTGATTTAGGATATCCAATAATTTTGATAGCATAGGATGGAATATTACCTCCTAGGCTTCTTTTTGGCAATCTCGGTTCCAAAAAGTTTGAACATTTTTTATCAAGCCAAAAAAATCTCATTTTTAACGGCATATGTTACACAAAGGGATCCCTGCAGGGGATTGAGTTAAGCATATGGGTCTTAACCCCACCTGCCTAGCTTTCCACCAACCACAATCCATCAAGCATACTTTTTATTTTGTTCTCACGCTCAATTGGCCTGAGATGGATTCATTTCCTTTTCCAACCATTCTCTCATATTTATTTACTGATAAGATGGTTTTTTTGGGGGACTTAGTACATCTTCCTACAATTTACAACAAATTTTGGCACATATTCAAAAATACTATTCTATTTCATCTTTGGAAAGACATCAATAATTTCATTTTTAATAAAGTTCCAATGGAATATAGATTTTTCTCTTTTACAATTAAAATGGTTACTCTCTCCACTGCGATGCTCCAAATTCAAAACCAAACTGAGAAAATTTGGTTCTATGTCGAACACCTCCAACACCTGCTTGACCACTTTGTCACCACTGCCTACGTAGTAATTCAGGTTCCACTTGATGCTCCTACTTTTCACCAATCGCAACCTCAGCCACGCCACTCTCCCCCTCCACCCCAAAATTGGGGGATTCACTGCAGATGTTGGAAAATCCCTTCTCCTCATCATCGGTGGTCTCCTTGCTCTCGAAATCCATCCACTACCCATGACGTGGATTTTTTTCACCTTAGTGATTCTGGTGGATCAAATCGGAATGCTTCTTAACACGAAACGTTGCCTTGGTTTGCCCATTCTATTTCTCCCTATTGGTTGTCTTCTTATAATCTTGAGTAGTAATAGAAACATGAAAGTGGATGGAAGCCCATCCTTGACTCGGCTCACCATGGTTTCGTCTAGGGTGATAAGACTTATATCCATCTTCCTCCTTTCCTGGTCACCATGTTTTTTGTTGCGGAGTAGTTTTCTGGACCATTCTTTTGTTTACTATTCTTTGATTGATGAATGCATTTTTCTTGTATTTTTTTAATGTGATTAGCCTCCTTCTCAAGTCCTAGATGGCTCGATGTGATTAGCATTCTTTGTTATAATTTTTTCACCCATCGTTTATATGATCAACATTATATATATCCTATTTATATTAATAAAAGTGTGTTTTTCAATTAAAAAAGGTAGGAAGTTAGGAGACGGAGAAAACTATTTGAAAAAATGTTTGTACGATTAATTTTAGGGTTTATCTACTCCTACAGAAATAGTGTTTAAGCTCAATTAAATCCGATTTTTATTTATGTTTCTTTTAAGTGAACAACGTTGAATCTATATCACACAATCATTTCATATTTTGAAGGATTCTCGACTGTTGAGTACAAATTCCTGCAAGATTGGTATAAATCGATATAGAGGCTAAGGTCTCCAAAAGTACAATCTTATGTAATTTTTTTAGGCTTACTCAGGGAAATAATATATTAAATTCCACAAAAAAAACTTAATTTGTATTTTTTCTTTTAGTTTTTTTGCCTCCCAGTTTACCTTATCAATTCTCTTTATTTAGTTAAATTTTTTATGATCTTCGTTCTTATTGCATGCAATATATTTAAAAGTCTTTATTGTTAAATGTCTTGTATCTCTTACTCATAGACCTTAGATGATACTAATGTCTTAGCATCAGTTTATGGTATCACGAAGATTCATATTTGGTAAGAGATCATCTACAAGGATATTTATTTTCCCATATGCGCATTTTGATTTTGATAAAATATGGTCCCTAATGCCTGAGTAAAATTATAATAACAAAAATATTACATATTATTTGTCTTTTTTCTATGATAAACAAACATATGCTATAGGCTATGTATCACATGCTAAAATGACACAAGACCAATATTTTTACAACATTATTCAATTGTCATACATTTGTCATGATATCTCTTGAAACAACATTTACTAATGAGTACATCATCCTTCATTACTTCTTTACATAAGGGGAAATTCAATTCAAGTGGTAGATCACAAACAAAATGATTAGATGGAAGCCCCTCTACTTCCTTTTCCAAAGCAACTCTGCATCATAGCTCAATAAATTAGCAATCTATAATAGGGAATAACCACAAACATGCAATAATACGCATATCGATTTTTACTTTCTATAGTCACCAACTGGATATTTGAATTTTAAAACTTACTCATTAGGCCTCAACACAACAACAACTCCACTAGGAAAAGCATGCAAGCCATTTGGGTTAGCAAAAAGCATGGACTTTGGAATGCATGTTGGAGGCTTCACCCTTCTAATATCAAAATTAGGATACCCTTTTAATAAAGAACAAAAATCAAAATCAAAATCGATATCCAATAACTCCTCACATGCTTCAACACAAATTTAACTCAAGCTTACAGATTAATGATAAACAAATATTACCAATCATACCTGGAATCTTACATTTATGATAGACGTAACCATGTGGACGTGTTTTCCTTTCCACTCCATGACCTACATAATTCAAAAATTCATCATAAGATATGATTTGTAGGCCTATAAAGTAAAAAAAACTTCAATCTAAAGAAGTTGCACATTAAAATAAATGTGGATTTTCTAACAACACCATTCATGTTTATAAAAGTAGATTCAATGGTTCACGGATACAATGGGATTTTTACAAGAGAAGCCTAAGAAAAATCTAGGGATTATTTCCATACAACTCTCGTTGATAGAGCTTACCTAGTTGCAAAATCTCCTTTGAAATAGATCCATTCAGGTTGTTGGAAGAGAGATCAAGAAGACCCAGATCTGTGAAACTAAAAAAGAAAACTTGGGATTTATCCAACCAAATTTCAGTAAGCTAAGTAGAGAACGTTGAATTTCTTCAAATTCACAAGTTGCGATAGTAATTTTAGAGGACTGAATGAATTAACAATAAGGTTAAGGGATGGAAACTCAAGTAAATTTAAAATAGAAGCAGGAAATTATTTACTCTAGTTTGATGTTGTGTTTCTCCACTTAATATTTTCAAATATAGCCCTTTTTTTTTCAGATAATTTTCAAAACCAAAGAAAAAGTTACAGTGTGCTTAGTTGTAAAGTCTTATAACATTAAATATATACAAGCAAGGAGGAAAATTAATCAATCTTAAAGTTAGTTTGGGTCAGAATAGTAATCCAAAGAAAGTAGGAATAATCTAGCAAAAACAAATAAATACCAGGCTAGAAACCAACGTGACCACACAAATAGCATTTCACCTGTTTTTCAACCATTTTTTCTCCAAGACTCCTAGAGATGTGAATACACATTGTTTTTCATCATTTTTTGATGAAATTACTTGTCGTTTTTGTCTATAAAATGGCATTGAATGGATATAGAACTTAATTTGTGAGTCCAAGGATTGTTATAGTTGATATTTTCGAATTGGAATTTCTCAGGCACTTGCAAAAACATGAATTACCAGAGAAGATAGATATGGGATAGAGTTATAGATGGAAGAGAGTAAAATGATGAAATGATGAAGGTTATAGGTGCAAAGGATGAAAAAGGTGTTTCCTCGAGGGTGAAAAGGATTACCTGTCAAATCCAAATGTGCAGAGCCTCCAGAAAATGATTAAAAAGGGGATTTCTTACATGACAGAATCATAATGATTAGAAGGACTGCCAAAAGGTTGTGGCATGGCATCCTAGTCATTAGTTGAGGGCCCAAGAAATGTGATCAATTCATAATTGGTCCACCTGGTAGCTTTTGGATCTGAATTTTTTAAACGTCGCTTTCTGAAGCAAATTGGTAGCAAGAAAAGGTCCCTCGATTATTCTTATTTTTTGGGGGAAATTTTGGATAAGTGAGCAAGTGAAATGTATAAATGCAATGAGAATACTCTTGCAAAAAGGTCGAGGGTTTAATTCTTAAGAGGAAAATTTGAGATAAAGTCATAATCCTGAGAGACCAATCCGAGATAAGCTGTTATTTTCTTTTCTCTTATATTTTCTATCATGTCAAGTTGGTTGCAGATGTATAGCCATTGATGAGCACTGAGATTGCTCTAGAAGCTTTCCCCTGCTAATGATTCTAAGAAAAATTGAAATTAATTTGTGTTTATCTTGGAGAAATTAGTGTTTGCTTTGTTTTAGAATGTTTGCAAGTAGTTTTACTTGTTCCTATTGCAATCTTTGTGAAATCACATAGGATCTCATCCCTATGACATTTTAGTGGCATTAGCAATTTCATTTCAAGAAGATCCTTCATCCTGTGATGAGATAAACAAATATAAATTCACTGCACTGTCATTTGTTGATAAATATTGTTTGTAAGTCTTTGGGTGTACCTTAGGCGTGATTGATTAGAGATTTTGGTGTTTAATCGAGTCTTTTAATTGGATCCTTCGTGTTAGATTCTCAAAGATTGTGTGAAAACATGCTGATTTGGGCCTCCATTGAAGCACACCTTCTTGTTGAAGGAATGCCTTAACTATTCTGAATCTTTCTATTGTGGAGTTGTCCATTGTTGTGAAGTTTCTCAAAGATATTGTATAATCAACTTTATCCTTCTCAATCTCCCACAAAAATCATTCAAAAACTATGAATCCATCCTAAAATACCCCTATTTTCCTTGTATATCAACAAAGGAACAAAATATATTTACTAAAATATGCAGAACAATCAAGATCTCAAAATGCCTTCAGTGACGTTAGCCTTGTTTTGAAAGTGTTTCCATCTTTTAGAAGTGACAACTCTTGAGAGTTAAATTATGGAGTATTGATCATACTTTCCCAAGGTTTTCTTCATAAAATTTATGCAAAAGAAGGATATCTCCATCTCCTTCATCAAATAGAGGTTACAATATGGGTCCTCTCACCTTGGTTAAAAGGCACACCGTAAAGCAGTGAGGATAGATCAAATCCTCTTGAAGGTGTTATCCATCTCTCCATTCTCGATTTGATCTCGCCCCATTTGTCCTTGAAGTTCTTCAATTTGCAGGCTCTGTCGTCTTTTCTATCTCCCCATATTGACACATAAAAACTTTGTCCTCAATTTGGTTTCCATGATTAGTCCCTTCCTTGGTCGAGGATCACTTAAAAGTCTAGAATTTGTAATTTGTTCCTCTGTCTGTGTGAAGGAGTCTGTAACTTAGGTGAAAATTTGGGTTTTTTCCCTTCCTTCCATTTTCCATAGTCACGTTTTGTTTTCCTTGTCATTTTTGTCCCAATTTTTTGTGGAAACGTGATTAGATGCAACTTGGAGGATCACATTTGGGCCTTATATCATTTCTAAACTCTCTGACCGTGAAGAAAGATTCTTTTTTGGGCTCAAATGGTGATTTTCTTACTTTTCATGGTTTGACAGGTGTGTTTTTCCCCGTCAAATTTACATCTTACCATCTATGGAAACGTAGCCCTTTCTGGTTAGATGCGGCTCGGCAGGACACTTTAAAAACTCTAAGGATCGCTTTAACTCAAAACTATTCCATGTGGATGGCCGGTGCTCATTTGAGGATCCGTCTCAAGGTCCCACCTTAACAATTGTGACAGGGAGACATGTGGAGACTTCCGCCGACTCTGCTATATACTTAAACTTTTCAAAGTAATTTTGAAAGGCCTGGGACACGTGGAGGGACCATGCCTGTTTGGGGGCCGGCCCCTAAGTTTTATTTTAAAGAAGCATCAGGAGGAAACTTTGAGGCTTCCACTCACTCTGCCCTTGCTTGGACTTTTCAACGGCTAAGGAAAACCGTCTCGGACCCTGGACACATGGCTCCTTCCGCTGATCCTTCAAATTTTTAAAACATTTCTGTTGGATTGAGACAAGTGATGAGCCTTCACTTTTTTGGGGTCTCCACTTTTGGGGACCATCTCAAAATGCGCCATTGAGACATGTGGAGGCTTCTATTGGCTCCTTTTTTTAATGAGATTTTTTCAAAGGGAAAAGGGCACTTTTATTGGGCCAAGGGCACGTGGAAGGACTGCCCTTGTTTGAAAACTTACCCCTGTACTTATCCTTTGCAGTTACGCCAAGGAAACACGTGGATGGCTACAAAATAAAGTAGAGAAGGGGCAGAATCAACGGTTGCTATGAATTTCACCTATTTTTCTGCCATTTTTTCTCCAAGAATCTTGGAGATGCAAATACACACTGTTTTTCATCATTTTTTGATGAAATTTCTTGTCGTTATTGTCTATAAAATGCCATTAAATGGATTAAGAACTTAATTTGTGAGTCCAAGGATTGGTATGATCCATATTTTGAAATTGGAATTTCTCAAGCACTTGCAAAAATGTGAATTAGCAAAGAAGATGGATACGGGATAGAGTTACAGATGGAAGAGAGGGAAAAGGATGAAATGAAGAAGGTTGCAGGTGCAAATGATGAAAAATGTGTTGCCTCGAGGGTGAAAAGGATTACCTGTCAGATCTAGTTGTGCAGAGCCTCCGGAAAATGATTAAAAAGGGGATTTCTCGTACGACAAAATCAAAATGATTAGAAGGACTACCAAAAGGTTGTGGCATGGCATCCTAGTCATTAATTAAGGGCCCAAGAAACGTGATCAATTCATAATTGGTCCACCTGGCAACTTTTGGATCTGAATTTGTTAAATGTCACTTTCTGAGGCAAATTGGTAGCAAGCAAAGGTCCCTCGAATTTTCTTATTTTTTGGGGGGGAAATTTAGGATAAGTGAGAAAGTAAAATGTATAAATGCAATGAGAATACTCTTGTAAAGAGGTTGGGGGTTGAATTCTTAAGATTAAATTTGAGAAAAGTCGTCTTCCTGAGAGACCAATACGAGATAACCTGTTAATTTATTCTATGTTAGATTTTCTATCATGTCAAGTTGGTTGCAAATGTATAGCCATTGACGAGCACTGAGATTTCTCTGGAAGATTTCCCCTGCTAATGAATCTAAGAAATTTTGAAATTAATTTGTGTCCATCTTGGAGCAATTAGTGTTTGCTTTGTTTCAAAATGTTTGCAAGTAGTTTTACTTGTTCCTATTGCAATTTTTGTGAAATCACACAGGATCTCGTCCCTATGAAATTTTAGTGGAATTAACAATTTCATTTCAAGAATAGCCTTCATCTTGTGATGAGATAAACAAATTTAAAATCATTGCACTGTCATTTGTTGATAAAGATTATTTTTAAGTCTTTGGGTGTACCTTAGGCGTGATTGATTAGATATTTTAGTGCTAAATTGAGTCTTTTAACTGGAGCCTTCGTGTTAGATTCTCAAATATTTTCTGAAAAAATACTAATCTAGGCCTCCATTGAAGCACACCTTCTGGTTGAAGGAACGTCTTAACTATTCTAAATCTTTCTGTTGTTGAGCTATCCATTTTTATGAAGTTTCTCAAATATCTGGTATAATCGACTTTATCCTTCTCAATCTCCCACCAAAATCATTCAAAAACCATGCATCCATCCTGAAATACCCATGTTTGCCTTGTATATCAACAAAGGAACAAAATCTATTTACTTAAATATGTTGAACAATCAATATCTCATAATTCCTTTAGTAACCTTAACCTTGTTTTGAAAGTGTCTCCATCTTTTGGAAGTGACAACTCTTGAGAGTTAAATTATGAAGTATTGATCATACTTTCCCAAGGTTTTATTCATAAATTTGTGCAAAAGAAGGATATCTCCATCTCCTACATCAAACAGAGGTTACACTATGAGTCCTCTCACCCTGGTCGAAAGGCAAGGCCTAAAGCAGTGAGGATAGATCAAAATCCTCTTAAAGGTGCTATCAATCTCTCCAAAAATCTGAGTGACAAATGGCCAATTAGATCTCATCCCCGGATACAAAATGACACACATTATGATCTCTTTTTCTCGAAGCTCCATGTCAAATCCGTGATGCTACTCATCTTGAAAAGGAGAACAAATTTGGATACTAATAGAAATAAAATAAGTTATAAACAAATTTGTTATTGTAACAATGCAACAATAATTCTTCATGTATGTAATTAGACAATATAACAGTTATATAATCATAACCATACAATAATAATAATAAACCACCTAATTACAATGTAGAATTAATAACTTCACCTTAACAAAAAGAACAAACCTTGAGGTGTAATTCAACCTAAGTGGAATTCGTAACCTACCCCTTTATTGTGTGTTGTATCCATGTATAGCTATGTGGAAACCTTGTGTACATGAATTTTCCTATCCTTTTGGAACCTTAGTTGTCTTTCATTGGGATTCCATCGACAATTTCATGTTTAAATTTTATGTGTTTATCTTAATTAACCTTGTAAAGATTACTCAGATGTTTGAATGATATTAATCTTGTTTGGATGAAGTTTAGTATTTGTTCCTTATAGTATCCTTTCTCTTCTTACAATAATGTTTAAATAAACAAGAGTTCTGAGGGACATAATTTGTTTATAAGTGAAAGGAACCCCATGGAAGGTTGGACTTCTATTTTCATGCTTTTTACCTCTACCTCTTTCTGTGACTTCCACGAGAAATTCAAATCTAAGGGGAGGGGGATGTATTTCCCATTCCTCTTGGACATTATCTCCCTATTAATTTCACTTACTATGGACTAGAGACATGGACATTGATAGATAAACATTACTATTATATTATGATTAACGTGTTATACACAATACAGATGGTTTGATTATTGATATGTGATGACTCATATTGTGGATTATATGCATGGACATATATTTCAGTATTGATGATGACCTATTGATATTACTTTATATATACTGACACTTTGGATTCTTGATGTATTGATTTTGATAGATGATCGACTTAGTTTTGTTATCTCATTGTTATTGATGAAATGTTAGAATTGGAATGTTTATAAAATTGTAAATGATTGATAGCATTGCATAACTTTGATGATGATGTTAATTGACGCATGTGCATGTATTTTATTGTGATGTATTTCATTTGGCCACAAGGACGAAGAGGTATTGGTTGATTGTAACAAGTTATTGTATCACAACAAACAAGAGGAGGTTAGGAGACTAACCATAGCAAAATATTGGATGGTTACAATGAAGGTCACCATGGCATCTTTATGTTCAGTTATATTGTTGTGTGTAGTTAAGTTGTGAGGAGGTTCCCCTGGGGGATGACCTTAGAATGAGACCATGGGCTATGTATCCTTTTCCCTTTTCCTTTTTAACTATTTGTGGAGTGTGTGATTTATTATTGTAATGTATTTCACTTTATTATTATTTTTATTATTGGTAAATAGTTTTGTGAAAGGGACTATACCCTTGTATACAAAAGGGGGCCTAGAAGCCAGAATAGGAATGAAAATCATAACAAAAAGGATCAAGAATCAGATGAGACATAGAAACCCAATGTAACCAAAGAGCAGTTACCCCAAAACATCAAACCAGTTCGAACACTATAGAAGAACAACAAAAAAATAACAAAAAAACAGCAAAAAACACAAAGGAAGACAACAAGAGTATCCATAATTACTTCTTGGTGGTTTTGTCGATTCTGGATTTGACAGTCTGCCAAGAGGTGAACATAACCAAAGTCATCATATGAGTAGAGTTAGTAACATCCAGTTGTTGAATGGTCTGCTTTCTTTCCTTTTTCTGTGCCCCAAAGAGTTGCTGGTATTCTATTGAGATTAGAGACGTTGCAGACATGCTGCTCAATAAATTCTTTGATTGCACTAAAAATAGCCATATTATGGTCATGGCGAGTCTTGGCTTTCCCTAGATGGTTGTCCAAGGAGTTCAGTTTTTTGTAGATGTCTTCAACCTGTTTATTATCAATATCAACCTCCTCCTCCTTCTTCCTCTTACCTTTTTGCTTTGCCAAGTTTTTAATTTCTTCTTTCAACAACAACATGTTAGCTTCTAAGGCTTCCAACCTTTTTGTGGATCTCTCAATGTGTACCTCCTGTGAACTAGTACTACTACTATGCAGGAGGTTATGAGCAATTTCCAAGTCCTGAGGAATGCTCCCCGAAACAGGGGTATCAAGGTTCACTTTATTATTGTTAATTAATGTGCTCTTATTTACGGTGATTAATCATGTTAATTAAATTAATTTGGGATGTGACAAAAGGGGCACTTTATTGGGGTAGATTGTCCTTGTGATCTTTTGATTTGAATTGGATTGTAATTAATTTGGATGTTGTGCACTCAACCCATCCCTCAAATCTTGATATTTGACTTTAGAGCCATTTTTGGAGGCTTGTGGGACAAGTTAAGCTTGTTCCACACCTCTTAAATTCACCTACCAACTATACCTATGGGGTAAGGGGTCAAAATTAGAACCCAATATGCTATTTAGTAGGTAAAAATGTGAATTTATAGCACTTCCTTACATGAGCTTTTATATTTGTCCTTAGAGGTATGGAGTGAGAGTTTGTGTGTGGAAGGAATTTGTCATATCCTCACTCACCAATTTATTAGCCTTGTTTTTTATATTTGAATTAGTGATGTGGATTTGAGGATAAGTGATGTGGCATCCTACATGGAGCCATCTCACCCTCCTCTCCTATTTTTCTATATATACAAGTTATTTTTATGTTTTAGGGGGTTACTTGATTTAGTTGTGCACCTACATTTTGGGGATTTTTTCTTGAGTTGCTTGCTTGTAGACTTGGAGATTGATTGGATCTAGGATTGAGATTGGAAGGAGCTTAGAGTTGTGAATTTGGATCAAAGATTCTTGCAATGGCAAGGTAGATACTTTAACCTTGCAATTTTATTTATTATGTGTGTGTTGTATGCAAAATGAATGTTTATATGTGTATGTTTGGGACTTGGGGTAGAAAGGCCTTATGGATGGTGTAGGATAAGGAATATAGGGATATTTTGAGGGAGGGATAAGTGTAATGTTTGCATATTTTGGAGGGATTTTTTGTTGGGTGTCCCATATTTTTAAGATAAGAGATTCTTACTTATCTTTGTATGAAATACTTGAGGGAGTGATCGGAGTATAAGGGAACAATAAGAGTTGAGGGAGGGATACGAGTTTTTTTTTTTTTTTTATGTGGATGAATATTTTCGAGGCCTTTAAAGTGGACACTTAACCCATTATGAGGCATAAGTGATTTCCCCATATTTCCTTGCTCCCTTGGCTTAGAGTTCTTAAGCCTTGTTTTGGAAAAAGTTGCATTTTATTGATATTGTTGCTTTGTGCTTATATGTGTGCTAAAAGCTTCTTGGCATGTGTGTTGTAATTTGGAAGCATTTGTGAAATTTTTCATTTCTTGCAAACATCCGCGATTACTCTATGGTTGGGGATTGGGTGCTAATGAGGAGGATGACTTCTTATCCTCATCGGAATGAAGGTTTAGTGAGTGTTACTTGCACCCCCTTCCTTGTTTTATGATTTGAATAAGAAGGATAAACTTTGGTTTTGAACTATATTATCCCTTCATGGTAAATTATTAGTATTTGATGTGGTTTTAGAGTATCATTTTTTGTGGGCGTTACAACAAAAAAACCAAGATCAAAATAAAATCCATTAAATTATAGAAGGAAGATAAGGAATATCCCAAACATTCATTTCCCCCATTTCCGCAACACTCAATTAACACAATTTCCCCATATTTACTTAACTTAATTAAGGGGCACACTAATAAGCACAAGAAAAGGATAAGACATCAAAATTTAATAAAACCCATAATCAGCCATACAAATAATCAGAAGGGAAAAAACACAACATTCACGCCCATGCTCACTTATGAGGTTGTTCCCTCTTGGAGACATCCTAGCAACATTAAAAGTAAACACAATGGCGCACGCACACATGTGGGTTTCCATGGTGTTCACGTTGTAAAGACATGGTATTCTTCAATAGTTAGTCTTCCTAGTTCCCCCCTTTGTTTTTTGATTTTGCTTCCTGCAAACAACCTAGACAATACCACCTTCGGCCTTAAGGCCATATCAATACATCAAGAAACTAAACCAACATATATAATTTATTATATAACATCATCATACAACATAATTTCCTCATTATCATAATTAAACAAACTCTGTTCTAAACCCATCACAATTCTACTATTTCTATTAGCATTTACTATCACCCTACACTTTTGCATAATCATCTATCACAATTCATATTTTACAATAACCATGCATTTTATACATTTCCTACAACTTATACCTATTTAGATGCATTCAATAACATACTACTGATATTCTATTATCATTATATTTTAATAAATAATAACACCAATGTGCACACATGGTTAGTCCAATTATCCAAACATAAGCGCAACTGTTAAGAACTGAAATGTCAATATATAAGCAAAATTAACACTAAATCATCATCATGTACTGTAATACCTATCATTGTCCTAGCTATCAACCCATATACTCCATAATAAGAATCAAAAGCATAATGATAATCATAATGTCCGTAGTCTCTAACAATAGGCTATCCATAATATTGTGATGCCACAATTTTTTTTCCAATGAATTCTGAGCAATGGGAAAAAAATAAAAAATAAAAGAAGAAATGAATGTGTTTGGTGGGGGAGGCAGTGGAATAATTTAAAAGAGAATTGATGGAGCTAGCGTGTGTAGGGATCTGTCAGCTGACTGGCGTGTGGTAGGGGTCTTGTAAGGTATGGCCACCTTGTATGCCCACTCAGACCTATAATTTCCCCTGAATAATAATACATTCACTTTATTTGAGACCTAGAAGGCATTAACAACCTAAAACCAAATTCAATATTACATATTTAGTAGTAATTAGATAGTTACAGTGAGACTAGGATGGCCGAGTGGCCTAAGGCATACCATTGTTTGACTTGCCCAATATAGGGTCGAACTGGTATGTTTGGATAAAGTGCATGAGCTAAGGGCCATGTCACCTGTTCAATGTTGTGATGGGTATATATGACATGGGTTCCTCACGATTCAATTAGAATGTTTTCACCTATGTAAAAAACATTTCTCTAACCTGATCATTTTACATTTGGTTGCATACTCCTAGCACGTGCTAAACTATGAGCACCTGAATAGGGTATGGACGTCCAACAGAGCATAAAATATTGAGGATTTTTGTCAAACAATGTAGGTTCTAGTGCCCTAGTTAAAAAGAATGCAAATGTGGGAGCATATTATGAGAGGATCAAATAATGGAGAGAAAATGGATATTAGATATCTCTTATTCATTTTATTAATATCATAAGCACGTTACAAATTATATATGAGAGAAGCTTAACAATATTCCCCATAATAGTAGGAGGGGGTTACAACTAGACATAGAATAATGGGATATGAAACAAACACTCCTAATATATAATCATTTTCTATAATAGACTATGCCAACATTCCCCCCTTATTACATTATTCTTGCAAATGTAGCCCCTGAAAAGTTCAAATTTCACTTTTCCAAGAGATTTGGTGAGAATATCAACTACTTATGATTTTGTAGGATAGTATTAGAACTGAATGTGATGGTTCAATACATGCTCTCGAATGAAATGAAAATCAATCTCAATATGTTTTGTTTGTTCATGAAAAATAGGATTTTGCACGAGCTTCAACACACTCTGATTGTCGCAATAGAGAATAGGTGACTATTTTTCAAGAATGCCCGTGTCATCCAAAATGCGATGTAACCATATCACTTCACACAAAGCTCCTCGTGTGGTGTGATATTCTACCTCTGTGGATGAAATAGAAACAACATTTACTTTATTTCTTATCCACGAGATAGGTCTAGATCTGAGATGAAAAATGTATCATGTGGTTGACTTCATATCCTCAACAGATCCAGCATGGTTCGAGTCGACGTATCCTTGTAAGAACAATTGATCATCCTTCTTATATTACAGAAAATAATCAATTCTACCTCAAACATACCTCAAAACATACTTCGTTGCAGTCTAATGACATTTCTTCGGCTCCTACATGAACCTAGAAAGATAGCTGACAGCATAGCATAAGTTTGGTTTGGTATATGTCAAGTAGATGAGTTTTCCAACAAATTACCTGTAGATAGTAGAATCTACTTGAGGTGAGTCCTAGAATCGTGAAAGTTTCAAACCTTTTTCCATGGGAGTGGATATAGGTTTACAGTTTGACATTTTGTACTTTTTCAGGAGTGTCTTGGCATATTTTATCTGGGAGAAAAAAAATGTGATGCTTCTTTTTTCCATATCTCCAAGCCAAGATAGATAATGTAGTAGCCCTAAATCTGTCATGTTGAAGGTTTTTTTGAGATCATTTTTCACAATATCAACTTGATCTTCTGAAATTTCCAATGATCACAAGATCATCCACATACACAACAAGAATGACAATTTCTTTTTCTACCTTCTTTATATACAAATTTGAATCTGAGGGGATACGAGTGAACCCATGCTACAAAATGTGATCATCTATCTTGATATACCATGCCCTTGGAGCTTGTTTTAGTCCATACAATGATTTGATGAGACGACATACCTTTTTAGGATGCTCTTCATCAACAAATTCTCCAGGTTGGATCATGTACACTTCTTCTTCAGATCACCATTTAGGAAAAAACTCTTGACATCCATCTGCTAAAGTTTCCATCCTTTCGGTGATGCTAGTGCGCAAACAAATCTGATGGTCTTGATATTCACAATGGGTGCAAAGTTTTCTTCGTAGTTAATGCCCTCTTCCTAAGCATACCCTTTTGCTACAAGTCATGCTTTGTGTTTGTTGATGGATCCGTCTACCTTATATTTTTTCTTGAAAACCCATTTGCAACCTATGTGTTTCTTTCCTGCAGATAGATCAAAAAGTTCCTATGTCCGATTTTGTATGAGTGAGTCATATTCTACATCCATGGCTTATTTCCATTGAAATTGACTGAGTGCTTCACGAACATTATCAAGCTCGGAGCTATTAATTAGTGAACTCATGAGTGCAAAATTTACCTCATTTCTTGTTTGAATCCAGATGTAGTGGGAGTTGTTGAAAACGAGAGTCTTTGATGGTGCTTTGTACTCGCTTTGGATGAGAATTCAGCTATTTTCGTGAAGAACTATTTTGTTTCCATGAGGATGGATGTGGAGTAACATTCTCCAGTTCTCCAAGGTCAACATATAGCTCCCTTTGCAGCACATCTTTTCTCTGGGTAGTCTTCTCTAGCTCATCATCTGATTCAAAGACTAGTTGGTGAGAGGTGGTTGGTAATGGTTCTTCTATTGGCACTACTGAGTAAAAGAATGACTTGTTACAAACCACATATCGAATCTCATATATTTTTATATCTCGGGATCCATGAGATGGTATGCCTTCGAGTTAGTGTTATAGGCCAATAGGATGGATGGTAGTGTTTTTGAATTGAATTTCTTTATCTTCTAAGATGGGACATGTATATATGTTGTGCAACCAAATACTCGTAAATTAGAAATTAATGGCTTTCTACCACTCCATACCTCTTTTGGCATTTTATTTTGTAGAATAGTTGTCAGTTCCCTGTTGAGAAGATAAAATTTTGTTTGTACTGCTTCGGCCCAACATAGATCCTCTAGCTTTGTTATTGATAGCATGTAGTGAGCCATCTCCATCATTATGTGATTGTGTTGCTCCACAATGGCATTTTGTTGGGGTGTGTAGGGAGCAGTCAAGTTTTTCTTAATGCCTTGTTGGTTTAGGAATGCCAAGAAATTATTTGATGTGAATTCCCCCCCTCGATCTGAGTGGATTAGAAGAAGAGGTTGTCTGGTCTCTTTCACAACATGTTGATAGAAGATCTGAAAATGGAGAAGAGATTCACTCTTCTTTTTCAAGAAAAACACCCACATATTTTGAGAGTAGTCATCCACGAACAGTTGGAAGTACTTGTATCCTGAAAAGAAAACATACAGTCCGTTCATATCAGTATGAACTACATCTAGATGCTGCTTGGCATGGAAGATGCTCACTTTACATGGATCGATGTGTTGTTTTCCTGCAAAACAACCAAGGCAAATAGGCAAGTAACTTGACAATTAGGGAACTCCATGTACCATTTCTTTTAAGCTCAACCTGATGTGAATGATCTAATAGACAAGTGATCATATCTAGTATTGCCAAAGAGTAGTAGATTCTACTGTTGAGGCAGATAAAAGCTATTGTAGAAGATAAAATAGTATCTAAAGTAAATAACTTATCTTTTAAAAAATCCCTAGCAATAACCATACCTTGTCTTGAGATCAAGCATGATTTGATGTCATTTTGAACAAGAAATTCTACCTTTAGATGATGATTCAGGAGTTAACTAACTGACAAGAGGTTGTTAGTCAATCCAGGAACATATAGTACCTTTGTAAGCATACATTTTCATGGTCCCATAGGAATGTTAACTTGGCCTATTCCTTTTGTAATGTACTCTTTGTCATCTGCTATCTAAACCCGATCTCCAATGGCTTGTTCATTCAGTGAATAAAACAACTTCTTATCACCTGACATATGCTTACTAGCACCCGAGTATATCAACCATACTCTCTTTGTGGGTTGTGAAGTTTGAGAGACTAGTACAATATTCTTACCACAATTGGATCCTTCTGGTGTCTCCTCATCAGAGTCATCATCTTGTTGAGCTGTGAGATGTCCCTTTTGCTTTCTTCGGTGGGGACATCATTTTGAATTTTGAAAATCATCATGACTAGATGGGATTGATTGACTCAAAGACCCTTGTTTCAAGCCATTGTACCAGCAGTGATCAGTGTCGTGAGTGTTGGTTTTGAAGATTTGACACCACCTCTTTGAATTTTGAGCTTGTTGTTGATGTTGATGTGCTTGTGTTTGCTTCTCTGGGGGACCTTTCCAATTCTTTTGGCCATGATGGGGCTTTGAGAAAAGGGCTTTGTCCTGGGCCTCATCTTGGAATAAATTGATGGCCTCCTCCCGCTCAACAAGTTCACGAGTTCTTCGAACGTCACTTTCCATTTGGATACATTCAGTGTCATAACAAACACTCAGAACTGAGAAGGGAGTGCCCTCAAGGTGATCGGAACCAAAATATTGTCTTCTACCTTTTCACCGAGCGCTAGTAACTTCATTCACAGCTCAACCACCTGACGTAATAACTCCTCAACTTTCTCATCTGACCCCATAGATAGGGTGTGCATTTTTAACTGAAGATGGAATCTATTAGTCTGATTCTTCACCTCAAAGATGGTTGCTAGTTTATCCCATGATTCCTATGGTTTCTCTGCATCCCACACATGTGGTTGCACATCATCAGTGATACTCAACATGATCAACATCAATGCTTTGGCACTATCCATCTCATATTTTATGAGTTCATCAGGGGAAGTGGAAACTGTTACTAACCTTTTGATGATGCCCCATAATCCTTCAAATTGAAGGATCGTTCACATCTTTGTTTTCCAAGATGCATAATTTGGCCCTTTAAGTAATTGAGCATCTGAAAGAAGCACTTTTGAGTAGACATTGTAATAAAATAAAATAATATTTATTTACTTATTTATTACTTTACAAGAAATATTTCATTCTATACTCACTGGTGAGAGATATACTATCTCTAGATGTTCTCGATACTCACATGAGAGACGATGACGCTTCTTAGGGCATTCTTCTCTCATCTTCACAATCTGTGTCGTAACCATCTTCTAGCTCTTTTCGAACTCTCTTCACTTGGTATGCTGATGTCGAAAAGAAAATACTCCATAAGAATTCCTCTTCGAACCAGTTTCATCGAATATAAGGTTGCCGGTGTTACGAAGCTCTTTAAGAAATGAAAAATAGAACCCAAAGCTCTCTTGAGTTCTTTTGGATGGTGTTCTATGGCTTACGAGTCATTATGGCTTTCAGTAGTCCCAATTATTTCATTCACACTAGACATTTAGTATGGAACGTAAGTCGTCCTATGCAAGGAGTAGATTTCCTTCACTCTGACAACGCTACGTGATATTGCACTGGGATCTTCCTGTTTTTTCTAGAAATCAAAAATAGCAGTGGTTTGTAGGAATTTATTTGTTTTCCTATTATAATTAATTCCTCCAGCATCCAAGTTCAGTCAATCTTAAACAATTTTGAGAGGAATAATACCAATGGACCAGTCATTGTAGATGAAGCAATAAATAATGTACAACAAAATTAGCTAATTGTTTACCTAGGCGCGGAAAATATGTTGAAATGCTCAGCAATGATGGCAGTCTTTTCAAACAATAATGATGATTCTTACAGGTTTAGACAATTTTACTGCCTCCACCCAAGACCATTGCTCCAACAGATTGACTCTTTTCCTTACGCAGAGAGGTAAAGACTTCTATGTAGAAACTTGGATTTTTTACTGTTAATATCCTTCTCAAACGTATGGTCAAAAAATTTCCTCCATGTGCACAGACCAGAGAATTTTCTTGCAAATGTAGGCTATTGATCTAAGACTGAATTAAATAATGCAAGTCGACTAGGAAAATCTTAGGCAAAAACTGTTGATACTTATCGCACGTTGTAGTCTTATGTTATACACATCTAGGTTTTTACGAAAAAAAAACTTCAACAATCTTGTACTTTGACACGCAGCCTCTTCCACATAGTCCAAGATCCTCCACGCAGAAAAAAAACGTCTTCCTCATCCTCGTCCAATTCCTACGCAGGTCCTTTGTTGCATGCAACTCCTTCAAACACACAGGCCAGAGATGAAGATCACTCTGATAGTCTACGTAGATTGAGAGGAGAAAACAATGGAGAGAAAATAGAGATTAGATAGCTCTTATTCATTCTATTAGTATCAGAAGCATGTTACAAATTATATAGGATAGAAGCTTAACAATATTCCCTATAATAGTAGGAGGGGCTTACAACCAGACAAAGAATAATGGGATATGGAAATAAACACTCCTAATATATAATTATTTGCTACGTAGACTATGCCAACATGTGAAAGGTATGTGAACTGTTTGCCAAAATGTCTCAATAAAACATAGCTATGTGGTAACAATGAAGCCTTAAAAAAATCTATTTTAAGAAAATACGGTTGCTTAGCAAAATTTAAACACACAAGTTACATCTAGATATTATGCACAAGCAATTGATTACTGTTGGTCTGACACAATACACCTCATTATAATACCAGGTTATATTCACATATTATTTTACATGGAACTGTACATAATCTCTATAAGAACATTAGCTTTCTTTTTGAACTGATGGAACTAATATATACCTCCCACAGTAATTTGTCTTGCAATAATCTTGGAGATACAATTAGTTGCAGTGTGGCAGCCAACACATACATGGAAGTTCATGATAGCTCCAATAGTTGTCACAAGGGCATGATTTAACAATCCAAATGAAATTCCCAACTTCTCATTATGGTGGTAGAGGAATATTGTCAAATGTTGTAGTTGCAAAGGCTCTGGTAGACATGTATGCGAAATATGGAAGCATGAACTTGGAATATGAACTATTTCGACTAAATGCCTAAAAGAAATGGGGCATGAACTACAATGATTGTAGGAAACCAAGGCATAATGAAGAAGGGAAAGGATTTTTTCAGATGTTGTAGTTGTAATTCCTCTAGTAGGTATGTATGTAAAATGTGGTAATCATTCACTTGGAATGTGAACTGTTCAACTAAATGCCTTAAATGTGGCCTCATGAACTGAAATGATAGCAGAATATGTACAAAATGGTTTTTTTTAAAAGGTCTTGGAACCTTTCAATAAAATGTAAAGATAGTCTTCAGAGCCTTTTCCGGTATCCTCCACCCTATGTCAAAATGGAGGATTTAGAACAGGGAATGAACATCCATCGAGCATAATGATTGTTGTTGGAATTTTTCACTACTGCTAGCAACATCCACATAAATAGTCATCACTGGAAAAAATGGGGGTATCTTGGCGGTGGATTTCCAGTGTAAAAATAGAATGCTATGAAATTTCACAGAACATTAAAATATTCGGCATATAGCTTTGAGTACAATATTCAAGTAACATGTGTACAAAATGTTGGTGGACCTATATGGAGCCCATCTTTCACCATGCCCTTCATGGACAGGCATGGTCTCCTTACTTTGTCTTTTATAATTTTTGTATAATTTGATTTTCCATTGTAATACCTTCCTGGAAATGATTTACGATGATGGATAAGAGTACAACTTTTTCTTCTATGAATTAGCAATGTTAGTGTGCACAACAATATGTCGCTATGTCGACACTTGAAGCCAGTCAATGCCAACATGCTTCCTACACTAACTGACAATGGTTAACCGTAGATTTTTATTGCAATCTTCTCCTCCAGAAGATGTACCTCCCTGATGTCAAAATCCTAGATGTTGGTCTTCTCTATGGAATCTTGATTCAGACCTATTTGTAGTTAAGTAGACAACCATTTATCTTCAGTGGAAGGCTTAGAAAAACACTATTTCTGGTGACTTACTACACAAAACTCCGAGTCCCTATAAAACTTTGAAGAAATCAAGAGTTCATATGTGTTCCAAGATTATGTCAGAAAAACGCATCAAGCATTATCTTACCTCATTTTACCATTTGTGCTCTCCTCGTCTCTCCTCTAGGAGCCTTGTTACCCTAGTTTGGTAGTATCAGGATGTCCCTTTTCCAACTATTCTGACCCATTGAGTTTACCCATTAAAATTTTTATTTGGACCTTCAATTCAAAAAAATGCTTAACCATGCTTTGGCTCAACCAATAGTAGTGTTACTAGATAGCCTCCTAAAACCATTGACCAATTGGTAGAAGCCAATACGTGTGGTTAGTTATGACAATGGTAATTTCGTAGTGCCTCCGGTTGTTGTTGAAGGACTACGTCAAACTTGGTCAATTACGACCGGAAAATACTAGAAAATCCTTCAACAATTGATAATAACACATTAAAAAACATTGTGGCCAGTTCAAATATTGTCATCAAGTAACAATCGATTCTTTCCAGGTAGTGGACACATAGGATATTTGCACACCATGAATTTACATCAACGGAAGATCCTATAAATGTAGATGAAATTTCTTAGCCTCGGAAAAACCAGGAACATCATGAGCTATGATTGCAACTGGTAGAAGGGATGTAAAAGAAACTTGTTACAACACCTCATGTCGCGGGTTTGAAATGCTCAGCTTCATGGAAACTTGATTAACATCATGGCAATAATTGTTTGGAACTCTATCAATGTGACTTGTCTTTGTGCCTTTTCACTTTTGGAAAAATCATGCTTTTATATCACACCTTTTTTCCTCATGTCTTTAGAACTGACTGTCATTCTCGGTTTCCGAAATTTAATGTGTAACGCCCACTTTGACACACATAAGGACAACACAAAAAAATAGATAATTTTTTTTTGAATTACTTGAAGTTTGTACGACACCACAAGATATCTCAATGGGCTAGAACCAACACACGATAAGCTTAAAACAACATTGAACTACCTAGGCAACAAGGGGACACATGACACACACCATGACCAATTCACGTTTCTCTTTGACAAGGCACAACATAATATACCAACCACAATACACACTTATAGTTAGGGTCATCCCACGGTGTAAAATATTGTACGGTTACTTATTTACTAAAAACATATTTCAATTCTTAACTTAAGTCTAGAAGACTCATGTTTTGATTCATACAATACTTCTTATAAAGCTGGATTTCTTTCTTTTATACTTTGGAGCATTTAGCTTAAGCTAAAATTTCCTGAATAAGAATAATCTATAATATGTCAATTACTTGTTTAATTTGTTTATTTAAAAAATGGGTATTCTATTTCTCACAAGGATATTTATCAAGACTTAAGCTACTGACTCTTGTTTCATACCTCCATTGCATAAGGAGATGAGCGTAAGCTCCAATTGAGGTGGAGTACCGATTAGGTTCAAAATTAAAACCTTCTTTGTGCAAGAATAAAAATGTTTAACAACACTTAAGAAAGGATTACAATGTACCTTGGCAAGAGTTAGTGGAAGAATTCCAATTTGAATTCATCTTCATGGTCTCTTTAGTCATTAACCAATTGTTCATTGAGGCTTATGAATTAATCTAGATTTGGTAAAAGCCTCATTTAGGATTCTCTTGATTAAGTTTGTCAAAAGAGTACAAATAAGTTTTTTTTAAATAGATAAGTTAGATTTAATGGTTTCATGATCAATTACCCTCACTTACTAAGACCAAGTTATTCTCCCAAAAGCTAATAACTAATTATAGTTTAATGTCATTTTACATCCCACAACAATAAGGATAACGTTTATTAGTATAGTTTAGGGGTAGAAAGGTTTATTCTTTTTAACACAAGAATATAGTTTCCCCCTTATTCAACTTAAAGACTCTTGATTTCATCTATAAGATCACAACTTCTTTATATATATATCTTCTATATATATTTTTTTTATATATAATTTTATTTTTTTATAAGGTTTACTCCAAACCATTTTATTATGCCTAGAATTGCATTATTGATACCATGACCTAGAAGGGTTTACTACACAAAATTATAACTCAAAGAGAAAATTTTACCATTTATCTTTTGAACTAGTCAAGGATACACAGTTCCCTATCTAAAAGATACACAACCAAGGATGATAAAGATATTTGAACATACTTGACTTGAAACAGGTAAGTAGACAATAATATTCCAAAAAAGCTAAGCTATCTTTCAAAGTTTCTATAATACCATAAACTATTCATAACAATGCAATGATCAATTTATATCATTCACAAAAATATTTTACAAGTTTTTAGTTTCAATTGGTTAAGACAATATTAGTCCACAAATAAGGAATACCAAAGCAATGAGCCCTTCAAAAGTTTCCACAATAACCAATCCCAAATCTTACAACACATTAAACATTTGTACAAAATAACTTCATAAGCAAAAACAATGCAACTTTCTACAAGCCTTTCCTTTTTCTAACCGAAAAATCCATCTGCACATTATTAGACTGAGTCAGTTCGTGAGAACTGAGCATGCTAAGAACTACACTTTACAACAATATGCTACTATTTAACAATATCATGAAATGAAACCTTCTATTTAATGAAATGGATTCAAGCTCTAACCACATTAGCAACTTCTTAATTCAAAATAAAATTTTTATAATGCCAACAAGAAGGAAGTCATAAGTTTCAGTATTTTAGAACAATATGTCTCTAAAAACAAAAATAGTTAAACAACCAAACAAGTGGGACCATTGGTACCTTATAAGTTAACAAAGATGGGGTGTGGAGTGTATTAGGATTTCAATCATGTAATCCTATAGATTACATGATTGAAAACTAATATTCAACCCATCAATCTAAAATTTCATTGAAGTCAATCATAACAAATTATCATTACAATTAATAATGAATAATAAACAATCATTCCAACAAGGGGCCAATGTACTAATAAGTTAGAAAAAACAGTCGAGCATATTGAGAGTTCCATCATGTAATCATATAGGTTATATGATTGAAATCATGATATTCAAACCAACAATTAATAATCTATAATCTAATAAGTGAACATAATTATTAACCAATGAGTGGAAATGATGGCTATTCCATAAAGTGTTAAATAATAGGCATTTTGTCTCATAGAATAATGCCTAGAGACTTCATATATCCATCAATGTAAAATTCACTAAAAATGAAAAGTAAGGATCATTATAATACCCAAGTTCATTAGGAAAGCTAAATTACCTTAAACATCCCATCCAAGTTTCAATTGGAGTATAGATTACCTACATCCCTTTTTAATCATAATGATATTTCCTGACTTAACACTCGAGCCTCAAAATGGTAACAAATTGTCTATACAAACTCAAACGTAATGGTTATATATGCATTTTAATTAATACTCAACACATAATTTAAATGGAGATTATCTTAAAATCGATTTCCACAAAAGACCTTGCACGAAGCCACTTTCACTGTCATAGATCAATGGAAAGCTCATAATATTATATTTAAAGACCCCAATGGCACACTCGCTTAAAATCCTAATCAATTATCCCCATACCCAAAGGTTTGATCTAGAACATCTTATCTCTGATAAAATCATTTCACTTCAAGAACATCATGGATAAAACTCGCGTGTTCGAAAAAGGGGTGTCCCCTATAATAGTATAAATAATCAGACCATTTACTAGTTGTATTCGTACTAAAATACTCGAAGATTTCATGCTCAAATTGTAAACTATTAAGCATGACTAGAGGTAAGAGTGACCCATCAATTTAACTATACCCTAAGTTATCATGAGGCAAGAAGTATACCTATCAATTTGAGGAGAAAGGCCATGAGGTCTTTTAACCCAAAAGCATATGTACTGAGATAAAAACGATGAGTCTCTGTAGAACTCAAATCTATATCAAGATAGGATCCTCATTAAAGCCATATTTAATTAGTATTTACAACTATACCATTTATTAAAATAACTATCTTAATTCCAAGTTTACAACATAAATCCCAAAGAGGGGGGGGGTTTGGCTAAAACTATAGAACTAGACTAAATGCATAAGGTATTCCTTCAATAACCATGGATAGGATATGCAAATAAACTCATAATCTTACAAACATGAACTACCCAGAAGTTAGTTAGAAGGATATATTTTCCCTAAACACATTGATAAGACGAATAGTTAGATTATATACACTTCAACCCCATACTCATTTTGGTATCTAACACTAGAAATAGGCCAAGTAACTTTTCATAAAACATACCTCCCTTAATTTTCTATTGAATAGAGTTGTGACTCATCTGGATTCATTTCCATAATCTTGTAACCCTTAACTATGGATGTCATAAGTTCATGATGGATTTCTGACCCAAAGCTTAAACAATTTTAATCATCCAATTGGAGTTAAACAAATATAGATTGCATCCAACTTCTAGTCACAGTGGTCATGCAACCCATTTGATCGGAGGTATTAAAGTTGAAAAATTTAATACTGATCTTGTTTCAAACACAATTGCGATGAGATAGAAAGGCAATCATCTAACCATTAATAAATCAGGGTTAAAATCAAACCCATCTTTATTTTAGCACAAAACTACTATGCCTCTCCCCCTTTTTTTAACAACAATTAAAAGGTTCTAAACCCACATCATAATTAGAACATTAAAATGATCAAATATCCCTTGAATACATTATTGTTAGTACAAACATCAGGTCAAGTATGAACAACTACCTAGAAACTAAAATCCCAAAAAGGTCAAAATCCCCATTAAGGAACTAGATTTATACAAGATGTTTATTCTAAAATACGGTTTAAGTGCAAAGAGATAACCCATAACAACTATCACAATTATTTTAATACGATTTTAAGACAAAAATAGAATCAATATTATTGTTCCGATATTCCCATTCAACTTATGGAATAAATACTAGTAAGTTAAACATAGGAAGATCATTTTGAAAGAGATTCAATATCAACCCAAAATATGCTTCCATAATCTAAAATATTTTGAATGATCAAAATAGGGAAATAGGGAAGTAAAACCATGCACAGTTTGAGAATTTTTTTTTGCAATCGAAGTTATTCGGAACCAGAGAATTGGGGAAAAAAATGGACGTTTGATAACCAGTATAGATCAAAAAGAAACATATTACAATCACAGGGAGGAGATCCAATTTGCAAATACCATTTCAGGAAAAGAGAACATTTCATCTCATGGGATTGTTAAAGGATACATAAATATTGCAAAGTGGGTAGGGCTAAAACATACCCTGATTCAAGATTCTAAAACCACATGCCTAACATGCCTCCAACAACAACCTCATGTCGAAAATTTCAATCTGTCATCAAATTTACACGTTGGGCATGCCCATGTTTCAGCTAAAAATTGAAATTTGACATCCAAATGAATTCTTGGAAAGAGTAGTGGTGGAATTTACACCATTGACAAAAGTAATTGTCTAGGACAAATTTAAGCCAAAACATGGACACAAACTATTTACACATGCGAATAGGTAACCATAGTTAGAAAGAGAGCCAACCTAATCCAATTGGGCAAAATAGACCACAAAACATGAGCCCAAAGCACTGTTTCTACTTGCAAGACACAATACAAGAAGGGTAAGTGGCCACCAAATTCCATGCCCCACTTACCAACAAAACAACGCCCAGTAAGCAACAATTAATTCCAATTTGGTGTATGCAATCCACGTACTAAGAGGTCACAGAATATTCGGAATTAATAATAAGATTTGGTAGTTGGTCAAATTAAATCCAACAATAAATGTTTTCCTTAAAAAAGGCATGTGTGGCACCTAGTTGGCCTGAAGTGATTGGATCCTACAGGTCCTACATGCCTAGGTGATCCCATTAATGGCCAAAACGGTAGGTTGGCACAAGCCTTGGAGCCATTAACAAAACAAGCTCACTCCTTTTATTGTTTAAGTGAAAGAACAATCTATTGACAAGGTACAAAGCTAATGCATTAGGCTTGGTTATTCTAATATTCCCAGAACTGGTGTCTTTGATTAAATTAATAAAAAAAACTACATAACAATACAATGAGCAACCTGAACCAATCAAAAATGAAAGCCATGCACCAATATGAAAAACCTGCAAAGGGTAGGTACACATACCATGAAAGGTAACAATTAAATACACCATTAGTGACTTTAACAAACAACACCGCCGCATAACGAGGAGGAAAGAAATGCAAATTCAATTTGCAACAAGGATAATAATAGGTACCTTTTTTAAATACGCCCTGACAACTAAAAGTAATTCGACTAATCCTTTAGAACATTAAGTAATAACACCATTACACAATCTACTTAAATGATAACTCGATAAACCCATGATGAAACTATTCGTAAAAGATGTTACAAAAAACCCTCAACAACAAGGCATCATTTACAATGGCACCAAGAGGTAGGATGGGAATAAGGGACTCAAAATAACTTCGTACAAAAGGATCATAATCACTTAATGATCAAAGAGAGCACTAACTCAAATAAACATTCAATGTTTAGAAATAGGGAAAAGCAAAGAAATATGAAGTCGAAAAGTCAAACAGGGCATTACATTCTCCTCCCCTTACGAAAGCATCGTCCTCAATGTGACATAACGCAAAATAAAGCAAAAAGAGATGAATAAATAAAGGACAATACAAAACAAGAGATTCTTCACTATGGTTAAAATTTCAGTTGTTAAAGCATGACCACAGGGTAGACTAGAAAATTTGGCAGATTATTTAACTTTTATTGTTCTATGAAGATTGGCAGTTCTCTCTTATTTCATTATTTAATTAATCTCTTTTCCTTTAAATTATTCCTAACTTAAGTCCTTAAGATTTCATTGTTGTAAAGTTTTAGTTTATTCATTATTGTGGGTGCCCAAAATGAACCGCTATCACAATACCAAACCAGGGTCATATGCAACACTAATGATTCACAGGAAAATTTCACATACTATCACGACTGTACCACACCACAAAGGCTTAACCAAACCATAGAAAGGAACACATGACATGATCCACATAACATAGTACTCGTCACACATAGATGACTGACACAAAAATACTCAGACATAAGTGTACTATAACAACTAGAATTTCCCACAATTTCACAGATGAAGATTTCACACAACTCAGAATAATAGTTGCAGGTACATAAATAGTGTTAACAAGGGAAACAAGGCCATATCCACAACATCACAAACATAGTAAACTCACACGAGTACATGTACATCATAACAATACTCCCAAAACGTCACAAAAAACTCTCTATACCTCCCGAAGCATCAATCACACACACACAAATCTCTTATGCCTCCCTCAAGTATCTTATGCCTCCCTCAAATCTCTTATGCCTCCCTCAAGTAGTAATATATAGATAAATTTTCCTTTTTCACTCCCCAAAGAGGTCGGTCACCCTATGGCCCTAGGCACATAGAGTCCAGACACCCCTAACCTAAGTGACATAATAACTCATGGTTTGACAACCCACTAGTTATCTGTAACTCCTTGGGGTGTACCCCCATACAATGAAGTGGGTCCATAGGTTCAACCATTCCATGGTGCATCCCATGACCACTATTCCACACATTACGACAATAGAACCAACATAGCAATCTGATTCAAATGCCAAGTGGCAAAATACAAGCCTTGGGCTAGGTTGTAAAATTTTTAAATTTAAAAGAAGATCCAAATCCAAGCAAAAAAATGGCCAAATAGCCATAGTTAGTGCAAAAACAAATCCGCATGTTAGTACCACAAACAAAGGAAATTCCCAAAATATAAAAACATATCAATCAAGAAAATTGTTGGTCCTTGCAAACATAAAAGAAAAATTTCAATTTACAAATAAAATACATATATAGAAGTAGCACATTACAATGACTATGTGGCCTTATAAGGCCACCAAGGGGGTACTCAACGAGTTTCTGGCACTTGGAACATCGAGCCTCAGCTCATAAAATAACATATCAATAATACAACTGTCATCATCTCTATCTGAATCATCCCGCCACCACTTTGACAAGGCTAAACATAGTCATAGCTACACTTAGGTTGAATCCATATGACAACCACAAGGAGAGAGAGAAAAAGGAGCACATGTTGTCATCTACTGAGCCTAAGGTTAGCTTAAGTTACTGGCCCATGGTACACATTCCCTCACTCCAAACATACACTTTTACCAATTTCCCTTAGGGTTGATTAGCGTAAGGTTCACAACATAACATGTAACTACATCATCAACACAATGGTTGTTCATGCACAAATTAACCATAAGTGTCTTACGCATGGTACCGAAATACATAGTATACCACATACATTACATTCATGGGTTACAATACATTACATTACCATGTACAACACCCAAAATGCAATCACTGTACAATAGGGATCATATACATTCACCATATGCCCCTAAATCACGACATGAACCATTACATATTACATGAATTATACTTATGATGAGCACAATTACAACATACAGTCAATTGCAATACAACATGGTGATATACACATTTCTCCACAACATGATGATGACATCACTATGCAATCTAATTCACTATACACCAACCTTGCCATACTAAACATCAGCACACACACATATCACAAATTCCCAAAGGCTCGAACACTCCATAATCAACAATAACATTCCTTTCACACACACACACACACAAGATGGTACATCACACTTGAATTCTCATTGAATTCATGAAAATGAGAGAGAATACTCTCATCTCCAACACATCAACATGCCAACAGCTATGCACTAAGTGACATACACAACATGTGCGTTCACAATATCACAATTACCACATAGTTCACATCACGCTTATATCACATTACTCTTCCAATCCATATCACAACCACCATGAAAAAACCACCACAACTCCACTCTGTCCTAGAGATTCGAGAGCATGAACCTCCACTTTGATACCAAGTGTAACACCCACTTAGACACACACAAGGAAAACACAAAAAATGGATAACTTTTATTTTTGACTTGCTTGAAGTTTATATGACACCACAAGAGTTCTCAATGGGCTACAACCAACACACAATAAGCTTGAAACAACATTGACCTACCTAGGAAACAAGGGGATCAAACACAACACCCATCATGACCAATTCATGTTTCTCTTTGATAAGGCACAACATAGTATACCAACCATAGTACACACTTACAGCTAGGGTTATCCCATAGTGTAAAATGTATTAAGGTTACTTATTTACTAAAAAATTCTTTCAATTCTTAACTTACGTTCTAGGAGATTCATGTTATGATTTGTACAATTCTTCTTAAAAGCTAAATTTTTTCCTTTTATATTATTGAGTAATTAGCTTAAGATCATCTCTGATATGTCAATTACTTGTTTAACTTATTATTTAATAAGGGGGTATTCAATTTCTACAAGGCTATTTATCCAAACTCACGCTACAGAAATTCATTCATGTCTCCATTGCACAAGAAGATGAGTGCATTCTCTAAATGAGGTGGAGTATTGTTTAGGTTCAGAACTATAACCTCCTTTGTGCAAGGATCAAATGTTTAACAAGAATTAAGAAAGGATTAGAAAGTACCCTGGGCAAGAGTTAGAGGAAGAAGGAAATTTTGAATTCATCCTCATGATCCCATTAGACATTAACCAACCATTCATTAAGACTTAAGAATTAATTTAGATTGGGTAAAATATTCATTTAGGCTTCTCTTGATTCAGTTTGTCAAAAGAGTTTCAACTAAGATTTTTGTTAGTGCGGAATCATAGCACCCCTGAAATCTGTAACTGAGTGGGTTGAGATTCTCAGTGTGACTACACAACATGGAGCTTTCCCCAAAGTGTGGGACTTTGTGAATCGAGGAAGCTCTCCGGATGAAGGTTGGCTCCTATTCCTCTATTTAGGTACATGTGTTCATGTTGCAGAGGGTCAATCCTAAATCCTACTCTAATTTACAAAGGGGAAAGGGAGAGAGAGAGATGTAAAAAATAAAACCTAATCTAACAAAGGTGATGCACTAAAGGAATGCTAAAACACCTGCTTTGCAATAAAAAAAAACCATAAAATACAATACAATATCTATGCACAGATGACCCAGATTACAATGAGAGATCAGAAAGATGCCAATAATCATCCATAGACTTATTCTATTATTCCAAGAATTTGATACAATCCATTACACTGGCCAAGGGGCAAGATTGCATTACAATTTTTTTTGGGAGGGCGCAAAGCAAGAATGTTCAACCCTTTGGTATCGGCCCAACTGTACAATATATAGGAAGAATGAAAGAGGAAAGAGGGAAAATTCAGACCCTCTTCCAACTGCCCCTGAAAGAGCATTGAATCCCCCTATCATAATGATGAGTTTCGCTGCAACGCCCAGAGCCCCCGTTGTTGTTCCTTGTTGGGCAAGAAGGAGGCCTATTCTTCATCATGGTGGTAGGTGGGTGACTTGACAGCCTTGAAAATGGTGGGTCAAAACATTAATGGTGGTAGGTGGGTAGCAGGTGTCGAGAGCTCTATAAAACATCCCCTCTCGTTCGATTCTGAGCTTCCTGATCAAAAGATATGGCCGTCGGAACACACTTTGGATTTGGAGTTTGTTCGCACATATCCATGTAGTGGCCCTGCACATCTCACTGTTTTGCCCCCCCCCCCCACTCTACACTATTGAAGTTCCACTAGAGAGACACGTGGCATTTTCTGCTGGCCCTGCCTATTTCCTCTATGTTTTGTTTGATTCTCTCCTATTGGCGGAGGCAACCCGAGACATATGGAGACTCAACATATGTTTGGGAACCACTTTTGAATCTACCTCTCGAAAGAGCATTGAACTAACACGTGGCTCTTTTCCCACAACTCTATGACTTTTCAATGGCCGATGAGACCATTTTGTGACTCTGACCATGTGGTAGGCCAGCGCATGTTTGATACATACCCCTAAACTTTTTTTTTTTGGAGGAACACCAATTGGACATGTGGAGGGTTCTACTGCCCCATCTTTCCTTAGCCAATTCAACATCTGTCTCTATCTCCTTTTGGACTCATGGCCATGTGGCGAGCCTGTGCTTGTTTGAAGTCTACCCCCATCTTTTACCTTTGAAGTTGTGTCATTAAGGCACATGGAACCTTTACAGGTCTGCGACTTTACTTTTGGCGAAAAGACTTCCCGGGGCCCGCGGCTCCACAACTTTGTGACTTTACACTTTGAAAAAAACTTTCACGGGCTCCCGGGCCCATAATTGTAAATTGCGCCATTTTGTGAAAAAGTGCAAAAGTTCCAAAATGTCCCGCAAACCCATTGACCCGCATTTACACTTGGGAAAAATTTCCTCCGCAGCTCCATAGACCCGCTTAGCAAAAGAAATCACCCTTGGGCCCACCGGCCCACATTTTCCACTTGTGTCGTTGTGAAAAGTGTCAAAAAATCTCCTGTTGCTCCGCCACTCTGCCTTTTCCCCTCTTGGTGAAAAGTCTTCTCTGGGCTCGAAGACCCGTCATTTGTAAATTATGAGGAGTTAGAAGGATTTCTTTATATCTCTAGAAAGGGGAAGAAATTTCCTATTTGATGGAAATGCTTTCATGGGGGGCTTAAGTGCTTAGAATATCTAAAAATTCAGATTGAAGCACAAAAGGGGAAAAGGGTGTTAGTTGACCCAAATAAGTGTGAGCTTATTTGGTCAACAATCTGGAAACTCATGGGGATCACTTGCCTACTAGGTGAAGAGATTGGTTGCCTTGTTGCATCCATTGGGCATGGAGTCTACCTGGGTCATGGCCTAATATTGGTCTTGTTCTTGAAGCTTGAATCCGGTGCTTGCTCTTGTGACCTTGAACCTACCTTGCTATTTTGGAAATGGACTCCCTCAAGACCTAATTTTAGTTACTTTGTTCTATTTTGAGATTAGAAATTGTTTCAGGCAACCATGGGTCTCCCTATTGTAAAGGTTGAAGGGCCTAGCACATTCACCTAGAGGTGCATCAAACTATATAATGACGCAAACCTGGAGCAAAAAAACATGTTCCAAAGCACTTAGGGAAATAAAACCTACGCTACAACAAGTCAATGTGTGCAAGCACTTGGAAGAATTGGAAATCCTAGAATAATATGTACAAGGGTGAGAATTCTCCTTTTCAGTAGTCATGTTTAAGATGGATCCCATTGACCGGAATTGTAAGTTCCTCTCTATCCAATGTAGACAAATGGAAGGCATTGCTACTTTTACATCTTGTGACCAGGTAGGGGCCACTCCAAATGGCATCAAACTTGGAATGCCATCCCAGTTTCACCCAATCTACATCCCACTTTAGGACCACATCTCCTTCTTGAAAGGTCCTTGCTCTTTATTTCTTATCAAACCATCTCTTAATCCAGGCTTGATCCTTTTCCATTGTTTGGACTGGATGTTCCCTAATTTCTTCTAATTCAATCAGCTCTACATACCTATCCTCCATTGGTTCGAACTCAGACAACTCCAACTACTTCATGAGCTCTAATGCGGGCAATTCTAAAGATATAGGCAACATTGCTTCCTTCCTATAAACTAATTTATACGGATAATTACCTATTGACCTCTTGGGGGTGACTCTATCTGCCCAAAGAGCTGATTTGAGTTTTGTGTGCCAAGTTCTTTGATTCTCATCAAGATTCCTTCTGATGATTCTCAGCAAGTTCTTGTTTGTGGACTCTTCTTGGCCATTACCTCGAGGGTGATAGTTTGAAGAGGTGCCGAGATATACACCATTCTTGACAGCCCATTCAATGATCCTTGTACCAAGGAATGCTAATGATTTATCTGATATGATAGTGGCAGGGGTACCAAACCTTGTGACTATCCCTTCATAGAAATCCAAGATATTGGATTCATTTACCTCCTTAAGTCCCGCTGCTTCAGCCCACTTGGTGAAATAGTCTGTTGTTGTAAGTATCCACGTGTGGCCTTGAATCGAATTTGGATTAATAACTCCAATAAATTCTAATCCCCACTACATGAATGGATGATCCACTGAAATTGGATGAAGGGGTAGGCCTGCTAATGTTTCCTTCCCTATGAATAATGTGCACTTCTTTCATTTCTCCATCCATGAGTAGCAATCCCTAAACACCGTAGGCCAATAATAACCAACTTTCATGATTTTGAGAGATGTTACTCAAGGACAAAAGTGGCCTCCTTCTTCTCCATCATGGAACTCATGCAACACCCTCTCAATTTGGCCTATCCCAATGCACCTCAATAGAACATTATTTATGTCCTTCTTAAACAAGACACCATCAATAAGCACATATGTGATGGCTTGTAATCTTAAGTATCTCCTCTTTGATTTGTTCCATTCTAGAGGGCACAAACTTGTTTAGAGATAATGCACCAAGGTTTGAGTCCAACATGGAATGGGTGCGTCATTAGCTAGCTGCTTTTGATCATTCTATAGTAGCAGGACATCCTCTTCTTCTCCTTTTGACTCATCATGTGGTTTAGAAGCGATCTATTCACAAAAACCCTTGCCACGAACCAGCTTGGTCACTTTTATTTTAATGTCATATTCCAATACAAGGGTGATCGAACCTACTCTCTTCTCATTCAAGTCCTTGTTTAGGAGAAAGTCCTTGACACCAGCATGAGACACTAACAGTTGGATCTTGTTGTTCGAGACCAAGTGTCTGAACTTCTTCAAACTCCTAATGATAGCAAGGACATGTTTTTCAATGAAATAATACTTTACTTCATAATCTTCCAAGCTTTGACTGAATAATTCTATGGGTTGTTCTGAACCTTCCTTGTTAGGTTGAACCAGGATAGCTGAGATTGTGTCTAACCCTCCAAAAGCATACAACATGAAGTCCTTTGAAAATTCTAGGTTAATAAGAGTTAGGGCCTGTGATATTGCGAGCTTTATGGCCTCAAAAATTTCTTTGCCTTTTGATGTCCATTTGAATGCAAGACTCTTCTTTAACATCATCGTTAAAGGCTTTACAAGAGTGGAAAAATCAGGCATGAATCTGCAGGAAAATTTTATCCTTCCTAAGAAGCATTGGAGGGATTTCTTGTGATGTGGCAATGGTAGTGTTCTAATGGCTTGAACTCTTTCAGGATCAATTGCCAACCCTTCTCTTGACACAATGTGGCCCAACAATTTTCCCTCGTGTGCCAAGAATACAAACTTCTTTGGATTCAATGATACTCTGAATCTTCTACATCTTTGAAATACTTGCTTGAGGTAGAAGAGATGGTCTGTAACATTCTTTGAGAAGATGATGATATTATCTAGATACACTAGAACTATCTTATCGATTAAGCCTTTGAATTCTATTTCCATTGCTCGTTGAAATGTTTCTCCGACATTTGATAGTCCAAATGGCATCTTCTTATAAGCATATGTACCCCATTTGGTGGTGAAGGTTGTCTTGTGTTGATCTTCCTCTTTCACCATTATTTGATTGTAGCCTAAGTATCAATCTAACAATGAGAACCTCTCAGAGCCAGCTACAACCTGCAAGATTTGCTCCATTAATGGAAGTGGGTAATGATCCTTGAGTGATGCTTTGTTCAGATCACAGAAGTCCACACATAGTCTGATCTCACCATTTCTCTTTCTCACAGGAACCAAGTTTTCAATCCAACTTGAATGCTTGATAGGGAAGATAATGTTGGCCTCAATTAGCTTATTCAACTCTTTTCTCATGAGAGGTTCAATGTGAGGGTTTACTGGCCTTTGCTTCTTTTTGAAAGGCTTAGATCCCAAATCTAGATCGATAGTGTGTTTTTATAACCTTGGGTTGAAACCTCTCAAATCCTTGTAAGTCGAAGTAACGACATCTGGGAATTCTTGACAAAGTTGAACAAACTCAGATTTTTCTTGTTGGGTACTTACCTTCCAGTTTTAAACATTTTTCCTTCATCTATGGAAATGGGCTCTGAATCTTCACTCTTTACCTGAATATTTTCTTTCTCCTTCCGTAATTGATCATTTAGGTTGAAGATTGAATCCAAAGTTATGAGACCCTTTGGTAATTTGTTTTTTCTTAGCTGCACCTCCTGGTTGACATACTGTTGTTCCAATTTGTCTTGGTTTCTAGAAGATAACTCAACTTCTTGTTGTAGAAAATTGAAAATTTGCTGATCATTCTCAAAGACTTGCTAACTTGTGTTGTTATCTGGGAAAGTTGGCCTTATAACAACCTTGATATGGGGCTGAAACTTATCACTTTTTATAATTTCTATGACATCAAACGTTGCCCCAATTACTGCCAGCATGTCTGTTGCATCATTATTTTTCCTGGGTATGGACACAATGTTGAAAGCTTCAAAGTCTTCAATGAGGTCCCATACCCAGTTTTTATAGCTCCTGAGTAGGTCATTCTTCACAGCATACATTGTCCTTTGACTTGGTTCACAATCAGCTCATTATCACAAAATATTTTCAGGTTCTTAATGCCTCTTCTCCTGGCCCAATGAAGTTCATGAATCAAAGCATCATACTCAGCTATGTTGTTTGAGAAAGAAAACTGAAAATGGAAAGTTGAGTAATAATTTGTACCTTGAGGTGAAACAAGCATAGCTCCTCCTCCTACACCTTGTCTACCTCTTGAGCCATCAAATAATAACTTCCATACCTCATTATCATCCTTGTGGTCTGACTAAGTGATGTTAGGAAGAGGATGATTCTCTTCATGCAAACAATAGGCTCCTAGTTCATATTCTTCCATTTCTTTGTAAGGGTCAAAACCATGCCTCTTATTCACCCATTCATCAAGGGTCAAGTCTAGAATATATCCAACTTTGGTATCATCTTCATGGGTGTTTTTGTAATCCTCTTGATCAAGGGCTAAATAGTTTGCATTGATTGGGCTCGTTGTATGAGGCTCAATATGGAAGTTTGCAATAGGCTCTGATCTGATTGTAGCCTTAGCTCCATTTCTTGTTTTGAATAACATGTGTGACCAATCATTAGACAAATAACCACCAATTTTAGTAGTGAAGTCTCTCGACAAACACAATGTAAAGTGGGGCGGAAAGTTTATGAAAGATACATTTTACAATACTGTCACATTGGGGCATGCATGAAAGGTGAGGCTCAAATCTTTGATTAATCCAACCGTTGTTACTGTTGTACCATCTAATTGTACCACCCCTTTGGAGATGACTTCATATTGAAGACCCAGTTGATCAGCTATTTGTTTTGGCATTACAGAGCTACTTTCTCCCAAATCAATCATGTGATTATGCACTAGCTTGTCTCTAATGATCAATGAAATATAGAATGGAGGGGGCTTCAGATTCTTACTTTTGTGATCTCTATGACTTCCTTATTGCTGAGTTGTATTGGTAAGCACCTTTTCTTGTTGAGTGGGTGGCTGATTTGAGGCTGACCAATTGCCCATAGCAGCTTGCAATAGGTCTCTCTATCTTGGGATAGCCAATGACTCCCACATTGAGATGTTTAAATTTTTCTTGTTCATCTACTCAATGATGTTGAACGGAGATGGGCTATCTCTCTATTTCCCTTTGCGTTGCATATTATTATTTTGCACATGTGTTGTTATAACTGGCACTTGACTTGGTATAGGCGGTGGCTTGGGTTGACCTTGCACATTGGGATCTGCAATTTGATTGCCAATACCTTGTGGAGTAATAGAGGGTTGTGGATTACTTGAGTTTCATGATTACCCCTCTCCAATATTCCTTTTCTTGGACCATGTATTGGTAGCTATATTTTGAGAAGGGGCTTGGTTAACTCCACAGAAGTAATATGTTTGTCAATTAACCAGCATGGTTTCACTTAGAGGTGCCTCTTCTTGAGTTACTTCCTTCTGTTGATTCCCTCCTTGGCATGCCTCTTGTTTCACACCAGTTGTTGTCACCATAAGGGCTTGATTCAAAGAACCATTGAAACACATTGACTGGTTATGGGGTTGATTGCATGGGAAACACCAATCATATTCCTGAGCCATGTTATTTTTCACTGGCACCAAGGATCTAGATGTGGATGCTACATTAGGATTGTAAGGCTGGAATGCCCTATTGGTAGGAGGTTTGGCTTGATTCTGATTTGTAGTTTGGATGGATGGCCTATTAGGGTGATATGGGGGTCTGTTGGGTTGAGTCTGGGGCTGATATGATCTAAAATTTTGAGCTTGTTGCCTCTTAAGTGTCACCAACTCATTACCCAAGTTTTGCAATTGTTTCATGACTTCTTGGAGCTCATTTGAAGAGCTAGAAGATGAGGTGGAAGCTTCAGTTGAACTCTAATTCCTTGGAGTAAGTATGGGGACTAATGTGGGTGTTTGATTAGTGCTTGGAGCTCCTAGTTCTGGATATAGAGGCATAGGTGGCCGAGGTGCAAGTTTACCAGCTTGAATTAAGAAATTTTCCACTCTAATAGAAATGTTATAGGATGCGGGTAAAGTTCTACCTCCCATGGATTGAATCATCATGGAAATATAAAAATTTAAAGCTTTAAGTATAGAAAATAACCTTCAGCTGTTGGTCTCACTACCACCGGAATCCTATCCCACGTACGCTGGAATCTAAAGTTGAAATCAGTCAACTGCTCATTAGGATCCCTCTTGATTTTTGTCATTTGTTCCAACAGAGACAAATTATCACCCTTTTTTCCAAACTGATTGTGAAGAGCCATGCACAAATGGTCCCAATTATGGATAGACCCTATTGTTAGGCTTCTGAACCACTGTAAGGCTTTAACTTTAAAGGAGGATGCCAACAACTTGATAGCTATGTCCATTTGAGAAATCTCATGAATGACATAGACATTTGCAATATCCTGAATGTGATCAATTGGAGTTGTGTGGTTCGCTCCAGTAAAATATGGAATGCTCTTTAGAGCTACAGCTGGAACTAGATTTTATGCGTTGAGATCTAGTGGGCTGCTACCAGTGAAGTTGACGTAGGGGTGTGCCATCCTGATTGGTCAAAGGACTCTAGTTGATTGAACAAAGGGTCTACTAGGTGGAGGCATTGACAATGTCCTGTTTGGTGGAGATGGAGACCTTTGGGCTCTTTTTCCCATTCTTGGTCTATCTGGGGATAAATGTAGATAGAAAAATAGCCCCTCCTCTCTGGTTCTTGACCTTGTTTGTATTCTTCTCATTAATTTGACAAGTCTGGGCTATTAAAACTAGTGGATTTGAATTACAGAGTTTCCAGATGTGTTGCTCCAATTCCTCTAAATGTTATAAGTTTACCAAGACACACACCCAATCTTGATCAAACTGAAATATGACTTCTATCCCACTGGGTGCACCAAAATTGTTAGTGCGGAATCACAGCACCCCTAAACTCTACAACTAAGTGGGTTGAGATTCTTAGTGTGACTACACAACATGGAGATTTCCCAAAAGTGTGGGACTTTGTGAATCAAGGAATCTCTCCGAATGAAGGCTAAATCCTATTCCTCTATTTAGGTGCATGTGTTTGTGTTACAGAGGGTCAATCCTAAATCCTACTCTAATTTACCAAGGGGACAGGGAGAGAGAGAGAGATGTAAAAAATAAAACCTAATCTAACAGAGGTGATGGACCAAAGGAATGCTGAAACACCTGCTTTGCAATAAACACAAACCATAAAATGTAATACAATATTTATGCACATATGACCTAGATTGCAATAAGAGATCAGAAAGATGCCAATAAACATAAGAAGGGGTTGAAATCATCCACAGACTGATTCTATTGTTCCAAGAATTTGATACAATCCATTACACTAGCCAAGGGGCAAGATTGCATTACAATTTTTTTTGGGAGGTTCGAAACTCCATGAATTCACTTGCAAGGTAGAGAAGAAGGGAGGGCACAAAGCAACAATGTTCAACCCCTTTTGAATTGACCCTCCTGTACAATATATAGGAAGAATAAAAGAGGAAAGAGGGAAAATTCGGACCCTGTTCCAACTGCCCCTAAAAGAGCATTGAATCCCCCTATCATAATGATGAGTTTCACTGCAACGCCCATACGCCCCATCATTGTTCCTTGCTAGGAAAGAGACCCATTCTTCATCATGGTGGTAGGTGGGTGACTTGACAGCCTTAAAAATGGCAGGTCGAAACATTAATGGTGGCAAGTGGGTGGCAGGTACTGAGAGATCTCTAAAACGTCCTCTCCCGTTTGATTATGAGCTTCCTGGTCAAAAGATATGGCCGTCTGAACATGTTTTGGATTTGGACTTCATTTGCGCATATCCACGTTGTGGCCCCGCACATCTCAATGTTTCACCCCCCTTCTATGATCTTAAAGTTATGCTAGAGAGACACATGACATTGTCTGCTAGCCCTACCTATTTCCTCTATGTCTAGTCTGAGTCTCTCTTATTAGGGGAGATGTTGTACCTGACCCGAGACACATGGAGGCTCAGCATATGTTTGGGAACCACTTTTGAGTCTGCCTCTTGAAAGAGTGTTGAACTGACGTGTGGCTCTACTCCCCGGCCTTGGAATTTTCAATGGCTGGCTCTGCCCCCAAATTTGACTCTGACCACTTGGCAAGTTAGCACTCATTTAAGTCTCTGCTTTGTAATGACCCCTTAAAAGAGCGCTGATGGGACACGTGGGGTTTTCAGAAAATCATTTGAATTTCACTATGGCTATTGTAACTTTTGAGACTTTGTACACATGGCAGACCAAAACTTGTTTGGGGACCGCCTCCATATTTCAACCTCGAAGATGCATCGAGCTGATGCGTGGAGGCTTCCGCTAGTCTCTCTTTACTTTTCAAGAGTCAACTCTACTTTTCAGACCTAGAGACACATGGAGGGTTGGTGCTAGTTCAAGGTCTCTCTTTGGACCATGCCTTTAGAGTTGCGCCAATACGACATGTGGCACCTTCCGCTGGCTCTTCTATACTTAGCCGATCTGGGTCCTAAATGAATACTACCTTTATGGGTGGGACCCTTGTAATCCAACCCCATAAAATATGACAGTGGGACACGTGGCAACGTCTGTGGGCCACTCCTCTATTTCCTTGTGTTTGGCTTAGTCCCTTTATTTTGGCAGGTGCCATATGTCTGACTCGGGACACATGGGGGCCTCGCACGTGTTTGGGACCTACCTTTTGGGTCGCACTTTTGAAATTGCATCGTAGTGACACATAGCTCCTCCCACGGATCTGTGACTTTTCAATGGCTAATGAGACCATTTTCTGACTCCGACCACATGGCAGGTTGGCGCATGTTTGAGACCTTCCCCTGAACTTTGTTTTTTGGAGGAGCGTTGATTGGACGCGTGGAGGGTTTCACTACCCCTTCTTTCCTTATCCGATTCAATGTCTGTCTTTGTCTCCTTTTAGACTCTTGGCCACATGGCAAGCCTGTGCTTGTTTGAATACTTCCCCCATCTTTTACCTTTGAAGTTGCGTCATTGAGGCACATAGAACCTTCGCAGGTATACGACTTTACTTTTGGCAAAAAGACTTCCCCAGGCCCATGGCTCTGTAACTTTGCGAATTTACACTTGGAAAAAAACCTCCGCGGGATTGCAAGCCCATACTTGTAAATTGCACCATTTTGTGAAAAGTGAAAAATTTCCAAAATGTCCAATAGACCCGTTGGCCCACAATTACCCTTGGGCAAAATTTACAGTGCGGCCCCTCAGACCCGTTTAGCAAAAGAAATCACCCCCGAGCCTGCCGGCCTACATTTTCCACTTGTGCCTTTGTAAAAAGTTTGAAAAAATATCCCACCACTCCGCCTTTTCCCCTCTCGGAAAAAATTCTTCTCCAGGTCCGCGTCTCTGCATTTTCCACTTTGGCAAAAAATCTTCCCCAGGCCTGCAGACCCGCCATATGCAAAATATGAGGAGTTAGAAGGATTTCTTTATATCTCTCGAAAGGGGAAGAAATTTTCTATCTGATGGATATTCTTTCACGGTGACCTTAGGTGCTTAGAATATGTTAAAATTCAGATTGAAGCATAAAAGGGGAAAATGGTGTTAGTTGACCCAAATAAGTGTGAGCTTATTTGGTCAACAGTTTCAAAACAGATAATTTAGATCTGATGATTTCTTGATCAATTAGTCCTACTTACTAAAACCTTGAATCCTCCTAAAAGCTAATCATTGATTACATTTAAATATCATTTTATGCCCCACAAAATTAAGCATAAATTTTATCAATAACTTAAGGGTAGTAAGGTATTTTCTTTTTAACACAAGACGATAGTTTTCTTTTCTTCCTCTTAAGGACTCGTGACATCATCTATAAGATTACAGCCTCTTTTTTATTTCATTTTTTTATAAATTTTATAAGGTTTACCAAACCATTTTATTATGCCTAGAATCACATTATTTTCATGACCTAGAAGGGTTTACAGCGCACAAAATTATAACTCAAAGGAAAAGTTTACCATTGCTCTTTTGAACTAGTCAAGGATACACAACCAAGGATGATAAAGATATTTTAATGTACTTGACTTGAAACAGGTAGGTAGACAATAATAGTCCAAATAAGCTAAGATATCTTTCAAAGTTGTTATAATAGCATAAACTACTCATAACAGTGCATTAATCAATTTATATCATTCAAAAAAAAAATTTACAAGTTTTTTTGTCGCAGCTGGTTAAGACAACATTACTCCACAAATACAAAATACGAAAGCGATGAGCCCTCCAAAATTTTCCACAAACACCAATCCAAAATCTTACAACACATTAAGCATTCATACAAAATAATTTCATAAGAAAAATCGATGCAACTTTCTACAAGTCTTTCCTTTTTCTACACATAAAAGCCATCTGCACATTTATTAGCATGAATCGGTCTGTGAGAATTGAGCATGATAAAAATTACACATATGAAAGTAAGCTATTATTTAACAATATCATGAAAGGAAACCTTCTATTTAATGAAATTTTTGAAGCTTTAAAACATTAGCAACTTCTTGTTCATGCTAAAATTTTCATAATTCCAACAAGAAGGAAGTCATAAGTACCAGTTTTAAACTTGGTCTCTAAACGAAAAAAGTTAAACAATCAAACAAGTGGGAGCCATTGGTATTATAAGTCAAACATGGGGTTTTGAGTGCATTAAGATTTCAATCATGTAATCATATGTATTATATGATTGAAATCTAATACTCGAACCATCAATCAAAAATTCATTATCTAACAAATTACAGTAAAACTAATAATGGTAAAAAAACTAATCAAAATGTCCATAAGTCATAACAAAGTGTTGGGTGTATTGAGATTTCAATCATGTAATCATATAGATTATATGATTGAAATCAATACCCCGACCAACAATTACTACTCTATAATATAATTAGGAAAAGATTATTAACCAACACTAATTGGTATTCCATAAAGTTAAACAATTAATTTTGTCTCACAGAATAATGTCAAAGACATTGTTTCCATCAAAGGCAAAGTCACTAAAAAACCAAAGTAAGGATCATTATAATTCTACCAAGTCAAGGAAAGGCAAGTACCTTAAATATATCAACAATTGCAGTATAGTTACATGCATCCATTTTTATCATCATAATGACATTTCCTGACTTAACACTCGATCCTCAAAATGGTTACAATTGTCCATACACACCAAACGTAATGGTTCATAATCTAATTAATACTCAACACATATTAGTTCCAGGGAGATTAATGCTAAAATCAAGCCACGAAATACCCTTGCACAATCACTTTCACCAATGGAAACTTCATTCCTATTAAGGACCCAAGGGAACACGAAATGAATCAATGCTCCCTATACCCAAACAGTTTGAGCTAGAAGATCTCAGCTTGGCTCAATCAACACCTAGGACATCATGGATAACACCTGGGTGTTTGAAAAAGGTGTGTACCCTACTAAAGGGGTCAACCGAATAATCAATCATTTACTAGTTGTACCCGTACTAAAAAATTTATGGGTTTCATACTCAAGTTGTAAACAAATTAAGCATGAGAGAAGTAAGAGTGACCCACCAGTAATAACCAAACCCTAAGTTATCATTTGCAAAAGTAGACCTATTGATTAGAGGAGAAATGTCATGAGGTATTTTAACCCAAAAGCATACGTACTGAGATAAAAACTAAGTCTCCGTTAAACCCAACCTAATCAACAGAGTCCTTAGAAGCCGTATTTTCTTTGTATTTATAGGTATACATTTATTAAAATCTGTTAATTCCAAGTCCCAAAAAAATCCCCAAGAATTTTAAAACATATAATAATACTGAAAACACAAAGGTCGATGATTCGATAACTAAGAAAGATATAAAAATAAACTCATAATCTCATAAACATCAACTATGCAAAAGTTAGTTAGAAGGATAATTTTTCCCTAACCATGTTGATAAGACAAATAGTTATATTATACATGCTCCAACCCAATACTCATTTTGGTATCAAACCAAAATCAGGATAGTACTATTTCGCTCATTTGGATTCATTTTCATAATCTTGCAACCCTTAACTAGGATGACATAAGTTCATTAGACCCAAAGAGGAAACAATTTAAATCATCCAGTGGAGTTAAAAAAATATAGATAAAATGCATTAATATCTTCTCGTCACACTGGTCATGCAACCCATTTGATCTCGGTATTAAAGTTCAAAAGTTAATACATCTTGTTTCAAACACAATTGTGACGAGAAGAAGGGTGAATATAACCATTAATAAAAAGGGTTAAGATCGTACCCATCTCCTATTTTAGCATCAAGTCTACTATGCCCCTCCCCCCATTTTTTTATTGTTGAGTTTAATCACACACATATTACACATAGAAAATGATATAACGCCAAAATCATTATACGCTAGTACCTAGGTCAACTGACTCGACACCAACCAAAATCCAAAAAAAAAATTTATCTTCGTCAAGGCTCGTTCCCACAACACTGTATCAAAGTGTTGGGTTTTCATAAATCACTGGTTTGCATAAAATTTTAAGAGACTATGGACTCTTTTTTATTATTTTAGAATAACCAACTGTAATCCAAAAGAAAATCAAAATAGATTCAACTAGAAAATACCCAACTACATCAAAATATAATGATTAGGATAGGGAATTATAAACCATTCACAGATCCTTTTTTCTTTGCAAGCAAATTCATTTAGAACCAGAGAATCTGGGGAAAACAGAGGCACAACCAATAAGATCAAGAGACTATATTACAACCACAAAATCCAATTTGAAATGCCATTTCAGGAATGAGAACAATTCATTTCATGGGATTGTTACAGATAAAAACAATATTGCAATGGTTAGGGCTTATCATGCTTGATTCAATCTTTTACAAGTCGCATACACACCTAGAAAACCTGTAATAGCAACCTCAGGATGAATTTCTCTATCATCAAGCTTGTTGGACGTCCATTCCCATGTTCCAGGCTCCCAATTCGACATAGGATATGTGTGTCAAGAGTCATGGAGGTAGATTTACACCATTTACTGGTATTGCTTGAAAATTTCAAATCCTTTTCAATAAAACTAGATCTGCATAACGCCTGAGTTAGTTGAAATGTATACGGCTAGCCTCCAATTGGGGCAAATAGAATCAAAACACAACCCAATGCACGTCTCCTTTAAGGGAATTAAAGGAATGGCAGGCGGCCACCAAAATCCACCCCCCTTACTAGCACATAACCAAGATTTTAGCAGAAAGAAAACAAAACAACGCCCAACAACAATTAATTCCATTTGTTGAAAGCCACGTACTAAGGACAAGTCGCTGCCAGGGAGAATGAGAGTTGTCAGTTGGTAAAATTAATTTCAAGATTAAATTCAGTTCCCTTAAGGGTTGGCGCCACCCCAACTATCTTTCCACTTCCCACACAAATTTAAACTAGACCTAGTTGCTAACATGTCAAGTTTTCTTTAGTGAAAGAACAATTTTTCTAAACTTAGCTAAAATTAGGTACCTTTTATTAGAATATACCCAAATACCTTTGAAAACGTTTTAAAATTCCTGTAGAACTTTTAACAAGACATCATTTAGAAACCCGATAATCACCAATATGAAGGCATACACAAGGTGGTACCATGCATCACTAGAATTTTATAAGCATTAGCGACAAACCAAAATGGTATAATGGGAGGAAAGAAGTCAAATTTACTTTGCAACAAGGATCACAATTACTTAACGATCATAGGTATGCCTTGGATCATTGAAATTGATTCAAGGCATGATCGTTTGAAAAGAAAGATGTAGCACACTATGGTATGGGTAACAAAATTGTAACTAGGGTAACTTTCCCGTAGTTCCAAAAGACCGCCTCTACACCATATAATTGCATTCACAAAATTGAGTTTTATAACTCATCATAGGGATCACTAAGCAGCCATTCAACGTAGCAACTGGGGTCAAAAGCAAGAATATGAATCAACAACGAATGGGGCGTTACATGTCTCTAACCCTCTCCTTTCAAATCTAAAATATTATCATTACTATGTAAATGGGAAACCAATAATGTTAATTGTGCTAGACTTAGGTAGATGTCATACTAGCGATTTATCACTAATTTCATGCTCACATGGTTTTGCAGGATGCAAGTAAGATGGCGAAACAACGTGGATGTGATTCATTGTATATTGTTAGAATTTATGTATGTTAATGGAAATAAATTTTTATGTATTGTTATGTTACACTAAATTTATTTTTTAAAATTTGGCAATATGAATAAGATGTTAGTTTTGGAGGTGCTTTGGGAAATTTGCATTTAGCTATAGGTGTTCTTTTGATTCAAATTTGCATATGGTAAAAAGGGGGTTAAGTGTGTGTGTGTGTGTGTGTGTGTGTGTGTGTGTGTGTGTGTGTGTGTGTGTGTGTGTGTGTGTGTGTGTGTGTGTGTGTGTGTTAAGTGAAATTGTAAATAATAGTTCAACATTTTGTGAAGTATTGAAAGGTTTATTAGTGAAGTTTTGTAATATTTTATATGTTATGCTTTAAGGGAAAAATGTTCATCTAACATGGGTGTTATCTTGATCCCCAAATTTTATATTGTAAAATTTGGATATGTATGTTAAATGAAATTGAATTTAATATCTTATAGTGCATTCCCGTTGTGAAATTTATGATGAAATCTACAGAGTGTTATGTTATTTAACTAGCAAATATAGAAAGCAACCCTGATTATAATAATCAACTTTATTTAAACACTTGTGCATATCTACCCTTCTCGCATGACCTTTCTTAGCACAGAAGAAACCAAACCCTTAGAATAAACTTAAGTCTTTGCACTTGATAACACCTTCTAGCTAAGTAACTAAAATCCCAAGTTGATTTTTTCGTTATAGCCTATATGTTTAGCAACATCATTATGAACCCGCCAATTAAGAACCACATGGTAAAACTTTGTCTTGAGAATGTGGTCCCCTGGTGGGATTGATAGTTTGGTGTGTGTAGTAAGGAGAATGTGATTACCTTAGGTAGTACTCTATGGGTAACCAAACCCCAACATAATGTAATATCCTCTTGGTCGAGCACACATGTAATTGAAGAGTGTAGGGGGTGAAGATCACCAACCACCCTTGAATGTTACCCATAAGACTTGGGATCATAAATGAATTAGATACCCAATCTTAATTATCATTTTGGTTTTAGGGTACAATACTTAGAGTTAACTATGAAACTTAGCAACTTCTTATATTATGATTAGTTTGTGGGAATATAACCATAATTGGTGTGCGAGGAGAAAAGTGAATTTTAGATCATTCATATAATGTGTTTAAACCATCTTTTGATGAGGGACTAAATCCATAACATGTGATTCGTAATGTGAACCATAATCCTTTAAACAAATGAGTATTCCCTCTTGTTTCCCCACTTTTCCTAATGTGTAATGAATGTATGTTGTGTAAACTCTAATGCAAACCTTAACTAGATTTAAATGATGGACTACTCCATCTTGCCTCCCACTTGTCCTAGTATGTAATGGTGGTATGATGTGAAACTATGTGATCATGTTCTTAGAAACAAATCCCCTATGAAAAGTACTTGTAGTCTCATGAGGACACAAATTCCCTATTAGAAAATAGGTCACACAATTCATTACAAAAGACATATGAACCTAGTTAAGGAAAACCTCTTAAGTCAGACGTAAAATGATACTCTGGAAACCTAATCTAGAAACAAAAACAAGGAAGCGTGTTGTCATGTTAAAATTCTTAAAATTCCTTAAACTAACTATTGGAACATAACTATAGTAAAATTATAATTGACGCTTGGCCCTAGGAAGTGTAATTGTGAGATGTTATTCCACAGGTTAAGTAAAACATGATCTTCCTTGAAATGTGATTAAACACTCTTGCTGTGGGTAAAGAACCTAATTCATATAATACTTATTGGGTACTAAATTAATTAACCAATTGTAAATGATTGAAAGAAACGCAACCCTAAATCCTTAAGAAAAAAAATGTGAACTTCACCTCAATTGGACTTACACTTTTTCCGTTGTGTAACAGAGGTATGAAATAAGATTAGGATGCCTGCCCTTAGGAGCAAATCCTAGGCATAAGACCTTGTCTCCTCATGTGTATGTAATTATCCTTGTGTGTAGCTAAATACCCTATTAACGAATGAGTGAATTACACAAGTAATTGATATAGTGTAGATGATCCTTATTTAATGAGTTACACCATAAGTTAAATGTTAAAAACTATAAAAGGAAATCTAACAATAGGAAAAGGAATGTATGATTCACATAATATGATTCTTTTAGAACTTAATGAATGAAATATGATTGTAATAAATGTGTAAACCTAGACATAACGTGATGTGGGAATACCCGAACTACAAGTTTATACTATAGTTGAATCATTATTTTGTGCCTTGTTATACGAGAACAAAAGTGGCCTTGATGTGCATCGCACATTTTTATGTTATCTATGTGGGATAATGTTTGTGCAAACATATCGTGTGTTGTGTGTTGTCCTAGGTGATCTCCTGTAGTGTCATGTGTACTGCAATATAAGTAAAAAAAAATTATTCCGGTATTTTTGTGTTGTATTTGTGTGTGTAATTTGTGGGCATTACAAATATCATAACAATGTCCCATGTCACTAAGCAACAAATAATCATGATCATAACCAAAATAGGAGTCGAAGAGGAGTGGGCACTCCATAAACTTAGAGCATGGGGCATGAGTGTAAGTGCAACATATATACCTTTCTAGAAAAATAAACAATGGCCATGGAAAATGTAGCAACAACTTGCATATAAGCTACAAACACAAATGAGTTCATTACTTTGTCCACAACAACTCTGATAATGATTTTCATCCCTGCTTAACATGCATAACTACACTTTGAGCAATGTGGGACTTTAACTTGCACACCCTCTCCATACATAGTTCGTAGATATCTAATTCCTAGTTGAAAAGAGGTGGAGAAAACCAAAGTAATGGGATACAAAAATTCAAAATAAGTCTATAGGTGATTTGTGCAATGAAGTTTGATCTAGACGATGAAATACATGCAATAATGCTAGTGATAGTCTAATAGGGACCATCCCTAAAGAAAAAAATAGTATGTCACCTCCTCTGTCTACACTCTGTTTGTAGTGTAATGAAGTTCCCATGCGAAAAAAAAACCCTCCTCGCACCGTGTCCTTTCATATTCCTGGTGCCCTAAGAATTCGAAAGGGGGACCACTTTTTTGTTCTTTTCCTTGGAATTTTTTGCAGAAGAGGATTTCTTTTTGGAGGAGGATGAGTGGTGCTTTGCAGGGTGGCTAGAGGAGGAGAACATCATCTCAGAGGTGAAATGACTTGTTCCACCTCTTACGAGACTTGTCCCTCAAAAGCGCTCGCTCTATGCCTCTTCTTCCCTCTTCCACCATGTAACACTCACTCTGCGTCGTAGAAAACTCACAGTGGGCCTCGGGTTCTTCCATTTCGATGGGTAGAACCTACGGCTTATCTAGGGGCATCATGGGCCGAATTTATCCATTAAAATATAACTCAACAACCAAAACCGCGCCGCCGTCAAACTCAGCGAATCCCACACTAAACTTGAAATCTGACCCAGAACCGTCCCTTCACAAATTGACGTCACAGGCCATTAGGATCAATTCCCTGATGGTGTCTTTTAACCCGATGAAGTTGGATTGTGTGGATCGAACAAATAGGTGTTGAAGACCATATTGCCTGAAAAATTCACGGAGTTGTAGAATGCCATGTTTCCAATGTTTACAGCATTTCCCCTCTCCCAATCGAAGCCTTAAAATGATTTTTTTTTACCTTTGTCTCTATTTCCCCCAAATTGCCTTAAAATTCAATATATTAAAAAATTATAGAGACGATAATAAAAGTTAGAAATGAATTTAAAGTTTTTTCTGAAACTATCGTCTCAAAATATGCCCCTGTGTAGTAGTGCATCTAGAAGTTTCCACCATTTGCTTCTTTGTTCTTCCTTTCCCAATGTCTCATTCCCATCCCATCTACAACCCTATATTGGTTGTCGACACGTGTTTTCTTGTGCACTATGGATTCACACACATTCATGGGAATCTCCCTGCAACAACTATCGAACTTTACTTTCTCTTTAGCCCTGCTTATACCTTTGGCTTGGTTATACCCTATGCATGACCTCTACTTGTACCCTTTCTTGCAAGCAGGGAAGTGTTAGAAATATGCACATCTCACTTGTGGAGTTTGGTCACTTGGACCTCTTTTGCTCTTAGTTTTATATAAGACAATTTATCTTTGTACAAATTCATTTGGCGCTAAAACACACAAATTCATTCAATAAAATTTAGACCACATCTAGTTTTACACACTTTTAACTTAACTTCAAATCTATTTTTACACACATTTAAATTTCTACTTCCACTATTCCATTTAATCCTCCGCAAATTTGGTCCTCTAATTATCAGCCGCCCTATGCCTCCTGGGCGGTAGAATATAAATTCTATTAATCTTAGTAGTTAGAAGCTTGGATAGTTGTTTGTCCTCATCCATTTGTTATGGGTAGTTTGGACAACCTAGAATTTAGAGAAATAGTTGTTTTCGTCAAACAAATATTGTTAGGATAAGAACAATTGCTATCTAATATTGACTCCTTTTAGGTGACACCTCATAACCAAGGTTGTTATGGTTATTGAGTTGTCTTAATCTCAGCCGTTCATTTGTATTAATCTCGGCCGTTGATTTTCAACAAGAGTAGTATATAAGGGGGTCATTGGGGTCATTTGTAATAAGGAAGTTTTTAGAGAAACTTGCAGTGTTAGCAAGTAGTCTTGTAGTGTTAGCAAGTAGTCTTGCAGTGTTAGCAAGGGCGCAGTGATAGCGTTGGAGATAGCAGTGGAGGAATATCAGCAAGAGGATTAGGAGATTGTCGGAGCTCTGCCAGTAAGAGGCAAGCAGTATTTGTATCTCTTGATTTTCTGAAGTTTAATATATTTCTCATCTATATTACTGGTTTTCCCGACGGGGTTTTTCTAGGGAAAATTGTCTGAAAATATTGTGTTCACCTTGTTGGGTATTTCTTATGTGTTTGTATTTGTGAAGTTACAGTTGTGTTATTTTCCAATATTTGTTGATCAAATAATCTTACAAGATAGGAGGTTAAAATCAGTAACTGTAATAGATTTTTCACATGGTATCAGAGCTAAGTTCGAGTAGAAGAGATTTACCCTAGGTGAAAGAAAGTGAGGGTTTATAAAACCCAGTTTAACCTCTTCAAAATTATTATTATTATTTTCTTTTAAGATGGCCTCAGCAGGTTTAAGATATCAGGACATATTGGATGGAGCCTTGAATTTTGGTGTCTAGAAAGCAAAAATTTCTCTATTGCTGGAAGAGAATGGTATCAAGGAATATGTGACCATTGTTGTACCTGTACCTACAGATGCAACACAACTCTTAGCATATAAGAAGGAAGATTCCAAGGCGAGGGACTGATTCTTGATGGTGTCAAGGATCATATTGTTCCACATATTGCAGAGTTAGATACAGCGAAGATGATGTGGAATGCCATTATGAATCTGTACCAGAATGCTACCACTAACTGGAAGCTGATTCTCAGAGAAAAGTTGAGGAATACCCGGAAGAATAAGGGAGAAGATGTCACAAGTTACCTCACCAGACTTAGACTTGTCAAGGATGAATTGGCAGTTGTTGGAGACAAACCAAGTGATGACGAGCTAGTGAGAATAGCCCTAAATGGGTTTACTAAGCAATGGGATGTCTTTGTTTAAGTCATCAATGGACGAGACACCTTACTGAGTTGGGATCGACTATGGAGTGATTTCACTCAGGAGGAGCTTAGACTAAGTCTTGTTAATGGAGCCAACAATAAGAGTCAGAAAAGTGAGGTGGAACAGGAAAATGTTGCCCTAGCGGGTAAAGGGAAAGCAAAGAAGGTGTCTAGTAAAGGATGAAATTCACAAGGTGAAAAGAAGAAGAAAGATTCTTCGAAGATCAAGTGCTATGGCTGTCATGAGTTTGGCCACTATGTCAGTGATTGCCCAGAAAGGAAGAAGAATGAAAAGAAAGGCAAGAAGCAAGTTATGGCTTCAGCAAGTGCAGATGAGCTCTCTAATAGAATGGGAGATGAGTTTGCACTCATAGCATGTATGGTTAGCTCAACCTCGTAGAGTGTTTGGTACATAGATAGTGGGGCGTCATATCATATGACAGGAGTTAGAGAATATTTCTCCAGTTATACAGAAGAGAGCACCAGAATCCAGATCTCTATGGGGAACATGTCCAAACTCAACTCAGTTAGGAAAGGGACTGTTCAGTTTCAAAGGGAGAGTGGTAAGATGATTCCCCTTCATGATGTGTTGCATGTTCCAGGCTTAGGGATGAATTTGATTTCTGTATCTGTCCTTCAGGACAAAGGGTACAATGTACTCTTTAGAGGGACACATGTGTTGATCAAGCATAAGGATTGGAAATCACCCATAGCTATTGGAGTTAGGAGCGGCCAGCTTTATAGGCTGCAGTTTGACATTCCTAAGGCACTCATGAACAACAGTAATCTTAGAGATCAGGGAGAGCTATGGCATAGAAGGATGGGCCATATCCATCATGGAGCCCTTAAATTACTTCATGAGACAGTGACAGGTGTTCCTGAGGTGAGCACAGAGCACGATGATGTATGTAAGGGATACGTGTTGGGGAAGTTTGCTAAAGCATCTTTTCCAAGGAGTGACACCAGATCCAAGGGTGTTCTTGATCTAGTACATTCAGATGTATGTGGACCAATGTCGACGAAGTCTCTCAGAGGGTATGAGTACTTTGTTACTTTTATTGATGATTTCTCCAGGAAGACATGGATATACTTCTTGAAGACCAAGGATGAGGTTTTTAGTCGCTTCCAAGAGTTCAAATCTCTTGTGGAGAATTCCACAGGAAGGAAGATAAAATTTCTTCGTCAGACAATGGAGGCGAGTACAAAAGCAATGAGTTCTAGGAGTTCTGTACCAGAGAAGGAATCAAGAGAGAGTGGACTGTTCCTTACAATCCGCAACAGAATGGAGTTGCTGAGAGGAAGAATCGGTCTATAACGGAGGCATCAAGGGCTATGTTGCATGACCAAGATTTACCCCGTTATCTATGGGCAGAGGCGTGCAATACAATGGTATACATACAGAATAGAGTTCCACATAAGGTACTAGGGAAGATGACACCAGAGGAAGCATTCACTGGGAAGAAGCTAGATGTCAGTCACTTTAGGATCTTTGGGAGTTTGGCATATTGTCACATTCCTAAGGATACACGTACCAAGTTAGATCAGACTACAGAGAGAGGGTACTTTGTGGGGTATAGTGAAACCTCTAAGGCATATCGGATATTCATTCCAGGGACCAGAAGGATTATTGTTCGACGTGATGTCAACTTCATGGAGGACAAGGCATTTAGAAGGTCTAGAGATTTTCCAGTAGATGATTAGAGTAAGAAGCCAATAGAAGCTCCAAGGATCACTCAATCGAGTCAAGGGCAGCAAAGCTCGAGTACAGTTACTAGTACAAGCATAGACTCAGGAGGAGAGAGTTTTCAAAGTATGGAGCAATAGGTGCAAGAAGAGATGCATCAAGAAGACATGGAGGTTAATATTTCATCCTCTACAGTTGGCAGTAAGAACCGTGAGGTTCAAGAGACACAGAAGAATACTCAGGAGTTAGTGGGTACTCATAGGAGGAGTGATAGACAACGGAAACCACTAGCCAGGTATGATGACTATGTTGCATTAGTTAGTATGTTGGTAGATAGTGAACCTTCTAGCTATCAGGAGGTTGCATAACATCAAGTGTGGCAAGAAGCAATGGTTGAGGAGTATACTTCAATTATGCAGAATGATGTGTGGGAGGTAGTGCCTAGACCAACAGATAGGGCAGTGGTTGGATCACGCTGGATCTATAAGATCAAGCATGGTGCAGATGGTAGCATCGAGAAATATAAGGCAAGGTTCGTGGCAAAGGAGTTCTCTCAGAAATAGGGAATAGACTACAAGGAGACATTTGCTCCAGTTTCCAAGTATACTTCTATACGAGCTGTAATCTCAATTTCAGCACAGATGGGATGGCAGATCCATCAAATGGATGTCAAGACAACGTTTCTTAATGGTGAGTTGAAAGAGGAGGTATACATAGAACAACTAGAAGGCTTTGCAGCACACAGTAAAGAGACCCACGTGTGTATATTGAAGAGAGCATTGTATGGACTCAAGCAGGCTCCCAGAGCGTGGTATGAGTGCATTGATAGTTACTTGTAGGAAATGGGCTTTGTGAAGAGTGAGGCAGATGCTAATCTCTACTACTTGGTAGTTGGAGGTGAGATTCTCATTCTTGTCCTATATGTAGATGAGTTGTTTCTTACAGGTTCATTAGGGCTCATAGAAGAATGCAAGAGGGATCTTGCAGCGGAGTTCAAGATGAAGGATTTGGGACTCATGCACTACTTTCTAGGCATGGATGTATGGCAGAAAGATGGAGAGATTTTTCTTGGGAAAGGGAAATATTGCATGGACACCTTGAAAAGGTTCAGGATGGAAGATTGCAAAGCCATGTCTACACCCATGATCATGAATTGGAGGAAGGTAGACACATCCAAGGAGAAGGATGTAGACCCCACCATATACAGGTAGTTGATTGGTTCTCTCATGTATTTGGTCAATACTAGGCCAGATATAGCTTTTGCAGTTAACTCTCTTAGTCAGTTCATGGTTGAGCCAAAGAGAGTGCATTGGACTGTGGCAAAGCATGTGCTGCGTTATTTGAGAGGTACAATCAAGTATGGAATTAGATATGCTCGAGGTGAAGGAATCAGGTTGATGGGCTATACTGACGCAGATTGGGCAGGTAGTACAATGGACAAGAGGAGCACTTCAGGGTGTTGTTTCAGTCTGGGATCAGGAAGTTGTATCTTGGTTCAGCAGGAAGCAGAAGTCTGTGGCTCTGAGTTCAGCAGAGTCAAAATACATAGCAGCTAGCATGGCAACATGTGAAGCTATATGGCTTCGGAAGTTGCTAGTAGCTTTGTTTTGTTAGAAGGTTGAGACTACGGTGATACATTGCGACAATCAGAGTTGCATCAAGTTGACTGAGAATTCGGTGTTTCATGATAGGTCAAAACATATAGACATCAAGTATCACTTCATCAGAGATTGTGTACAGTGTGGGGTTGTTAAGCTACACTTTGTACCTACAGATCAGCAAGTAGCAGACATTCTGACAAAGGCATTGGGGAAGGAAAAATTTATCTTCTTCAAAGAGATGTTGGGTGTCATGCAGAACAACTTCCTCGCTAAGAGGGAGTGTTAATCTTAGTAGTTAGTAGCTTGGACAGATGTTTGTCCTCATCCATTTGTTATGGGTAGTTTGGACAGCCTAGAATTAGAGAAATAGTTGTTTTTGTCAAAACAATATTGTTAGGATAAGAGCAATTGCTATCTAATATTGACTCCTTTTAGGTGACACCTCATAACCAAGGTTGTTATGGTTATTGAGTTGTCTTAATCTCAGCCGTTCATTTGTATTAATCTCGGCCGTTGATTTTCAACGAGAGTAGTATATAAGGGGGTCATTGGGGTCATTTGTAACAAGGAAGTTTTTAGAGAAACTTGTAGTGTTAGCAAGTAGTCTTGCAGTGTTAGCAAGGGCGCAGTGATAGCGTTGGAGATAGCAGTGGAGGAATATCAGCAGGAGGATTAGGAGATTGTCGGAGCTCTGCCAGTAAGAGGCAGGCAGTATTTGTATCTCTTGATTTGCTGAAGTTTAATATATTTGTCATCTGTAGTACTGGTTTTCCCTACGGGGTTTTTCCAGGGACAATTGTCCGAAAATATTGTGTTCAGCTTGTTGGGTATTTCTTATGTGTTTGTATTTTGTGTTATTTTCCAATATTTGTTGATCAAATAATCTTACAAGATAAGAGGTTAATAATCAGTAACTGTAATAGATTTTTCACAAATTCGTTCGACAAAATTAAAATGGATGTTTCGAAAGCATCCATTTATAGTCATACATGTGCATCGAAACAAAAAGGTAAAGACGAAGTAGAATATGATATCATCTCGAAATATTGTTGACGATAAAAGGATAACATCCGCAGAAAATTGGTTTATAACACACGGGCAACTCGTCTGCCACTCAACACCGAATTTGGGCTCCAGAGTTGTAGTGTTTTGATTATATATTCGACATGGATCTCCTTCATCCGCTGTTCGTTTGTTTCGTTTTTAGTCTGCTCTTACAATGCAACTACCCCGTATTTGGCGCAGAGAAAGCCTCAACTTATATAGTACTTATGGATAAATCTGTGATGCCCGCTGAATTCCCCGCATCAACATTGGTATAAATCCCTGCTTTCCTACGTCAAAGGGGTAGCCGCCGCCTCCCAAAGCGAAGATTTCTATCATTACACTTATGATACTCTACTGCACGGTTTCAGGGCCGAGTTAACACAGTCGGAGTTGGATCTGGTGGAGGAAAATCCGGGGCATTTATCATCTTTCCCCGATCCCGTGGGAAAGTTTCATACCACCCATTCAACTGAATTCCTTGGCCTGGACTCCTGAAGCCGGTCTGTTGCCGCATGTCCCGATTTGGGCAAGACGTTATCGTTGGCATTAATGGACACCGGAATCTGGCCAGAAAGCAAGAGCTTCCTCGATCATGGAATGGAACCCGTGCCTGAGGAGATGGAAGGGGACTTGCGAGAACGGCAACGCCTTTAACGCCTCGCTCTGCAACAAAAAGCTCATAGGAGCTCGCTCTTTTCACAAAGGCGCTGTGGCCAAGTACGGGCAAACACGGACCCCACGAAAGACTACGGTTCAGCCACGGGATTATCTACGGCCATGGAAGCCATACGTCGTCCACGGCGTAGGAGGCAACTACGTGTCTAGGGCGTCAATTTCTACGGTTACGGTGCGGGTATTGCCCGAGGCGTTGCGCCGGCTGGGCGAGAGTCGCCATGTACAAGATGCGTTTGGGACACTGGGTCGATTGAGGCTATTGGATCCGACGTTCTGGCCGCCATGGAGAGCGCCCTATCAGTGACGGAGCTGACGTTTTATCTCTCTCTCTAGGCTTCCCCCAGACTCCATATTTCTTCGAAGATGTTATGGCGTTGGGAGCCTTCGCAGCCATCAAGAGAGGAGTTTTGGTTGTTTGCTCTGCTGGAAACGACGGCCCTCTTCGCAGTAAGCACGCATGTACAACGGCGCGCCGTGGATTTTCACGGTGGGAGCGAGCACCGTCGACAGGGATTACGCGGCAACGCTGACTCTGGGCAACGGGGATGTTGTTAACTGCTTATCGTCCTTCTACGCAGGCTTGAATTCAAATCCCAGGCGGCGATTTGAATACCTATCGAATGCTCCGCTCGTCTACGACGCAGGGAGACCCGGCCTGCAATTTTAACATAGCTGAGCGATCCAAGCAAAAGTGAATGGAACGGTGGTGCTCTGCACGAATACGAGCGTAGACCTTGTTTTCGCTGCGGAAGACGCTGGAGTCCTGGCTCTGGTTTTGATAGGGAACGATACGGAAGGCTTAACGGCATTTCCGGAGAACGAATTTCCTCTAGTAGTCTTGAAACCTGGATATGAAGCGGGCGCAGCAGCGATAGTGAAGTACGCGTCTGCAACGCCAAATCCTGTGGTGGGCATACAGTTTGGCGTGACTGTGCTAGGCTACAAGCCGGCACCGGCCATTGCATGATGTTTTCGTCGCGAGGGCCAAATAATAAGGACTCCGAACATTCTGAAACCCGACGTCATAGCCCCCGGAGTCTTAATATCCTGGCTGCCTGGCTTCCATATAATACAGCGAAGACGGAAAATAGCAATTATGTTATAATCTCACAGGCACGTCCATGTCGTGTCGCGCATGTGGCTGCCCTCGGCGCTCTGAGTAAAAACAGTTCACAGCTGACTGGAGTCCAGCTGCAATAAAGTCTGCCGTCATGACAACTTCCTACATCCTCCGACAATTCCAACAACACCATCTACCGACCTCGGTTACGATGGCCAGCCCGCCTCGCCTTTGGACTTCGGTGCAGGCCACGTTAATGCCCAGAGAAGGCCGTCGATCCTGGACTCGTCTATGATGCTGGTGCGGAGGATGACTATGTCAACTTCCTCTGCACGCTCAATTACACCAACGCAGCAAATTCAAATCATCACCAAAACACCTGTTTCGTGCCCCACCAGGCCCCGACAGCTTGGGTGCCGAAACGCATTCAACTATCCCTCCTTTGTTGCTATTTTCTAACGAGAATGCCACCTCTTGCAGCTTCCAAGACATTCAAGAGGACATTGACCAATGTAGGAGGACGAGGACGTCTCCTCTTATACCGCTGTGGTGGAGGCACCTCAAGCTACCCTCAAAATGACTTGTCAATCCTGCCACTCTACAATTTCACAAAGAAGCTTCAGAAGCTGGATTTCAGCTGTTACTGTGGGGGCTGATCAGCAGAGTACAGATGTGGCTGTACGGGCATCTCAGCTGGATTGATAACCAGGGACACGTCGTCAAGAGCCCCCGTGGTGGCACTCTTCGAATAAAAAACACTTTGATTTCACTCTAGTTCCAATACCCTCTACATACTGCTAAAATTCGTGCGTTTAATATCACCCAATTATCAGAACTATTGCAACGTTGTGGTTTCACAGTTCAATATCCCAATAAAGATGTAACAAGTAATTATTATCGTTCAACAACAAACTTGTGTAGTCTAAGGAAATGATCTACTTTTATGGAAAGAATTCGAAGCTTGAAGTTCTCTACATGTTCCTCAAGATTGACAATCATGGCTATATCTATTCCTTGATTAGATTATGTGGCTTGTGAAGCGTGTTAACCATCAACTTGTAAGTTTCGATACTGAAAAAATTAAAATTGATGGTTGATAAAGTGAATCTTATGGAAATTATGTAGGATAATAGAATTTCCCTTGAGACTTACCGGAAATTTTTTAATATAATGAAGCTGCCACATCGCACATTTTTTTATTTAGGCTTCAGGTGCAGCTTCGATTCCAGAACGCAATGGATTGCAAGTTATAATACAATAAAGTTTACGATTGTAGTCTTACGGTTTGTAAATGCACTTTATTTAAAGTCTCTTGATTTCCAACCCGAACAGAACCACCACTAATATGAGAGTTGAGCAAGTGACAACTACGTGTACTACAATATAAACAATTACCATGAAGGAAAATGTAGTTATGACCTGCGATGTCATTTAATTCAACGGCGCCAGCGCCACTGATTAATATATTTAAAGCTTTAAAACTTAATCAATAATTATTCATTGATTTGGAACAAAAGAGAACCATTTTCAGTTTGATAATTGACTTTAGGACTATCAATCGTATGTGAAATGTACGATATGAACGCCGAAAGGGATATAGTGAAGAAGCGAAAGTGGGTGGAGAGGAATAATTGGAAAGGAAGATGTGTGTAGCAAAACACATTTGAGGGTAGAGAAGTGCATGGGGAAGGAAAGAGGAAACAAGGAGCCAATGTGAAAATGAATTATGTGCGAAGAGCACGACACATATGTCAATAGAAAGATCAATATCTTAATGAATAATTCTAATATTTTATAATTATTTACAAATTACAGATAAGAAATCGATATGAGACAAGCAACCTCAAAAGTAAAATAACTACATTGGCGAGATTACAGAGACATAATTTTGTCTTTTGCAAACAACCACTGAATAATTACATTCTTCGCGCAGGAGAGGTTGCGATAAAAACGAATGCACTTTCAAACACATTGACGACAGGTTATCTCTGTGAGAGTGCGTTGACGTACGATGCCACAGAGGCCATTTATCCCTGCCATGCCCAAGTTAACATTGTAAATTTAGCAATAATTGGATAGTGGTAGCGAGAATTAAATTAAATAAATAAACAGAACATTATGGGGAATTGAGGTAAACGAAGCACTTGCTAATACCCATCCTAAAACCAGTGCCATTTTGGTTAAATCGAACCTACACACAGACATAAATTTGTAACCCTAATAATTCCTCATTTTACTATATAAAAATTGATCGATTTGGATCTGTACTTGTATCGGAAGAAAGGTCAACTTCCTGTCGAAATCATAATGAGCCACGCGAACACGTGGACAACGAATTGAGGAGTCCAATCAATGAGGTGGACCTGCAACTTACAACGAAATCGACGGTGGCCATTTTGTCGTACTGTGCATCGCTGTACGTGGAGGGCATGGATTTTGTTGTGTTTGTAAGCCAAATGAGGTGCCTCTCCCATTTGGAAACGCCTTTTGGCATAAAAATTCAACATATGAAAGGGTTAAATTTGAAATTAATCATTCAAAATTTTAATGTATCAAGTCATGCTTTGAAGTGGAAAACATAATTTTAAATTGATTTCCAACAATGACTGACGGGAAAACAATAAATAAAATAAGAGAGTTAACAATAAACATAATGGAGTGAACATTGAACTGTCGACTGTTTGGAGGGCTCCACCACCCAATTGTTGATGTGGCAAGGACTAACTGACAAGATATTGTGCTTTCGAGTCCCGATCATGATATACTTGCTTTAAAGGCTCTTCTAGAAGAGCTCAATGTTGAAGCACATTGCACTTCAATATTTGGTCGCCTTCTAAAGTTTGAACACTAGATGATGTTTATTTTACTAATAAACTAGGTCATTTGATCGTGACTGAAGTTTACCAATCTGAAGAATATAGTCGAAACATACCTCCACACCATTTTAATCAGGGTAGTGTTATCCAAAATTCACCCCAAGGTAATGTTGATAGCTAGCACATTTTTTTAAGACTTGGAGGGGAAAAAATGGTGAAAGGCCAAAAAATTTGATTTTTGGGGACCCCTTGGCTTTTCTCTAACTTCCGTACTCAAGAAAAATCCAAGGAGTTAGAAAAAATAATATGAAAAAATGAAGTCAATGGCCTATTTTAGTGTAAATCGGGTATGGAGGCTGCAGATAGAACCAATGCGGGTCGTACCAAGGCTCGTCATTCATAGTTCGAGGTAGAAATGCTAAAGTAATAGTGGTGTGGTAAAATCAATTTGGCACGTCTCAGGCTGCACAGGAACACATGGGACAGTTGGGCCCGAAAATGTCGATTTCGTCGTACGAGAAAGAAACTTAGTGTATTGCGGAGATGGTAGAAAAAGGTGTTCGGGACAATCGGGCCCAAAAAGGCTGAAATTGCCGCAAGCAAGGGTAATGCAGAAAAGGTGAAAGTTTTTGTCCCGTGTGGTCTGCGTGATAGTTACGACTAAAGTACATGCAGGCTTCAAAAATCTAAAATTGCCACACTCAAAGCAAAGCGGATGGAGTAGAATTCAATGGCCCTCATGGCCCAATCAACGATAGATGCATGGGATAGAAAGGCCCGAATCGGGCGATGTGGAAGAAGGAGGCTTGGATGGTCCAAGTACCGTAGGGACATGAGTTTCCCGCTGAGGGGAAATCGCCGCATGCCAAAGGAAATAGAGATGGATGCGGATAAGGAAAACTTCGGAGGATGGATGGTGTGAGTACCAGAGGTACATAAGTTCCTCGAAAACAAGTAATACCCACAATCCAAAGGGAAAGTCAACCCCTGACCCCCGAACTTCAAACAGTCATAACTTTTGACCCAGAGCTTCTATTTTCAAAATATTTGACTTTTCGGAAAGTGCATGAAAAGGAAAGAAACATATCGAGCTACCAAAATTTAAATACTCGGTCGCGTAAAATGCAAGAAATCCCTGTAAACTCAAAATGACTCCCCACACTCAGAAGGCCATAACTTTTGCATTTCTCAATGAAATCATGTAAAATTGGTACCGTTGGAATCGTGACTCCAAGCCCGATGCACAAAAGTCAAGAAGTTAATAACTTGATGAAGAATTGATATTTTTTTAGAAAACGTGCCCAATTTAGAATGATAGTTTGGTGGTGGTTGGGGTGGCATTAAAAGAAGCATGGATAGACATTTTTTATTGCTGCAAGTCATGGGACAATATAGAGAGCCTTTTGCAAGCAATAGACCATCAGTTCATTACATTTATTACCTTTTGCAAGTGGTTGAAAGTAAAATTTCAAGATTTTTATTTCTCCCCCCCTCTCGCTCTCTCCTTTCAGAATTCTATAAATTAGAGTGTTGGGCTCATTGTAAAGGGGGTTTTTTGAGTAGCAAAACTATGTCATTTTGGTTTTGTGAAGCCAATGTGTTGCATGTTCTTGTAGTGGACTCCTTGCATGGTGATCCAGGTCTTTACTTTGTAATAGATTGAACTGTGCATATCATGAAGCAATAGATGCAAGTTTGTGGATGTACCTTCCTTTGCAGTGTTGTTTGCATTCTTCTTTCCTCTTTAATCTTATTGCAAATATATTGTTTCTATTTTTATGCTTTTGCAGGGATTCATTATCACTGTGTGTGTATGAAATATTGTTGTGAACGCATTTGCTAGACCGTGGAGAATTGTTATTACCCTTTCTAGTATGTATTTTTCATCTATTTTTCACACATTGGAGAGCTATTCTCATTCCCTCCTTTTCTGATGTGTCACCACTATTAGTGTAGGCTTTACTTTCATGCACTCTCTCTCCTTGGTCTTTTAGAAAGTTAAATTAGGATATGATAGTTTTGTTTGCATTAGAGTAGATTGTGACAGGTACTTTACGAGTAAGAACAAGGTTTCTCTGGAGGTCTATATCAAGTAGCAAGTCCCACAACTTGGAAATAACACCCATGTTACCCAGTCACACCGTGAGCTCAAGTACACACACTTGTGCAAATCTAAGGGTGTTGTGATTTGGCGATAATAGGTAGTCCTAACTACATCCAAAATTTGGCAAGAAAAAAATGACTATCATACCATGGATAAATTACAAGGGGACTTTGTTCCATTAACCTTATATGGATGAAAACAATGTGTGTTTTGGTTTAATTTACCTAGATCATGTATGATCAAAACTTTTTTATTGGAATTTATTTGATTTTTCCTTAAAAAAGAAGACTAAGTATCAAAATAAAAGATATATACAAAATATGCAAGATAATTTATAAGTTTTGGAGCATCTGAAATAGAGAAACGAAGACTCTAGACTTATGAACACTTGTGGCTTAAATAATATATTACAATATTCATTATATTCACCATATTAGGAAAAAACCTTGGTATTTTCTTGTTGACAAGTTGACATTCTTGCCTATATACTAGTTTGATTGTGTTGGGTCATTGACTCATTACTGTGAGTTGCGTAACCAAATAAACATGCAAGCAATCAAAAAATTTGTAACTGAAAAATAAGATTTTTTTTGAACATTTTGTTTAAGCATAAACATCTCCACATTGTGGAAGAAGCATCACCCAAATGAGCTATTCACTGTAAAATATATCGATCCAACATACATGATCCGAACTGTGCCAGTGAATTCTATAGATAATATCTATTGTACTCTCCTTGATCATTATCCACTAAGACATGGCAGGTAATACACGGTTTGTTGTAGGTCCTATCAATGGGAACTATGCCTACATTCCCTTGGTCGAGGTGGATGTTACTCAACACTATGTGGATGTTAAGAATCACATATAGGCATGGGTGAGGTCTGTTACCAATTAACTAGAATTTGCAAAGATCAATAAGTGTTAAAGAAGATTAATCTTAGGTATATTGTGGCTGACAGGATGCCTTGCATTAGATTTTGAAGGTAGATGTACAACGTGATGTCTCAGATTATATACCTCAGTCATGTATCTCACTGATTGTTGAGAAATCATAGAGCTAATTGAATGGAACATTTTATATTAAAAGGTTACTAGTAGTAAGTAGTTTTTGGAAAAAATAAATTAATTGGTAAATCTATAGAATGTAACATTTTCCATAAAAAAAAAAAAAACTATTTTTTTCTGAAAAATTTGCTAATTGGTCAATCTAATTTGTGCACTGATACCACGTGGTATCATCAAATCTGCAATGGACTATAGGTTGCAACGTTTTAAGGGTTAGTATTTTGAAGATATGTTGATTTATTTCTTTAAAGAATGATGCATTTTACACATGAACATGGCTAATAATATGAAACATGTTTCTAAAAAACATTGTTTAATTTTTTTTTATCAAAATCACTGATCCATCGTTGAGATGAAAAATATTACAGAGTGTGATGGAAATATTGATAAGAAAATCTTTTATACAGTTCTAAAATTTTATCCATAAGCATGTTTCATACTTTTATGGACTGTGAAAATCTTATGTCTTTAATGGCTAATATTTTAGAAAATTTCCTAAGTGGCGAATTATATTTTTGCACAAATAAAAAAATGGCATCATCAAAACAACACTCGACAATACAATGCAACATTCTATATAACAACATATCCACATTTTTTTAATATTTCGGGTTTAAATTGCTAATTGAAAAATCTAATGTTTGAAATATTATGAAGAATACTCAATTGGAAACACAATATACACCCCATAAAAAAATGCCTCGCCTGAAATTCGCATCTGCTGGAAAAACCACGAGGCCTCTTCACGCTTGCCAATCCGCACACACATTCCAATCACCGTATTCCAAGAGGCTATATCTCTGATTGGCATCCTCTGGAAGAGTTCCATTGCCTTCTCAGCATCTCCATTCTGTACGTACCCCGTAATAATTGCAATCCAAGTAATCACATCCGACTCGGGCATGTTCTCAAACATACAAACCACCTCACCCAGGTGACCATTCTACGCATACCCTGCAATCATAGCATTCCAGGACGACACGTCTCGTTGAGTCATTTTGTCAAACACTTCGTGTCCATCCTCCATGCTGTCACATTTTACATACAAATCCACAAGGGCACTCTGCACGAACTCATTGGAATAAAACCCACTTCTAGTTATCTCACCATGAATCTCTGCACCATGAATCTCTGCACCATGTTTTAGGGCTCCCTATTTGGCAGAGGTGGGCAGAACGCTGGCGAAGGTGAAAAAGAAAGATTTGACGCCTGATTTTTTCATTTCGTTTATTAAAACCAAAGACTACTTTGGGAATCCATGTCTGCAATAAGTTGCAATCATGGAGGTCCAGGAGAAGGGGTCTGGCGGTGGAAGCAATGACGATAATGGTGGTAGTATGTGCATTGGCATCAAAATAAGTAATGGCCATGGATGTAGAGCGCTGATGAAATATTTCCCTAAACAGAACCTGTATGATGAAGGAAAGGTTATGGTTGCAGGCTAAGTAGCCGCATTCGGCGAACTCGAAGGAAAAAATTCGAAATTTGCCGAATTTTAACAGTGGGTTGAAAATCGCGATTTAATTCGCGTTTTTTTCCTTTTTGAAAAAAATTTGCCATTTTTTGGAAAGGGTCCGGGAAGATGTAGCAGCAAAAACTTGCATGTGCCATAACTTTCATTCTGTAGCTCCGTTTCAGGTGTCGTTTTCTCTAAAAGAGCATATTTTCTCGAGCTCTACGCATTGATGGCAATATTTTTCTTATTTTCATAAAATCCATTTTTTGCATCTTTTTGGACCAAGCAACTTCTTGTAATCTTCTGAAAGAATCATGAGCTTTGATTGCCTGTAGACAGATTAGTAATTAAAAATACTGGATAGCTTTCCAAAACTCAGCGAGTATTCTCCCATGCTCGGACTAATCGTCCCACCTGCCAGCTTGGTCGCAACCTGCGAGCACATGTTTTTTGAAGTTTTTGCTTTCAATCACATTATTGTAATAGCTACTTATGAAATCAATGAAATGTGATATTATCTCTCTTTTGAAATGTAAATTTATCTTTTGTTTTTATATATGTAATAAAATGTATATTTATCATAGTCGAATTTAATCACGAATTTAATCGCTGATTTTTTTACCAACGAATTTTTCATGAATTTAATCATCGGCGAATTCGAACAAGAATTCGAATGCGGCAACTTAGGTTGCAGGGGATGGCAGTGGCAAGGGAGATGATCACATGTTAGATGAAAAGATCTCCTTCCCTCACTCTGGTGATCGTCTGGTGCTTGGTAGAATGGAGCAGAATATGGTCACCAGAAACATTAGAGGGAACGATTGGTTGCAGGGGAAACTGACCATTAAACCCTTCAGGGACGACGCATACAGAGAAGAATGTGAAGGAAAAGATGCAGGGGTTGCTAGTGGCAGCGGCAGTAACCATGGCACCCGCCTATCTCCAGCTTGTTCCTATGCTCTTGGTGTATTGTTAGCGATGGAAACCAAAGGAAGAAACTCCAAATAAAAGACTAAATGGCAACCTCTCAGGGGTCTAAACGACCACGATAGCAGTAATGATACCTCAGACCAGTGAAGCAAAACACTAAAACAGGGAGCTGAGCTTCTTTCCCTCAAAAATTGCGATCCACAGTACAAAATTACAACACAGAAAGTAGCATTACACTAGCCAAGGGGCAAGATTGCTTTACATTTTTTTAGGAGGTTCAAAACTCCATGAATTCACTTACAAGGTAGAGAAGAAGGGAGGGCACAAAGCAAGAATGTTTAACCCTTTTGAATTGGCCCTCTTGTACAATATATAGGAAGAATGAAAGAGGAAAGAGGGAAAATTCAGACCCTATTCCAACTGCCCCTGAAATAGCATTGGATCCCCCTGTCATAATGACGAGTTTTGCTGTAATGCCCATACGCCCCATAATTATTTCTTGCTAGGAAAGAAGGAGACCCATTCTTCATCATCATGGTAGGTGGGTGACTTGACGGCCTTGAAAATGGTGGGTCAAAACATTAATGGTCGCAAGTGGGTGGCAAGTACCGATAGCTCTCTAAAACGTCCTCTCCTGTTTGATTATGAGCTTCCTGGTCAAAATTAATTACAACACAGAAAGTAGCATGGCGGTTGTGCTCTAACACAAATAAAACGCCGAGCCGTGAAAACAACGTGGGGAGCTCCCACAAGATAACGACAGAGCCCACAGAGGAAACTGTGATCCAATTTTGCCAAGGGAAAATTGGACAAACAAGAACTTGTCCACAGCGAAAATGGAGGAGTTGATCCATCAAGAGAGCTTGCATTTCGGAGTTGGTCCAAAAAGTTGGAAAAATAGGCTCGAGCAAATTGCGGATATTTTGGGAAAAGAAGAAGTCCGAAATTCAAATTTTGGACTTCGGAGGTAGGCTAAGGCAGATTTCGGGGATTCAAAAAGGATAAAAGTTTCCCAAACTTGAAACTCCAAAAGCCTGAAGTTTCGGACTTTCGGGTTTCGGGGTTTCAGAGATCTCGAGCGCGAAGTTGGAAAAATGGAGGAAAAGTTCCGAAACTCGAAACTCCAAAAGTTTGAAATTTTGTACTTTTGGGTTTCAGGGTTTTAGGGATCTCGGTGAGAGCAAAAAACCCTGAAATCCGAAACTTCAAAAGTCCGAAATTTCAGACTTTTGGGTTTCGGAGTTTCATATGGGCGAAATTCAGGGTTTCGGAGTCTTCAGCGGCAAAATAGGAAAAGAGACCAAAAATATCTGAAATCCTAAAAGACTGAATCCTGAAAGGGTTCGAATTTCAGAGGTCAACGTAGGTTTCGAAGTCAACGCGGCGGCATTTTCAGACTACGGAGGTTCATGTTTTCGGACTTCAGAGGTTTGGGGTTTCAAACTTCGGAGTCTTTGGTGAGCAAAACACAAAAATCAAAACACAATGTATCGACTTCTACATTTAAAGCCTTTCCCCTAAATCTTTTCTTGCATGCGCCAGGAACTAAACCTAGATACTGCTAAATATAGCCAAACGGTGAGACTTTTTTGCTAAAACAAAAAGCAAAAAAACAGGGAAAAAGATGCACATTTCTGGTCTCATCATTTCTCTCAATGAAAATTCTAATTACGGGTGTCGAAAATCATTTCGAGTATTTTACCAACACTATAATTAGCCATTGTTACTACCTGTCTACATTTATTTTTAAGGAAAGAGAATCTTGGGTAAGTATAGTGGCATATTCACTCTTGAGAATGTTTAGAAATTTTAAACCCTAAAAAAATGGCTCTATTGTTGACAGTGGACACCTAGAACACCGCCACCCTACTTTGCTCCGCATTTATAACAACAATTCGGCTGTGAACAATTCAATAATAGTTTCATAGGTTGAAGGAAGATTTTGAATTTCTTCTCTCTTCTTCTCTCATTCTTCCTATATATTGTAAGGAGGTACATTTTTTAAGAGGTTGAACAATTTGGCTTTGCATCCTCCCTTCTTCTCTTGTCTGTAATTGGATTTGTGGAGCTAAAACCTCCCATCAAAACTGTAATACAAACCTTGTCTCTTGGCCATTGTAGTGTACTGTATCAAATTTGTGTAGCAATAATACATGTATGTGGATAATTTTCAACCCTCTCTTGTGTTCATTGCATCTCTCTGATCTCTCACTGCAATCTTGGTTATCTGTGTATGGTGGTTGTATTACATTTCATGGTTTGTGTTTAAAGGCAAAACAAATGTTCAACAGTCCTTTGGTGCATCAACTTAGTTAGTTTAGGTTTATTTTCTTGCATCTCCTTAACCATGTCTCCTTGGAAAGTTAGAGTAGGTTCTAGACTAGATCCTCTACAATTTGAATGTGTGCATCTAAACAGAGGAATAGGAACCGGCCTTCATCTGGAAAGATTTCTCGATTGCAAAGTCTTGCACTTTGGGAAAAGCTCCCTGTTATGCAATCACACTGAGAGTTTCAACCTATTGAGTTGCATAAATTTAGGGATGCTGTAATTATGCATCAACAGAAACATAGAGTTCCCACCCAGAAAGTGGTCAAGTGTAACGCACCAAAATCACATACATACAACGACAACACAGGAAAAGACAGTATAATTTTTTTTTGACTTCTTTGACACATAACATGACACAACATGTTGTCACAAGGTTACAACCAACACTAGGAACCACTTGTTACGGGGAGGACCACGAGGTCAGCACGGAAACGTTCACACCCAAAAGGATAATACACCTTTTTTTTTTTTTTGACAAGACAACATAGAAGTCCAACGACACAACACTCTAACAAATAGGGCAAGCCATAGTAAGAATGATTGAAGGTTACTTATTTTGATATAACACCCTTTAACTCATGACTTATGTTTTCAGAAGGATTCAATATATGATTCGCACAAATTCATCTTACCAACTGAGTTAATTTCTTATACACTGTAGAGAAGTTCACTAAAAGTCTTCACTTTACGACAATTAGATGCTTAGTTCCATTATTTAATAAGGGACTAATTTAATTCCACAATGTTATCTGTCCATACTTACATTACTAAAAATTGCTCATTACCTTGCTACGACAAGAATTCCTGTTCAACAAAATCAAGATGACTTACAAAGTATCTTGGGAAAGATTTAAAGAGATAAGGTCGATTTAAATTCCTCTTTAAGACGTCGTTAGCTATTACCAAGGTTTAATTGGAGCTTGGGGTTTTATACGTAATTATTAACGCTTTTACTAAGGCTTCACTGAAAGAGCTTATCAAAAGGGAACTACTTACTTTCAAATAGGCTGAGAGATAAATTAAGTGGATTCTAAATTTTCTTCTCTTACTTGTTAAATCTTATTAGAAGCTAACCATTGTTTTCCTTTAAGCTTGTTTTAAGCGTTCACCAAAACAAAAGTAGTGTTCACTAGTTTAGCTAGGGATATCAAGTTATAAAGTTTACCTACAATGATAGTCTTGCCCTTGTTTACTTAAAAGAATTTCTTGCTCTCAAGTTGGTGACCCCTACGTTACTTTATTTGAATACAACTTTTAATTTAACTTCCAGAAGTATTAAACAATCCCATGTTAGTTTACTTATGACACTTTATTACTAAGTCATGTCAAGGTTTAACTCAAAATTTATTCTCAAGGCAAGGTTGTAGCAACACTCATTTACAAGAACAAAGCAAGATTACATCAATTCTTAAAATACTGATACTCCAACAAAGTCACTCAACAACAATAACCAAATTTTCTTATAATTTCCATGATGGTCAAACAATACAAGGTTTCCAAAGTTCAGATGACAAGTCCCCAATACATTATACTAAGACATTAATCCTCTTTTAAACTTTCCACTGGACGTTAACAACAGTTGAACAACATAAAAAAAGGTTTCGAGCAAAGGAACTTCTCAACTGAGGTTGATGACAACAGTCTACAAATCTATCCCTCATCTACACGCAAGATCCATCTGCAGCAAACTTTCTACAAGAGCTAGTTCCCGAGAACTGAGCAAGATAAGGCTACACAAAACCACCATAACTATTATCTAACAATATCATGAAAAGGAGCACTTTATTACAAGAATTTGGGTCAAACCTCTAAACACTATCAACACTTCAAGTTAAAGTAAAGTCTTCATCATGCCAATCAAAGAAGGAGAAGACCTTGTACTTCAGTTAGGAGTAAAAGCAACGAAAGTATAGCAATCGCAAGAGAATGGCCCTTGGCCCTATAAGGAGAAAATAAACAATCTAGCATAAACAGAATTCCCATCAAGTAAGTAATTAAACAATAATTACAAGATTGAGATTTGATATAATTAGACCAACCATCCAGAAATTTATCAAAGGTATCAACGCATAGGCCAAAATAATACATTTCTAAAGGAACAAAAGTTGATCGGCCCAGGAAAGGGGAAATACGGGTTTCAGAAATCAACACAAAAAGCCATGTATAATTGAGTATCAAACCGGAAATCAATTAGAGTATACACACAACATAAGTTTCGAAGCGAAGGCAAGGTATACTAGTTTTGACCATTAACTACAAAGAGATCTACCACGCATCCAGGAAGGGTCAAAGTCTTACAGGCTAGTAGTAAACACGCGAGAGAAGAAGGGGGTTTCGTCCAACAAGGGTATACATTAATGTCATCAACAAGTTTTTATAACACTAAAGGATTTGCAAACCTCAACTACAATACTAATGTTTGGTTAATTTAAAATAAATTGGCCACATCCCAAAACAACCATAATTTACGGCAACCCTTGGTAACACAGTCGACCGTCGCACAAAGATACAAACATAACTTCTACAGGACATTATCAAAACAAAACCTTCCGCTATGAATCCATAAGACTATTAAATGAAAGCTGAGTTTTTCCTGAAGGTTAATCACATTTAACGGAATTTCCATCGCAAACTATTACGGTAAATTACGTGCATAAAAACCGACCAATATTAATTAATAGCGTTAACATTACAAGGGAGCAAATAATGCAAGTTAGGGAAAAAATAGAAGAGCGCCATCAGCAATAATTCTGAGAGGTGGATTAGACCAAACTATTCTAGTATCAACGAGGTACTGGATTCGCACAATGAAACCTCTAGCTTAGTTGATCCGAAAAGCTAGTTATGGTTCAAGTTGATAGGGATGGTCAAGGTACTTTTTGAGGATGGCCTTAAAATCCTAAAAACAAGATGAAAGATAGTATAAGAGTCTAAACACGCGAGACGGAAAAACACATTGCACACAAACCTTTTCATTCTACCAGTTCTAATTCCCAAAACTCTACGCTGGCTAGCCCACGCATTCCTCACACAATCCTACAACCTTTCTTTCTTGATGCCAAAAGGTTATCAAAGGGACTTGCGAAGGGGCTAACGAAAAATGTCAAAAGACAACTTGGGTGCTAGGAAGGGGGGGGGGTTTCATAGTTATTGTAAACTTACTTCCATGATATCGAAAATACTAGCTTGATCAACATAATAACTTGCAACTCGATCGCAGAGAAGAATTAATACATAAACAAACAGATGAAGTTCTATCATTCGAGTAATATAACATTCAGAGGAGAGGGCACACGCATCCTTTCGACCCACATACTGTCAACAATAAAAGCTAAACAAGAAGAACAAGCAGAAAGGGAAATCTCCTATCATGACATCCAACTGACAAATCAATGCAAGGAAGAGTGGTTCGATTTCGTAATAATTGTAAATATAATAGCAGTAGAAAGGTGTAGAAATATCTTGCTTGTTTCTCCAACTTCAACAGGTCGATATGGAACTCTGACTTTTGTCAAAATTGCAACAGGAGCAAGTGTCTTAGTTGATAAGGCCTTCACATCAATCTTGGTAGGTGCATCATAACCAGAATGAAGAATCTCTTCCTTATTTGCACTAATCCCATGGAATTCGACCTCCAAATCTACAAGCGTTGTAGCAAGACTTCCATTTCCACTAGACCAAAACTGAGCTATAGTTATTACCACTGTTCGACCACTTTCAACCCTATGGCTGAAGCTTTTCAATGATGGAGACAAGAATGTAACAACACTCTCCCACTGAAGAGATCGAATTTTAGGACAAATATGAAGACAGTTAATAAAAAAAAATGTCGAGGAGTGTCAAAACCAGAAGCTTGCATGGTAGCCTCCACCCATGTAGAACCAATTGGAACTTCAATAAATCTCCGCTCAATGTGACCTGCTAAAAAGGACAACCTTGAAAAAGTAGTTGCTGGAGGATTCATTTTTAAGGATATAGGTTTTATTATTGTCACAGGTACTCTAAATAGAGGACCACGCAATGGGGCCTTGCAATCTATACCATAGTCTTCAAAGTAATGTACTCCTTCAGAAAGGGAAGTTGGATCTACAAGAACATTGAAGTTGTTTCCACCGTGCGTGAGAAGAATTTATTCAGGGACCTCCTAACCTTGGTGCTCTCAAATTCACCTTCCATTTTCCCAGTTGAAGTTCCTAGAGGACAAGCTGATGAATACTCAAAACTAGTCCCGAAAAGTACAACTAGTTGCTCTCCAATGACCCCAATGCCCCAGATATGTTCAGTTTTTCCAGTTGCATCTGTAATAGCCCAATGCCTATGAAGTAGCTGGACTGGTCGGTCAGACATATTGCTGATTTTTATATGGTATGCAAAGAAATACTGTCCTTTCGATGGCTGGCTCCGTCCTCTTACGTAGATGCTCCTAACTTGAACTCTAATTCCAAATGTAGTGGTATCACTGAAGCACTTAAGAAGTGCATCAGGAGCAATAAGCTCAAGCTCATTTCTGTATTTTGTAGCATCTTCAAACCTCTCCTCAGAAATAGCTTTTTTTCAACAAACTCTGTAAGCGGAGTGTTGGTTCCTCATCTTCCAACAACTTTAGACATCTCGTAAACGGGAAGCTTATTTGTAATCCCCATTGAGTACAGCCACAACCATCTGCTTCTTGAGAAAACAATGCATCTGAGACCTCGAAAAGAAGCTCAACCGCGCTTGGGCTTGGGCTTGGGCCTGTGCTTCCTCTTCCCCTTGCTCCGCGCTTGAAACAAAAATCATCAAAACTCCATGGCTGCGACTTGACACATCATTTAAACCTGTGTGGCCTACTTTCCATCGCATACACCCATAAGAGAAGACCTCTTGAAACTCCTCAAGAGATTTTATGCGAACCTTTTTCTCCAACAGTGCATAGAGATATCCTATGCCTGTGGGTGTGATCTGTCACCAACACAAAAAGCATGTGCCATTATTACAGCAAAGCACATGCTTCATGAATATTCTGATCTGAAACAGATCCACCTCCAAGAGACCCTCTTCCATGAGCTACATCGTAAAACAGTAAGGTCTCAGTAGAGAATCTTGTAAATAAATTTCATCAGGTCTGCTGGTAACACCCTCTCTGTCACATAGTCGATTTAGGTAAAAAAATATCTTGAAGGAGATACCCGGATTTGAGGATGCGTCTGATACATAACAGATGACACCATAGTTGGACGACCTGCTTGTTGGAAGCGCTCAGCAGGCTTCTACCATGCTGCAACAGGCCGGCTTCCCTAGCTTGCAGCTTCTCCTAACCACCACCTGGATGGAAGCGGCTTTCCAAAATGAAAAGGCAAGACAGCTCAACTAAAACTTTATCTCGTTCTTCTACTACAACTGCAAGATTTTGCAACCACTAATCATGACTGTGGTCGCGTGCAACTAGAACAGTAGGTTCAACACCAATGGTTCCTGAGATCGCCCTGCAGCAACTGCATATAGCCAAACACTTCCTCACGGTGCTCTTCCTAGGAGAAATTCAGTTCTACGCCCATGGATTCTGCCTGTACAACATGATTTTTGAGACCCACGCCCACCTGTACGCATTGAAGGAGAATCAGAACGAGATCATGGTGAAGAAAATGGGACTCCACCGACTCCTCACGCAAGGACATAGAACAAGAAAGTCATACAGACGGCAGGTAGGGTGGTTGGGATATGACTGAATGCATCCACGTGCACAAGACCTACCTGGTCGGCCAAGGTGGCAGTGGAGGGCAGGTGGCAGAACAGGATTCAATTCCCTACGGGGCATTACATCTAGGGGATGGTCGTTTATCCTGTTCAACGACGTTTATGGAAATATTTACATGAATGAAGTTAGAGCTATCAATATAGATGTACCCAACTTTCAATGTGGAGCGGTGTGTAACTGTTACGGGGCATTACATCAAGCTCCTAAAAGAAAATGTAAATTTCTAAGAAGAAACATAGAGATCCCACAACAAAAAAAATAACAAAAGTAATAGAAATAGAGGCTCAGAAGAAAGAAATGCAGAAACATACGAAAAATACAGAGCTCCCACTAAGAAATGTAGAGTTTACAAACAAAACAAAGCTTCCAAAATACATCTCCGTAGAGCACTCAGAGGGTCACCAAATCTTCAACAAAAATAAATGGAGTCTGTTTAAAGTGGCAGGGTTTTCTCATGGCGTCGGCCTCACAAGCCTAAACTCCCAAAAGCCACACCAAAGGGGAAATGAATTGAATGGTTAAGGTTTCTATCTTAATGCACACAATCCGTTTATGGATGTGAAAACCACGAGCATGAGAAATGTGGTTTTCCTAAGCCAGATTGATGCAAATCCATCTGATTTCAATGCTAATTTTAGTGGTGCATGGAGTGGCCTAAACTCTGTATCGATAATTTTATATATTTATTTAAAAATGATTTAATTTATTATGAATTTCTTGATATACAAATTTTCTTTCAAGCATTTCAATTATGTCACATATAGAAAGTAATTCAATCTTTGATTCTTGAGTGCCTAATTTGTTGATGTGAAGGCACTTGATGTGACTTGTTCCATTGAAATTTTTTAATGCACATTTTTTTGTATAATGACATGGAATGAATTTAGTTACATTAATTTAATTTTTTTTTGGTTTTGTATTCTCCAATATTTTTCATATTACTCCAATACCATTATTATTAATAACTTAGCAATTATAGCCAACTCTCATGCTTGGAAACCATTTCATCCTAAACCACCCAGAATCATGCCACATATCAACTTTGTAATCATGTCGTCCAAGTATCATGTCTTGTAAACTTTCAATATAGAATTTACCATAATGAAATCCTTATTATTGATTATTGTAATGCTAAAATGGTGGATTAGGCTATGTGTCTTAATCTTATGCAATTCCAGAAACATTTCATGCGTCAAATCCATCCCTATCAAAGTTATTTAAAAGCATGCTTAGGTACACATAGACTAGACAACATATTACATATAAACACTCCAACATAGTGATTAATAGAAAATAGAATTAGTTTTGTTGATTCACATTCATACCTTCTCAGAATTTCAATTGAATTGATCACAAAAAATACTTCCTCCTCTGACTCTTCTTCTATAATTACATATAATCAAATAAATAGTACATTGTTTAGAACTTTAGATTATAGTCATAATGCATAAAAATTCTCCAATTCCTTATTCTATTACATTAGTGTGTTACTTTATATTCAAATATAAATGCAAATAATTAATACTAGTGGTCACTCTAGGAGAAGCAAGGTTACACCGACGTGGATTTGTTTGGGAGTAATCTTCTGGTGTAGGGTTCAGGGAGCTTTATAGGTTCAGTATGGGTAGAAATTGAAGTGATTTTTTTAGTTGGAAGGAGTAATTTGGTTTTTTAAAGAAACATAGAGTAGAAGACATATGCAAATATAATATCAGTTGTTTTGAGCATGTAATCAATCTTGCATTTCAAACAAATCATTGTTTTTTTTAATGGAGTGTATTTCTTTAGATTTGGTACATATGGTCTATGTTTCTCCTTGTAAGGATCGTTCTATGACTGACATTGAATTATGCTTTGGACTAATGAATTACCTCTATGGTGTTATAGCTCAAGACAATTTGGTCTTCCTTGTTAATTGGATAGACAAATTCCCTGAGTTTAAGGTTGTAGATTTTTACTTAGTAGGAGAGAGCTTTGCAGGTATTCCCAAGTCGTTTTTGATTGTAGCTTTCCAAGAGTATGTGGGGAACTCTGTTGCTTACTATAATAAACTGATCAGAACTAACATTTTGAATTAGTAAATGGATTATTAGATATCATTTGTAGGGATTAATAGGACAAAGTCATGAGTAGTGATTCTTAAGAACTTGGTACTCATTACATCAAGTGCTCACAATGTTTTCATCAATCTAGGCCATAGTTAATGATCTATCCTGTTAGTTTCAATCACATAGATTTTAAAAACCTTATAAGCATCTCCTAGTGTAATAAGTACCAATTTGAAAATTCAATCTCATGTGTTCTTGTGAAACAATTCTCATGAGAGATGCATCATTCAAGAAACAATTCTAAAGATTAAATATTTCAAGCAGTGAATCCATAAAAATGATATCTAACAATGTGGAATTATAAAAACCCATCTCAATAAAATTTAAGATATTTTAGCTGAAAGAAATTCTTGTATGGCTGATTTTCCATGTATGGGTTGGCAAAGAAAAATGTACACAATGTCTGTATTCAGTTTTATCTACAATAGAGAATTCTTGTGGTCACATGGTCTGATATCAAATAAATCATACCTCATGGACCAAACTGTCTATAACAACTCAAGATACTTGAATGAATGCTATCAAGACAAATGGTCATGAACTTGCAATGATGTGATCAACAATATAACAACCGATATAGGAGATGCATCAGCTGTGGATATACATGATGTTACATTAGGTGTATGTTTGTCTGTCCTTCCATCATAGGAAAAACCGTCAACAGATGAAGGGAGGATTCATACCATGGTAAACTCACTACACAACTTTTGTAATCTCTTTTTCTTGTCTAGTTTGGTTGACAAGTACCTTTTGCCTTTGAAGCTGCCTCCAAGCTTAAATTTGAAACAAGAAACACTGCAAAAAATAAATCACAACATCACCTGGCATAATCAATTAAGGGGAAAATAAGAAAGGCTAATATATTCCCTTAATAAGTAGAAGTAATGTATCCGTCCAATTAGTCTCACAAGACACTTGGATTTTTGCTAGCATCATAAACTGTGCAACAAAACTAAATTATCAAAAAATATATCATTTCACAAAGTTGAAGGTGTAAATTATGATTTCATCAAGATTCAAAATTGAATGTAAATCTGACTTACCACTGAGATATACGTCTGACCTTGAGTTGGAAATTAAGACGTTTACACTGAATAATTTGTATTGTAGTTTTAGTGCTATAAGAAATGAGTAGTAATTTAATTTAATTTATCCATCCAGATCCTTTCATCCATTCCATAATGATCAAATGCCACCAAAAGGCTATAAAGTTATACATGAATTTAACTTTACTTTCGAACTCATATATTGCTTAGGAAGCTTATATCAACGCAAAAAATTATATTTGCAAATGCTATATCATAACAAATTTACATATGCAATACATTAAATCATTTAAATAAACATCACTCTTTACACCACTAATTGGAAATAAACTTCACTCTCTACATTGATATCATTACTTTTCAAAATTTCAAAAAAATTTAAATTATATATACATCTTAAAATTGCTTCTATGTCCTTCAACTATCATTCATTCATCCATCCTAATCATGAGAAATGAAAATTATCCACAAAAACCGCTACTCTTTATATTGGTGTGATTACTGTATAATGATCTGATGTGTAGCATATCCTGCTCCTCTTACACTGAGGTGGGCTACTCTAAGTGAGTTATTATAGGCATTAAACATGTGATAAACAAGCCAAATTATCTATAGTAGTAGAGTGGCTGATTAGTATTCAATGAAGAGAAAGAGTAGCAAAAATGAAAACAAAATTTCGATATTCACTATCCTTAAAGAATAGCTGCAGAAAATAAGAAAACTGAACACACTAATCTATGATAGAAAAGTTGTGCATTTGCATTTACAGCTCTCAAAACTTTAACAGTTCAAATACATAAGAAAGGTAAATTGATGGGAAAACATGATCCAATCAGCAGGTCTTTAAAATCCAGTCCCTTATTTTTCATTGTGGCCTTGGCACGATGTGTCTTGTTAGAGTGTTAGCCTATGTTTCCATATTGCTTAGGTGAAATATGAATATATCCCTGATTTTGTTTACAACTAAAATGGCTAGGAAAATCTTTTTGATAAAAAATAAGCTATCAAAAAGGTTCCATGGAGAAAAGGAAACATGTGGTAAACCCTTCTCATTTCAAATTATTTAGGTAGTATTAATTTCTGTTATGGTCACTAACGCTAAGGTAAGAATGAAGTATCACAAGGGCACTGCCACAACTTTAAAAAAAAAGCGACAGACATTGTATACTAAAAGTGGGAACATTTTGTCAATCAAGTCACAGACAATAAGCCATAAGAGGCTATGTTGCAGAGGTAAAAGAAAAACAGAGGTATAAATGTTCATAAATTCTTCAAATTTGACGTTGAATGTCAAAATGCCCAAATATTTGCGAGTAAATTTGTTAAACTTTATTATTGAGTTACATAATTCACTGAGAAATTTTCATGAAATAATTCTTCCTAAAATCAATTATTCACAGTTATCTTATCGTTGGAGTGCAGGGCACGGGGCATTTTCTTTCCCTCGACAGAAACTTTGTTCTCCAGGTCCAATCGAAATGCCCTATTTATGTCCCTGTTCCTCTAAGAAGGTTCACCTAGTTGCCTTAAGATTGCAAGGCAAACTACGTCTTGTTCAGCAGAAGTCATGCTATGTACTGTACATGAGATTTGTTCCTTGCCCTTGTAGGTAGATGAAGTCACAAAGAAAATGAACTTGTACGTATGAAACAACATCTTTTTAATAATGTTCCAAAAGTCATCTGTACTCCTTGTTTGTTCTTTAAGAGCATTAGCAAGTACACCAAGCAGGGTTAATGCTACATCATCGAAAGTCGTTACCCATATGGTCCAAGTTCGGTCTTCTACCATCATGTGAAGTGCATATCTTAATCACATGTAGTTGTGGACAAGTTGCATTTACTGCAGTGCCATGTTGAGTCCGGGCTTGTAATTGGTTTTTTTCGGCATTGTTTATTAATAACAATGCGTGAACAAGTAGGGTAACAATAGTTTTCCATGTTGAGATGTATTATAGTTACAACGGTAACGATCTATTCGTTAGCGTTGGGGCTGGTACAAGCATGAATATCAGCAATTTTCTTCACCACAGGTGCTTGTGTACTGAGTGGAGCTATGCTAGTAGATGCTTTTATTGTGGCTAACCAAATTTGTAGTGTTTCTATCTCTGGTACTGCTGGTGTTACAAACAGCTGGGTAGAAGGAGCTGATGTTAGTGTTCTACCTCTAAACTCTGTGGTTTTAGCATTTCTAACAGCTAGTATTGGCATTTCGGTTAAAGGTTGATCATGTTGTGGTTGTAAAATTTGGATTGCCTCATCACAGAGTATTCCCCATAGAGTAATCTCTATGCAATATCCGGTGTGATCCTTTATAGTAATTGTAGAACGTTGTGTGCTACTTCCATCCTTTTGGGTGCTCTTTGAAATTTCAAACCAAAAAGTCACTGTGCCTATAACATCCACGATGGTTCCGAGAGGCATTTGTTGGATTACACTAATTGGTGTGAAGTGGAAAGTAGTTGTTGGTATGCATGTAGTAGGTTCTGTACAGATCTCTAAAATAGAATCCATTCCTAACATGACTTCCCATGGGCTGCTGGAATCCCTATAACCTACCTTAACATATTTAAGAGTCCCCTTTGAAATTTTGTAAATTGTGCCTTCCTGTATTTTTGCATGGTAAAAAGCTATAGCTTTGCCAAAACATGTAATGTTTATGGTGTCACCAAGAGTGTCAATCACATTGAAATTGAGAATCCGGCCTTCTCCTTTTGCATTGTTGTAGTCATGTATTGTTCCTTTGTGAATGACTCTTCCTTCCAATATCCATGCCATATGATATGGATGTAGTTTGTTAATAGTTGTTGGCATGCCAAGTGCTTTTCCTAGAGTGGTATTTGCCATTTTTGACAGGCCCTAGCGCTTTTACGTTGACACTGCCAAAAGCGTGTAAAAGATAAGTAACTTATACAAATGCGAAAAGTTCAATCAGAATACAACCAAATAAATTTAAACATAATGAAAATAGAAAATATTTCAAAAGAAAAGAACACAGTATATTAACAATAAGCTTTGATACTTATTGTAAGGGTTATAGTAAAATCTAGAACTTTGAAATATATTAATAAATGTGTGTATATATATGGATACTAAGTGAAAGCAGAAGATGGAAGCTCTGTCAATCTATCTCGTGCACATATTTATGTATTTTTCTCAGAAAATTGAAATGATTAAAAATTCTTTTGTTCAAGCTTTAAGAGTCTTTTTCCGAACTTTATCCACTAGCGAACTTGAAATGAATTGCATCCTCATCGACTATGAACTCAAACTCAAACCTTGTGACTAAGCTATCAACCTGTTGGTCTATGTAATATGATTTGTTAATCATTCCGAACCTCATTCCCTCTTGGCTGAAATCCATGTTGTGCATTATTATCTCACCAACACATCTGCTTGTGTCCATGGCCATCATAAATCTGATAACATTATTGTTGTCTAGGAGCTCATTGGTTGCCTCAAAACTCAAAACAAGCCAGGGGTCCTCATCAAGTGATGTCTCACTGAGCTCACAATGTTGGCCTTCGGCTTTAACAAACAAGCAGTTTCTTGGATCAACAGCTGCATTACTACACCCATCCATCCTTGCGTAAGTTTTTAATGGATAAATAAAAAACCTCTTCGACCCCCTTTGTGGCTTAAGATAAGGGGACTCTTTAAGCTCCTAACTATCATCATCCTCCGCAAGCTTTCCTCTAGACTTAACATGACGAAAAACAATTAGTCTGCATGGAAGTTGAGACAAATAGTACTCCCTGGAGCATTTGTGAAAAATACATTTACATGCCTTCAACCATTCAAGACACTCTTTCACATCCTTCAAACTCTTCCTTGTCTGGTACAGATAGGCATCTTTGTAAGGAATGACTCTTCTTTCTCAAGTTCTCGCATGGTATGTTGGAAATGGTCCATGGACATGTTTTCAAATTTTAGGAATTTAGTTGGAATGACTACCTACCTTTGCATGGCTATGAATGTGCTGGCCTTCAACACCACTTGCAATTTGCAAACATATGAATTAAATACATTTTCCTAGTACACCCAAATGGTCCTCTACAAAGATAGAAAATGGAATTCGTCTCTTTTCCAATCTGCAGGTCCTGCCTATGTTCCAATGTGAACTAAATCCCAAAACTCTCCCAATGTAAACTTGTAATTTTGAGTTGAATGTTGTAAGTTGGTTGTAAGATTGTTGTAGGATTTTTTCAACCTTTGAAATTGCTTTTAAACTTGTTCTTCAACCCTTGTTTCTTATTGTCTTTATTTGTGTGTTTACTGGTGCCAAAGTTATTCCTGTTTCTTTACAATGTAGACCCGTACCCAGGGCCTATGGGTACGTACCCACATCATTACCCACATGGTTTTTTTTAAGCACAAAAAGTAAATAAAACTTGAGAGCTTTGACTAGAATTGAACCTTGGAAAATTTGAGTGAGATTCAATATTGCCAATAGGCTGTGAAGGGTCGAGAGAGATGAAAAAGACTTCATTTGGTTGACTTACTATTTGGGTAATTTCTTGTTGTTCCTCATGGGTCCTCTATTCTTCAGATCGTACAATTCAGCGAAGGGTTGTGTCTTACCTAAAACTTAGGCTTCCCACTTCACCTCAAGAATACAAATGAGCTTTGAGATCCTTGAAACTCTTGCTTGTCTGGTATGGCTAGGTTTTTTTGCAAGGAACGACTCTGCTTTCTCAAGTTGTTTCATGGTATGTTGGATATGGTCCATGGATATGTTTTAAGTTTTTTGGAATTTAGTTGGAACGGCTACCTAGCTTTGCATGGCTATGAATGTGCTGGTCTTCAACACAACTTGCAATTTGCAAACACATGAATTTAATACATTTTCCCAGTACACCCACTTTGTTCCACACAAAGATAGAAAATGGAATTCATCTCTATTCCAATCTGCAGGTCCTGCCTATGTTCGAAGACTTGCATATGTTTTAAACTATTTCTAGACTGATGTCAGTTGTAGCGTGGCTTTTGATGCTATCTATGTAGACAACTAACTCTGATTTAAAATAGTAAACCAAGAAGAGTGATGCCAGGCTTCCCATACAAATTTACCTAACCTCTTTACAAAATGGTGCCAGAGATATGCCCATTTCTTCATAATCCAAACCATGGAGACATTGAAATATGATCTGACCATGGAAGTAGGCATACTAATCTATGCTCTTCTATTCCTCTTCTAGTTTCCATTTGTTCATTTTCCAATTGATTTTGCAAACATTCCTACCAGGGTTCAAATGAAAGAGGTTGGATCTCAGGGGACCTCATCAATCTTGGGGACAGTGTTAGGAGCATCAAATGGTATAGATGCTTTAGTTTCTCCCCATCCTTTTCCAGGGGCACATTCTCATGGGAAGACTCTTCGTAGAAAGAAACAAGGAGATGGTACTGAAGCTCAGCCAAGTTCTCGTATTGTTAGGGGCACACTAAAGAGTGTTGCCACTGTTGGTCGTCAAGGTTTTGGTCTTGAAGATAAGGTATCTTACTCTCGAGTTTACTTACGAGTTGGAAAGGCAAAAAAGTGAAAGGCTCTAGAAATTCAACACACCTTATTTCAAGTAAGAAAATAATCCACCTGCTCTTTCCTAGAAGTGTATCCATAATGGTGAGCAAAATCAGCTTTAACCATGCAAAAAATATTTGTATACAGAAGCAGCTGGGGTAGATCTTACCCAAAAAAGCCCCAAAAATACAGGGTAGCACAACCTAGGACAAACAACCACAACCACAACCACGGTGACTGTAATCCCTTGAATACAGTTTATAGTTTCCTCAACTTAGCTGGCATTCATGCCTTCAAAGAATTCACAACCGTCATGTATGGTTACATGCTAATTTTTTTGTTTAAAAAGCTTGCATTGTCAAGGTTTATTTGAAGAATTTTGTCAAACAATTGGCATACCTTGTGTATGCTTTCACAATTTGCGAAAGGGAGTGGGGTAAGGCAATGCCTTTATAAGAAAGAAGTCAGTTTGACATTTGCAGAAATTTCCGGAGTTTTGTCAAACAATCGGCATACCATGTGTATGCTTTCACAATTTGCGTAAGGGAGTGGGGTAAGGCAATGCCTTTAGAAGAAAGAAGCTCTTCTGCACAGGCCTAAAGAATGTGTTCAGCTAAGCCAGTGTCGATGTTGCCCTAGGTTATGCCTGAATAGGCATTCAGGGTAGGCATTCATACCCTGTCAGTAAAATAAATATCCTTCGGCTAAGTAAGTACTATTTTAGTTCTTTTCAGCAATATTAAAGCAATGTTCCCTTCTAGTCCCCCACGTTGTTGTGTTATGGTTTAACGGTACTTAAACCATAACATTTGTATATGTGCAGCACGGGTTCAAATCACACTCGTGCTCAAGCAACCTACAACAGGGAACACCTAAAATCATCATGGTTATGTTCCCTTCCCGATTTCCCCAAAAATCAGTTTGACATTTGCAGAAATTTTGGGTACCAGTTCTTGCAGTTTTCTGTAATTTAGTTCAATAGCATCACTTTCAGATTTACAGATTGAGAACTGTCTGGTTCCATTTTTCAGTTCTGATCTAAGTTTCAGGTCTAGGGTTACATTTCTCATTTTAGATTTTGAGATTTAAGCTGTGAATTTCTCATCATCAGATCTGGGATCATAATAAAATTTAGAATATGTATTTTGAGCAACTGTATCAATCCAACCATGAATGTTAACGATTTTGTTTGTTTATTTCAGGAGCTTGCTATCAGAACAAGAAATGTTGAGTACATGCCATTTCTGACCTCTCTATTCAACACCCAAAATTCACTTGTCTGGTCTGGATATCTGTAATCACCTTGGATATATTTTTAGCCGTAAAAGTGCAGAAATAAGCCCAAGCTAAGGTTGTTCTATGTCAATGGAGCATAAGGGGTTTCCAAACTAGGCGAGAATATGGTCTAAGAGCCAATACGAGCCCAAAAAAGAGAAGGACGAGGAAAAGAAAGCCCAAATAGTAACCTTCAAGCTACTGGAATGTGCAGATAACACTACAAATGATTAGCACGGTAGAAACTTAGATTTTGATGCAAAATAGCAATGGCAACATACATAAAATCATACTAATATTATTTGCTGAAAACCCATATTCCCATGTCCAAGAACAAGTCGGTCAAATATGTACCTAAGGGAAAAAGAGTCGCTCATCAGGGAAAGCAAAATTTACAAGACATAAATTAATCCACTCAAAGGTTTACAAAACCTAAATCTAAGAATAAGTTCCAAAGATGGTGAGCCAAATGCAAGGATTTGTAAGCGGATTCTTCAAAATGTTTGCTTCAGTTGCTATTTTGTCAAACAGTTGGTGACACAAATCCACCAGGAGCAGGGTACCTATAGCAGGATCAACATGGACAACAAGCGGCAGACAAAGGAAAAGCCAAATCTTAGAGGGGTGCCATCGAAGAGCATTAATAAGGGCCTTCATCAAGCCAACTAAGTCCACAATTTCAGATGCCATAACACACAAGTTCCATCACAGAATTTTGTAAAACAATTCACATTCCGTCTATAGCCACTACCACATTTTCGTGAAATATAGATATTAGAAATTAATTGGTACAACTATTTTAACATTTTGCATGGTTGTAAGCCCGGTTATATTTTGAAGTGCTTGCGTCTCCAGTTTTTATTTTTCCTATGCAGGTTTGTATTGGGGTTATTCAGGAAAAGTTTTGGAAGCAGGAAAATGCACCATGGAGTGTGAGTAATATGCAATATACACCATTTTACTCATTTTCACAGCTTATTAGCTTATAGCTATCATATCCAAAATAGTTGGAATATGGAGTGTAATTTGGGCGCACTAAATTTTGAAGCATCTCCTCACAAACCGGCTTGGAGAAATTGCAGAAAGCATACACATAAATGTGAGTTACCTAAATCGCACACGCTTGCTGTGGTAATTTTTATTAAACCCATAATTTAAGTTTTTTATTGTTTACTTCTTAGTTTGATTTTGGGTTTTTTTATTTTTTGTTATTGAGAGTGTTTATTACTTTTTTTGTTTTTTTGGGTTCTCTCTTATTGAGAGAGGCATACACCATGGCTGAAAAAGGACACGTATTTAATCAGTTTCAAGCATTCTCGGGATTGTGCAGGCGGAGTTCCAGGTAAGGATGTGATTCCTTGCCTAAGTTATGAAGCTTTCCAGCATTTAAAAAAAATCATCAAACTTTGTGTTTTTAATACGTTGTCAAGCGTGGTGGGAGCCCGGTGAGTGATACCTAGAACCGACAGTAAATAAAAATAAAAAAATACAGCAGTAAACAAAAATACGCTTTCTGGAAGGGGAAATAGAGTCCAAGACAAACCTGTGCACTGGTGGGGACGCTGCGCAGGAAGGTTGGAAGCAGAGGCGGCACAAGTAACTCAATAGCCGATAAAACCAGAAGAAGATGAATACAAAAAACAAAGAGTAGATTTAAAGTTTGCAGGGACCGACAGGGAGAGATGGCGCCGAAGGCAGCCACCAAGAGCACAACTGAATAACATGTGGTCACTCAGCAACAGATAGGTGAAGTAGGAGGGGATGATGACAAGCACCTCAAGCTCCTGAGCATCGTCATTCGAGACCAAGTGCAGGATAGCCACGCCTCCGGCATAATTAGAGAATTTACCATACAAGGTTTAACTTTCCCAAGTCCCCCTAAGCCCTTAATTATGCATGTACTTACCAATTAAGTTTTTTAACCACATCTTAAACTCCTTCCAAGATGTGATATGTGTAGTGGATTTTTGTTTTATTTGGACCAAATATGGATTATGTAGAGTTAATTAAATAAGTCTTTTATATCATTTATTCCACACGAGGATTCTGATTAAGTGTCCTTGGTCTTCTAAGGCTACTTAACCATTGTTATTAGCTAGTTGAAGTTATTCATTGACCAACTATTCCAGGTATCATATTTAAATTCCTATTCGAGGTGAAGGTTCGGATTTCTTCCTACTATTTATAACACCTATTATAACTAGCAATCGTTTGTGAAATGTACGATAGAAACGCCAAAGGGGATCATTTGAAGGAGTCATATTTGAGGGAGAGAAATAGTAGCAAAGAAAAAAGGGTGAAAAAGAACGGGTTATAGGGTGAAGAAGTGAGAGGGTAGAAAAAATCTAAAGGTGAAAGAATTTAAAACTTTATCATCCAACAACAATACGATAAATATGTCAAAGTAAAAATCACAAGTAAATTATATCTTGCAATGAAGCTATGTTATATTTTTGTTCAATGGTATCAAGGTTTTCGAATAGCAAAAGATATATTTTATTCATTAATCAAGCTTGTTATTATTTCGTTTTGTAGCAGTAAGGGCTCCTATGAGATGAATTTTGCCTTGAATTTTTTTATCATTTTTATTTGATTCTACAGTTATCCATAAAAACAACCATCATGTTCATGATTGCTTCCAAATTAGATCCCTTCAACACAACCAGGGGAAGTCACGACGTCGACGCCATGGAAGAATTGAGTCCTTATTTATAGTCGAACTCTCGGAATGCACTATATTCGTTTCGTTGCTAGCGGATGTCTTTGCAAGTGAAAAAGATGTTGGGATCGTAGATGGTGTCCTTTTTTTGCTTGGACCTAATTGAATCGATGGAGATGTCATAGCTGATTTTGAAGGGGTTCCCAACAGGCACATAAAGCATCACCGATGGCCCCATAAAAATGGAAGGCATTTTGAAGACGATACTTTGACAACCTAATATCACCCTTTTAGGACATGTTAAAAAGTTTTTTTTTTCCGGATTTTCCCCTGCTATAAATTTCGGTAATCCGGATAATATGTGACGATTTTGTGACGGTACAGCATGCTAGAAACAAGGCCTTCATCCCCCCTTATATAATTTAAAGCAAGTAAATTTTTTAGACTAACTATATGAAAAGAAAAATTATACAAATAACAATATATAAAGAATTGATTATATCAATCTATATAATCAATTTTTAAAATCTATTTATAATTAATAATATTTTTGTGATACAAATAACAATCTAGCCTATTTTTATTTTCGAAGGATCTCATAAAGAGGGGGAAAATATAAATCTCAAAAAATAATATATACAATACAATTTAAAATATTAATTTCAATAAATTAAATCCAAATACACAAATATGAATATAAAATGAGAGAATTCTACCTTCAATAACCAAATAGACCACTTTTCCCCATACACCCATGTTGGACCAAGGCAAACCCAAACCCATACAATTGTAAATACCATAAATATGAAAACAGGGAGTTTTACCTTAAAAAACCGAAGAGAGCATTAATCCTAATTCAAAAAATTGGAAAACCTGTTTATTCAAAATTGGAAATGGAATCGCAAGCAAAGTGCAATATGCTGAAAATATAAATACTAAGATCTGTGACCCTAACTCGTTATTTCTGTAAGAAGGTTTTTTCCTTCTATTGATTGGTTTGTTCTTGTCTCTTCACTAGATAAACCTTAACATCCAGTTAGAGTGCATGTCCCTACTTATGAAAAAAAAAAAAAAAACACTTGCTCCAATGCAATGAATTTAACACAACCAATTTTAGAAGAGGCATAACCAAGCACACGTAGTGCTAAAAACCCCAATTATAGCCTCAAGAACCAATATCACCACTTGTCCTCATGCAATCAATTGGAAAATTGGACATGAATAAAAACCAAATCACTCAATGTTGATAATTGAAATATGGAAATGGAAAATTCTACTATAAAGAAAATAGTCCAATACAATAATTTTTACAAACACGTTTTTTTCCCCCAAAAACTTCAGATTACCCAGTGTTTGCAATAATTTTTATGCATCCAAATTTGGCATAGGCAAGCCCAATGACATACAATGTTGAAAAAACCATATGAAAAAAGTTGTAGAAATCGCTGGCCAATAATATTTTCAATCATAATTATAGGTATTAGAGAATTATTAACCTTGACGCGAGGGAGCCTATGTAGAAATCTCTCACTCCCTCATGCTACAAATTTAAAGCAGCTCTGATGGCTACCATTGAGGTCCTTCTCAATATGTACATTTGCACAACATGTTGCAGATCTACATAAGATGTACAATTACTACTTTCTCAGAACATATGGTAATTATAACTGCACATCAATGATCAACCATTTGACAAGAAATGCATAAAACTAATTGTATTTAGTTTAGCTATTGCTCAAAGTCCGCACATGATCTAAAGTTTGCTGTAAGAAAGACCTGTTCAACAACATGCTATGTTTGAAGAGCTGATTTACCCAGTCCTGTATTATTTGTTTTCACAGTTTTCAACCCCAAAATAATATGTCCCAAAGACTTAGTAACCTGCAGTTTTAATATATATTTTAGAAAACTGTCAATCTACTGTATTATGGTCCTTCAGTAACTCAACTAATTACCACTCTTGTACAACAAAAATAAAATTGGCGATGAACAACATTATACCATTATGATTCTCCAACACCAGCTACCAGAACGAATAAAAATGCATATCAAACATCCCCTGCACCGTAAAGGGTTTACTAAGGAAAATAATACACATAAAATGCAGGGCCATTTTTTTTATGCTGTTGAGCACAGGAGAGGGTAAGGTAAAATGTATGATTAATTTGTCCATACCAAGGGATAAGAGTATTATTTTTGAGCTGAAAATTTGTGAAAATTTTAGCAGAAAAGTGTGCACTCTTGTAGTAGGAATGTGCCTAGAGGGAACATTAGGAACTGAAATCCTAGTAGTAAGATGATTGGGCGAAATTCCACATTGCCTTTCCTCTGAACTGAAGCACACCTGGAGGCTGCAAATGCAGTGTTGACTCTGCAACAGAAACCTAAGGAGGGGGATTTTGTTCATCAACATCAATCGGTTGAATATACTTATAAGCTGAGCTAGGCCTCAAATTATGGAGTCGTGGATTATTACTGCCAGACATGAAATTCAAACTTTTTTGCCTCTTTTTCCCTTTGAAGTACAGTTTGAGAGGCTTTGTTGTAAAGTGGAGGTCCCAGGTTCAATTCTCAAGTCCAACCCTTGGAATCGGATTACGTAAATTCCAGATCTCAGTACAACACTGAAATCCTAGTTACTAAATAAAAAGTAAAACAGGTAGTGGCGGTAAAAGAGGAAGAAAGAAAAAATTTAGAGCATTATAGGAAATGGCATGAGGAAAAGTCGTATTGCATTTCTCGATCTGGCAAACCTAATAATAGTTTACAATGCAGTGTCCTAATGCAACCCTGAAAACAATGGAAGAACAACAACAAACCTGAATTAGAACTGCAGAATGATCGATGTCTTCAAAGGTATTTTGGTTTTTTTGTTCTCAACATCCCTAGAAATATATGTCATTATTAAGTGCAAATAATATCCTCCACACGTTTTCCACTTCTAATGACTTCCCCATTCTATCTTTTGATTTTTCATTGCTCCCCAAACCGCTCTAAAGGTTGTTTGAATGCATATAGATTATCCATATGAAGCTTTACAAATCTCAACAAAATTACATAGAGTTCAACAATGATATTGGCGCACCTAGAAGAAATGTGAAGCTTCGGATTTGGTTCATATTCGAAAAGGTCAAGATAGTTTTTTATGTGTTAAAGATTAATTTATCTTAGAATATGATCTTGGTATGTCCCCATATTATCGCAATGTAGGTGGCCACCTCAAATACGTTATGTGTAGTCTAGTTGGAGCATGATGGAAAGGTTCATGTCAAGGACAATGATCATGATTCCTAGGCAGAAGTGTATGAAAATACAACATCGTGAAGAGATTTTATTGGTAGTTATTCATTTTCCTATTATCAAATCTTTTCTTGTCAAAGATGACAAGTTTGAATGTGTTTAGTACATAAGAGATTTCATCCTCGCTGCTTCCCAATATCCTTTGTATAAAGATCCTTGATGCCTCACCTAACGGTTCTCCTTGCCCCTTTATCAGTTCCTCACTTTTGAGGGATATATATGTGGATATTTTCTCATCCTTTAAGAATAGACCATCCTCTAGGTCTAGGTTATAAGAATATGATGCTAAAATGCCAAGATAATTGCTTCCGCTACATCAAAGCATTATGATAGAATAAGATTAGTAGGCGCACACAATTTAGGCTATTTACAAAAACTGGAAAAGTCTAAGCATTTCATAACAGAGCTCTGAAAAGTGAGAGGCCTATAGGCTAGAAACAATAGAAATTTATCCTGAAAGCAGAAGCATATCTTAATGTGTAAACATCAAGAGAGGATAAGATACAAGAATGCTAAAGAAAGTGAAGACTGTAAAGAAGAAACTTACACCAAGGTGGATTGGAGTCGATGTAGTAATCAAGGCCTTGAAGTTGATCTGTTGGAGGATGGCTGATGTCTTCAAGTTTTGGGTCTGCCAAGGCTAAAATTTATACAACGCCTTATTAAAAATCAAAATCCAAGAAGGCAAAATAGACCTTGACGTTTATCTGCAAACATCAATTCAAGAAATCAACTCCCACATTTTTTTTCTTAATCTTGGTGAGAATTTAGATACCCAAGCTTGAAACAAATTCAATTTACTGCAAAACCAATGATAAACAGGACACCTTACTATAGAGAAATCTCTCATTCTTCAAGTTATTGTGAAATCAGATACCCGAGCTTTAAACAAAGGAATTTTTGAAGTTAAATTTATGAAAACCAGGGCATTCATAAGGGTTTCCAAACTCATCATGTCATCAGATACCCAAGCTCGAAACAAATCCTTTTTTCCCAAATCTATGAAAATGACAAGGACGCCTAAATAAGTAGGAACCTCCTTTTTCTCCACGCTCTTTAGGAAATCAGACATGCAAGTCAAGCTTTAAAACGGGCCTTCTGAAAATAAAATCTAAGATAATTAGGACATCCAAATGGGGAAGAAAACTTGTATCCTCTAAAATCGGATTCAAGCTTCTAACAACTTTTTTGAAAGTAAATTCTAAGACAGCCAGGGCACCCAAATCAGGGAGAAAACTTATATCCTCCAAAATCCATGCGAAACCAGATTCAAGCTTAAACAAGATTTTCAAAAATGAAATTTATGATAACCAAGACATCCAAATGGGGAGGAAACTTCTATGCTCCAAAGTCATTGTCTATTAACTTCTATTCTCCGAAGTCATTGTGAAGTCAGATTGTTGAGAGTGTGGATGTGCTTATCAAATCAGTCAAAATTCCTCTATCCATTATGCTTTGATGGATGTCCATACCCTGTTCCAAAGCTCCCATTTTTGCACAGGCAGGGAGGATGCTGAAAAAGGTTGTGGAATTTGGCTTTACATCTGTCAATTGCAATTGCATGAATGTTTCTAAGTAATTATAACGCATTTTCAACAAATCCATTTTGGGCATATCCTACAATCATTACTGTCCATGATACCATATTTTTTTTGAGGCATTCTGTCGAACAGTTCAGGTGCCTTGTCTACGGTTCCACATTTTGCATACATGTCTACCAGGACATTTGCAACCACATCTGAAAAAATTCCTCTATCCTTTATGCTTTGATGGATGTCCATACCCTGTTCCAAAGCTCCCATTTTGTCACAGGCTGGCAAATGTAAACTGATCGGGTTAAAGACCTGTTTGTTGCATATGGTGAAATAGTGTGACTGTGCTGTGAGGAGTGAGCAATGAAAGAGTGGACTGTCTTTCACAAAAAATAACTTATACTATTCTAAGTCACTGTAAAATCGGATTCTAACTTTTATAAAAAATACTTTTCGAAAAGAAGTAAAATCCAGTGTAACCAGGACAGCCAAATGGGGCAAAAGCTTCTACTCTCCACAGTCACTGTGAAATCAGATTCAACTTGAAACACCAATTTTCATTTTTTTTAAGCCAAACCTAGAACAAACAGGACAACCAAGACACCTGAATCGGTAAAGTTCCTTTTCTGTATAAAACTCCTCGAGCCCAACTCATAACTAACCTCTTGATACTACGTTGCAGATCTTGAAGCTCAATGGAAGATGGAGCGACCCAGACAAGGAAAAGCTGTTGTCTAGATGCAGCAGCTCCTCTGTAACTTTGTGATCCTTGCAATGAAGCACTGATAATGTTTATCCTGTAGAACCCAAAAAAAGTAGGGCAGGACACACATGCAGGTGCTAGACAATGAATACTGCATGCGAGGACAGTCAGGAGGCGTGAGACTTGGGAGTGGTGGCAGAAGCTTGGAGAAGAAACCGCATGCAACCAGCCATTTGTCTCTACCATGCAACCGCAAAAATAGAAAATACCATTAAAATGCTTAAAATATGGTTATCGTTGGATTTCAATGCCTCAGGTAAGATTGAATGCAGTCCGTCAGATTTCTGATGATTGTCAGAATCAATAGGTCGATGTTCACTACAAGAACGCCTCCGGCGTAAATATATTCTAAGAGAATATCGTAATACAAGATTTTACATTATTCTAAAGCTTTTTTTTACTCACAACAACTTTGTACTCTTTTTTCTTGTTTTTATTGTTTAACAACAACATTCATTGATCTAGTGATACTAATAAACACTTTGATAAATACATACTTATTTACATAGTCTACTACATTTTGAATAATATATTTTGGAAACAAATCCTTATAGGTGAATGTTCATTTAAGTTATTTATCTACATATGGTGTTTAAATACAAATTTCTAACCAATAGAGTTAATATGTTTATGTCTTTGATATTACAAAGTTTAAGGAAGGTTACAACAAACCTCAAGATATTCCAAGGTTTATCATAGTCATGGTTTATTAGATACATTTTTTTCCATCTATAGTGTATATTTGCAAAATTTTGGATTTCATTTATTTTGAAATATATTGTACTTAGTATTATAATGGATATTTTCTTTTTCTTTTTTAAAGAAATAGTTATCATATCGTCACGCCTACAAAATGTGCACACGAAACCCAAAACAAAACAAATGTTTTCATAGGAAAATTATGGAATAATTTTTTTTTGTTAAAGGAAATAAAAGCGACAGTGAGGTTAACCTTAGGTTTCAACCAGTCATCGCAAAATTTCTTTACTAATATTATTAAATAAAATAGTGGATTTAATCTATGGTTAGGTTTTAAATATTTCATTCAATTAATCCTTATTTAATTTAATACAAAGGTTTCTACAGTCATGAAATAATTTAATAATTAAATTCCAAGTCTCAAATAATCCTTTTAATTTACACAATGCTATTAATTTAATTTTCCATAATTTTGAAGTTTCAAAAGAAATAAATAAAAAAGGAATTATTAAAATTTAATTTACTTGCAAACCACACAATTGGCCCCAATCAAAACAAGACCCATGTGATCAAATGATCATCTCACCAACCCCCACCTAACATTTGTAGGAGACAATTTGGGCCATTGGATGAATCCATTCTAGGCCATTGAATGCAGGAATTTCAAATCAACCTTAAAATATCTAACGAAGCTTTTATTCATCACTTTCACCCATTTCATTCATTTTTGGTTTTACAGGTTAAGGGAAGATGGAAGAGGAGGAAGCCATGGGAGAGGAGGAGAAAATTTGGGATGGATACACACATCCCCCAATCTTATTTATTTTATTTTTATTATTTTCTATTCTACCCTATCCGAGGGATTGTAAATTTTCCATTTATTTGTAAGCATGATTCAATAAAAATACTCATTTGAGCATTTTTCATTTACCCAAGAGATCTACTTTTTTTTATTTTTTTTGTATGTTTTACATTTCCTTCCCCCCTTTTTTGTTGAAAAATCATTGAAATATATTTTCCCTTCCTGGACATTTGGGATTTTTACCCAAATAATAAATCTGGTTTTATAAAGAATATATACTCTCCTATATATATATATATATATATATATATATATATATATATGCCCTTGTAACTATATATATATACATGTATGTATATTTATATATTTATATATATAATAAAGATGTGTTCACCCAAAAGTAGGGTTGTGGCTAATCAGAAATCCGCAAACTGATTTTTATTTAAGCTCGATCACAAGGAAAGCCTCCACACAAGGTTACAAAAAGAAAGAATTTGGTGGGGGTTTCGGCCCCTATCTGTTATATTATTTAACAAAGCAAAGTAGGGGAGGGGGGAGAGGTCACCGACCCCACCCCCATCCCATATAGAATGGGGCGGGGTCGGCGACTCCTCCCCACACCAAACCTTCCCACCAAACAAAACAAGCCACAGCCCAAAATTTTCCACTCAAATGTTTTAATTACATTTTTATATGTGATTGGTTTGTAAATAAGTTTATTAATAACATAATAATACTATTAATAAATTATATATATATATATATATATATATATATATATTTTAATCCATTATTATTATTATATTATAATATTAATATATTTGTAATATTAGTATATATCACTAATAATAAGATAGTCTACTTATTTAAACCCCTCTTTTGGGTTAAAAGAAGTCAATATTAGATTAATATGCATAGGGGATATTTGCAACATAAGTCTATAAAATTAACTTAACTACAATTGCATTTAGGTATAAATGTGTGTGTCTATATATATATATATATTATATATATATATATATATATATATATATATATATATATATATATATATATATATATATATATATATATATATATATATATATATATATATATTATATATATGTGTGTGTGTGTGTGTGTGTGTGTGTGTGTGTGTGTGTGTGTGTATGTATGTATGTATGTACACACACACACACATGTTGTTTCGTAAAATTTAACTAAAGTGAACTTAGGATAATTATAAGTTTTCTTACAGAACTTATGAAACAAAGTGACAATAAAGAAAAAAATGCTTCCATTTAAACTAAGGATTTTAACAACTAGTCTCCTTCAACTAGTTTAGTAATACACATTTAGTTTAGGTCCTTCAATTTACTTTGATTTAATGAAAATAAGGATAACCATTTCATTTCTATCAAGATGTAAGTAGTAACCATTCCAACAACTATAGGTTTTCCAAATAATTTGAACAATGAACATGACACATTTTGCAAGCAAGGAAACACTCAAATTGCAACCTAGATTATTTTCATTTTATCTCATTTCAAATATTTTAGTTCACCAACAACAATGTGGAACTTTGATTGTTTCTTTTCACAATAACTCATTTCAAAGGTACTTTTCTCATTCAAGCCTTTTCATAATAGCTTACAATATAAAGGAGTTTCCAAGAAATATATGGTCTTCTTTTAAGCATACAATTGAAAAATCATCCACACAAAGTGGGAATAACGGAAACTATATAATTTACAAATAGGTTATCAAAAAGCCAAATTTCAAGTCTTCAATATGCATCTTCACTCCACAATGGTAGGTACAAAAATTTCTTTCTTCAAACTTCACAATGGGATCATAAAACAATGAAGGGGGAGTAGGCAACGATCTCCACCAAACCTTAAATCCATTAAGACAAGAAGCCATCCCCTTAACGGCCCCCGATCCCCAACCAAAGAACCATGAGGGGTATTGAGAAACAATGAAAACTTTCAACAAAGAGGCTTCACAACAAAACATACATACAAGACATTCAAACTCAACCAAGATAATATATCCAACAAGTGTACAAATTCAAAACAATAAAAAGGTTTGAGAATCAATCCAAGTAGAGGAAGGGCTATGGAAAACCACCTCCTTATGCCTCCCAAGTGGACAAAATGATCATCAAAAACACCTTATCTCTCCCTTACAAGCATGCAACAAAACCATGAATTCCTTTTCACTCCACATAGGTAAAACTCCCATTCACACTCCCACCAAATGCATGCCTCACAAAAATCCTGTTTCTCTCCCCAATTGTCCCATAATCCATTCTCCCACACCCAACTAAGGTCTACTACCCAACCAACACATAACCACATTCACAAGAAAAAACAACAATTTTAACAAGCACAACATTGCATACAAACAAGCAAAAACATAATAACCAAGGTGGAGAGCCTACCTATCCATCAAGATCCATGAAAATTCACAATTCTCTTTCAATTCCAAGCCAAGAAATCCCAAAAGCACTCAATCCAACAAAAAATCACCAATAACCCCCATTCCAACCAAAAATCACCAATAAATAGAAATGGAATGTGAGGATGATGAGGTGGCTCCATGTAGGATGCCACTACATCATTCCTCCATCCCCATACTCAAGTCAACACACCAAGACCAAGAAACTCCATGCACATGCAAGGACTATGACAACCCACATGGCTGAAAACTTACGCACCATGCTTTCAAGGGACACAATAAACTGGGGTAGAAAGAAAGTGCAATAATTTTCCTTCTTTTACACTAAAAAATGAACAAAAAAGTCAAAAAATAAGCTTCCTAACCCATAGGTAGGGTTGTTGGGTAAATTTAAGAGGCATGGGACAAGCCTTTCTTGTCCCACAAGCCTCCAAAAATGTCCCCCAAGTCAAAATCCGAATGTTTAAGTTGGGGGGTGTAAAATACTCACAAATTAACAAAAAAATTACTTACAACAAGGACCACCAAATCTTATCATAACTATTTTTCACATCCTTAATTTGGTTAAAAAAACATAAGAAGGGTTAAGATTAATTAACACACATTTACAACATACAAATAAAGTGAAAAATTTCCAAATTTTAAATGCACAAAACATAAATAAAGAAAAAACAAAAATTAGAGAAAGGGAACACAATTCACCCCATGGCCACACATGTGAAGTCACCTCTCCCATGGGAGGACCTCCACATAAAACACATACTATGTAACATTACACAAGTTGTCAAATTTTTCCTCGTTGCTCAAAACCTGACATCCTTCTGTGGTTGGTCCCCTATCCCATTCGATGTATGTGATAAAAGTCTTGAACACCACAAAATACCTCTCTGCTCTTTCGGCTGTATTAATAACATCGAGAAAATATACATATAAAATCAATATTCATCATTTGACATTAGCAATTCTATTATCCATCAATATATATAAATCTAGCCCTAACACCCATGAGATTACAATTCTACTCAAGTGTAATGCCCCCAACCTACCTTGTCTCGGTCAGCTTTACCTCCTGCTTGGCGTGGGATGGAGGGAATCCTTTTTTTATTGTTGTTAGGGGCCTCATTGTGCTGGCTGTCTACGTGGAGGGTGGTTGCACTTCATTTATTAACCCTGATTTGTAAATATTCCTTGTTCTGGTCGATTGTCACGTTTTTCTACCTTGCGTGAGAAAGAGGGAGTCGGTGGAGGCCTGTTTTCTTCACCTAGATCTTTGTTTTGATCCTTTCATTTAATGCTTTGGGTGCAGTCTTAATTAACATACCAACTAGTGAGATAGGCGTGGAAACCGTTGGGGAATACATGTTTTTTTTTGTTGTTTCCAGAATGCGTTTAAGGGAGAAAGGCATGCGATGTATCCTTTTGCTGGCCACGCACAACTACCAGCAAGTGAAGTAGGTGCGTTTCCTCCATTTCCTTGGGCACTGTGAGGTGTGTTCTTATCAGTGATCCTCAGCAACAGCCGGCGACAGTAAGTAACCATGGCAGCAGACAGGTTGCAGAGTAGTAGAGGCATTTTTTAGCGCTTCCAACAGGTAGGTTGTCCAACTATGTTGCTTTCATTTTAGTATCGACTGCATCCTCAAATTCAGGATTCTCCTTCAAGATATTTTTATCAAAATCGATTAAGTGACAATAAGAGTGTTACCAGGGGACATTGACGAATCTTGTTGCAAAGTTTCTCTACTGAGACCTTGCTTGTTCTACATACGTAACTCATGGAAGAGGATCTCATAGGGGTGGATCTGTTTCATATCAGAATATTCCAATGAAGCACATCTTTGCTTTACAATTATGTGATTTCTTCTTCAACGATTCACTAAGTTGGCAGGCATAAAGGTTTCTATGGAATTATCACACCTTCAAGCTGTAGCTGAAATGCTATGCTTCAGAGAGCTGCTAACTGGGGTTTTGTAGAGGGAGATGGCAAAATTGTATATGCTGAGTTGACATGAAAAGCCATTTTTCAATGAATGGGAAACCGATCTTTCGCTTCATGGGTACATCAATTGATTCAGCCAGATACACATGTTGTACATGATGTGAGCGTTGCAAAAGTGGACCTCTGTACAAGCTCCTCTAGAGAAGATTTGCTTACTTGGTTGTGGTGTGCCCACTGTAAAGGTCTTGGAGCAGTTTGGAATACATACAAAATTAGAAGCTGGATCAATAGTTGCAATATTTGGTCTTGGTTACAGTAATGGACTCGCGGTCGTAGAGGGTGCTAAAACAGTGGGTGCTTCACGTGGGTTATTAGCATTGACATTGATTCTAAGAAATTTGAAACTGCTAAGGATTTTGGAGTCACGGAGTTTTTTAATCCTAAAGATCATCATAAACCCATTCAGCAGGTGCTTGTTGATATGACGGGAATGGAGGTGTTGACTGTCAGCTTTGAGTGTATTGGAAATGTTAGTATAATGCGAGCCTTGCTCTAGAGTGTTGTCATAAGGGTCGGGGGACGTCTATTATTGTTGGTGTTGCAGCCTCTAGATAGGAGATTTCTACCCGACCTTTTCAGCTAGTTACAGGTCGTGTATGGAAAGGAACTGCTTTTGGTGGATTCAAAATTCACTCTCAAGTACCATGTTCTTGTTGAAAAATTCATGAATAAGGATATCAAAGTTGACTGAGTGCATTACACACAACTTGACACTAGACCAAATCAATGATGCATTTCATCTGGATGTATGGTGGGAATACGCTTGCGAGTTGTACTAAAGATGAATGCCACTTTAGGAAATCTTTCCATTGCATTGAATTCTATGTCAATAGGTGAAGCCATAGGTGCTACATATTTATTATATTTTTGAGGTAAGGTAAATATGACTTGGGAATTTTGTTGTTTTGGAATGGGTTTGTTGAGGAGGCATAGGAAGTTGAAACAAATTTGAGTAACTTGGGTAAATCCATCTCCTACAACCTTTGCTTGCCATGACATCCTTGCTAGGTTCTTCTCTGAAAATATCTCCTCCAGCCTTGTGTAGATCACTTGTATTTGTGGTAGCATGTATAGGGTATGTGAGTTGGTTGTCGAATCCCACAAGAAGTAAAAGCTCAAGGAAAGAAATAGTTGAGCACAAGTGCATGGAGTCACTTCGAATACAACAATGCTCGTGAACTGTTTGAAAAAAATATTCTTCAATTGCATGGTCTCATGGATCGTGAATGTGGACCGCTTAGAACTGATGCACCCTGGATTCCAGTACCTACAGTTCTTATGCTGACCCGTGCGGAGTCTGTACGACCTGTAGAAGTTCGAGAAACAGGCAAGATATTTCTACACCTTTCCACTGTTATTTTTATTTAAAATTATTGTGAAATTGAACCACTTTTTCCTTGCATTGATTTGTTAGTTTGATGTCATGATGGGAGATTTACCCTTTCTTCCTGTTTCTCCTTGTTTTAGCTTTTATCGTTGTCAGTATGTTGGTCGAAAGGATGTGTGTGCCCTCTCCTGCTGGGTGTTATGTTTCTCTTTCTCGAGTGATAGACCTTCGTCTGCTTGTTTATGTATTAATTCTTCTCTGCGATTGAGTTGCAAGTTTTTATGTTGATCAAACTAGTATTTTCGATAACATGGAAGTAAGTTTACGATAACTATGAAGCCCCCTCCCTAGCACCCAAGTTTGTCTTTTGACGCTTTTTGTTAGCTCCTTCGCAAGTCCCTTTGATAACCTTTTGGCATCGAGAAAGAAAGGTTGTAGGATCGTGTGAGCAATGCGTGGGCTAGCCAACTTACAGTTTTGGTATTAAAACTGGTAGAATGAAATTGTTTGTGTACAATGTGTTTTGCCATCTCACGTGTTTAGACTCTTATACTATCTTTCATCTTATTTCTAGGCTTTTAAGGCCATCCTCAAGAAGTATCTTGACCATCCTTATCAAATTTAACCATAACTAGCTTTCCGGATCAACTAAGCTAGAGGTTTCATTGTGCGAATCCAGTACCTCGTTGGCACTAGAATAGTTTTGGTCTAATCCCCCTCTCAGAATTAGTTGCTGATGGCACTCTTCTTTTATTCCTAACTTTCATTATTTTCTCTCTTGTAATGTTAATGCTATTAATTAATATTGGCCGGTTTTTATGCACGTAATTACCTTAATATTTTGTGATGGAAATTTCCTTAAATATGAATAATCCTTAAAAAAAAAAACTCATCTTTCATTTGATAGTCTTATGAATTCATAGCGGAAGGTTTTGTTTTGATAATGTTGCTTATAAATTATGTTTGTATCTATTTGTGTCACGGTTGACGGTGTTACCAAGGGTTGCCGTAAAATATGGTTGTTTTGGGATATGGGTAATTTATTTTAAATTAACCAAACACTAGAATTTTTGTGGAGGTTTGCAAATCTTTAGTGTTATAAAATTTGTTGATGACATTATTGTATACTCTTGTTGGACGGAAACCCCTCCTTCTCTCGTGTGTTTGCTACTAGCCTGTAAGACTTTGACCCTTCTTGGATGCTTAGAAAATCCTTGTAGTTAATGGTCAAAACTAATATACTTTGCTTTTGCCTCGAAACTTATGTTGTGTGTATACTTTAGTTTGATTTCCGGTTTGAAACTCGATTATACATGGCTTTTTGTGTTAAGTTTTGAAACCCGTGGTTCCCCTTTCTTGGGCCGATCAACTCTTGTTCTTTTAGAAATATATTATTTAGTCTATGCATTTGGTACCTTTGATAAATTTCTAGATGGTTGGTGTATATATCAAATCTTAACTCTTGTGATTATGGTTTAATTACTTACTTGATGGGAATTCTGTTTTTTTGCTAGATTATTTGTTTTCTCCTTAGAGGGCCAAGGGCCATTCTCTTATGATTGCTATACTTTCGTTGCTTTTACTCCTAACTGAAGTACAAGGTCTTCTCCTTCTTTGATTGGCATGATGAAGACTTTATTATAACTTGATGTGTTGATAGTGTTTAGAGGTTTGAACCAAATTCTTGTAATAAAGTGCTTCCTTTTCATGATATTGTTAGATAATAGTTATGGTGGTTTTGTGTAGCCTTATCTTGCTCATTTCTCGTGAACTGACTCTTGTAGAAAATTTGCTGCAGATGGATTTTGCATGTAGATGAGGGAGAGATTTGTAAACTTTTGTCATCAACCTCAGTTGAGAAGATCCTTTTCTTGAAACCTTTTTATGTTGTTCAACTATGGTTAACGTCCAGTGGAAAGTCTAAAAGACGATTAATGTCTTAGTATAAAGTATTGTGGACTTTGTCATCTGAACTTTGGAAACCTTGTATTGTTTGACCATCATTGAAATTATAAGAAAATATGGTTATTGTTGTTAAGTGACTTTGTTGGAGTATTAGTATTTTAAGAATTGATGAAATCCTGTTTTTCTCTTGTAAGTGAGTGTTGCTACAACTTTGCCTCGAGAATAAATTTTGAGTTAAACCTTGCCATGAATTAGTAATAAGGTGTCATAAGTAAGCTAACATGGGATTGTTTAATACTTCAGGAAGTTAAATTAAAAGTTGTATTCAAAAAAAGTAACGTAGGGGTCACCAACTTGAGAGCAAGAAATTCTTTAAGTAAACAAGGGCAAGACTATCATTGCAAGTAAACTTTATAACATGATAACCCTAGCTCCTCTAGTGAACATTATTCCTTTTATGGTGAAATTTGTAAAATGACCCTAAGGTGAAATGAACTGTTAGTTGTTTGAAGATGATAAGATTTAATAAGCCAGAGAAAACAAATTGGAGACCTCACCATCTTTCTCACCGCCATTTGGAAAGTAAATTTTTACTCCTTGTTAATACTTTTAGCGAAGCCTAAGTAAAGTTGTTGATAATTCTGGTTAAGAGCCCTAGCTTCAATTAAATACTGGCAATAACTAATGAGGTCCTAAAGATGTTTCATCTCGACCTTCTCCCTCTAACCCTTTTTCCAAGGCACCTTGTATCTCTTCTCTTAAGTGTGTTGAACTTAAAACCATGTTGTCTTGTGGCCAAGAACGAATCTTAGTAGCGTTAGTGGTGAGCAGATGGCCTTGTGGAATTTAAATACTCCTTTTTCTTGATAAACGAATTAAGCAAATAAATGTCATAATAGAGAAGATTTAAAGATAATTACTCAGTGTCAAAAGAATAAACTTAGCTTGGTAAGATGAATTGTATGAATCTCATCTTGAGCCTCCTTGAAAACGTAAGCTAAGAATTGCAAGATGTCCTTTTAAAATAAATAACCCTCAAGAATATCTCATTGTGGTTGGGCCTAACTGTAAGTGTGTTCTGTGATTGGACTTCTATGTTGTCTTGTCGAAAAGAAAAGTAAATTGTCCTTGATAGGTGTGAACGTTTCTGCGCTGCCCTTATGGCCATCCTTGTATCAAGTTGTTCACAGTGTTAGTTGTATCCTTGGTGACAACATGTTGCGTCATGTTATGTGTCAAGCAAGTCCAAAAAAAAAAAAAGTTATCCTGTATTTCACTGTGTTGTTCATGTGTGTGATTTTTGGGTCGTTACACTTGGTATCAGAGCATAGGTTCATGCTCTCGAACCTATGGGCCGGATTGGTGTTGTATGGTGATGTTACATGGTGGTGGTGGTGTTACATGATGATACTGCATGATGATGATGATGTTGCATGATGGTGGTAGATATTGGAAGAGTAATGTGCTTTAAACGTGATGTGATTATTGTCGTAATTGTGATATTGTGAATGCACATGATGTGTATGTCACCTTGTGCGTGTTTGTGATCATGTTGATATGTTGGGGATGGGAGTATTCTCTCTCCTTCTTGTGGATTCTATGAAGAGTTCACGTGTGAATTACTACTTGTGATGTGTGAAAAGAATTATAATGTGGATGACATAGTGTTAGAGCATTGTGGCATATTGTGATATGTGGGTGTATCAATGTGTTGTATGACTAGATTGATGTTAAAAGAAATGAGTTGTATCATGATGTTTTTACCATGTTTTGAAGAAATGTGTGTACCACCTTGTTATGTAGCAATGGATGTTATGTTGTGATGTACTATGTTCATCGTATGTAGGATTTGTGCAAATATGTAATGCTTCATGTTGTGATTTGGGGTCATACGGTGAGTGTATGAACCCTATCGTATGGTGATTGCACTTTGGGTGCAGAATGTGGTAAAGTGATGTGTTACACCCAGTGAATGTATGATTGTGATCTACCCTGTATACATACCATACGTGAGACATTATGGTAGCTATGTGTGTACCACCATTGTGTTAGTGATGTAGTTAGATGTTATGTTGTGAACCTTACGCTAACCGACCCTAAAGGGAATCGGTAGAAGTGTATGTTGAGAGTGAGGAATGGTGTACCATGGGTCAACAACTTGAGCCGAAACTCGGTTTAGTAGATAACATGTGATTCTTTCCTCTCTCCCTATGTGGTTGTATGTATGCAACCTAAGTGCAACTATGACTATGTTTAGCCTTGTCGAAGTGGTGGCGGGATGATTCAGATGGAGGTGATGACAATTGTATTATTGATATGTATTTTATGAGCTGAGGCTCGATGTTCCGAGTGCTAGCAACTCGTTGAGTACCCCTTTGGTGGCTAGATAAGGCCACACAGTTATCGTAATGTGACATTATTATAAGTTGATTTTATTCGTAAATTGAGCTTTTTACTTTATTTTGTAAGGACCAGCAGCTTTTCTTGATTGCCATGCTTTACAATTTTGGGCATTTCCTTGGTTTGTGGCACTAACATGGGGATTTTGATACTAACTATGGCTATTTGGCCATTTATTTTGCTTGATTTTGGGTCTTCTTTTAAATTTGGAATTTTTACCGCCTTGCCCAAGGCTTGTACTTTGCCACTTGGCACTTTGGATTGGATTGTTGTGCTGGTTCTATTGTCGTGATGTGTGGAATAGGGTCATGGGATGCACCATGAAATGGTTGGACCTATGGACCCGCTTCGTTGTATAGGGGTACGCCCCAAGGAGTTACAGATAACTAGCGGGTTGTTGAACCATGCGTTATTATGTCACTTGGGTTAGGAGTGTTCGAACTCTATGTGTCTTGGACCATAGGGTCAACCGGCCTCCTTGAGGGAGGAATAAGAGTTTGAGGGAGGCATAAGAGACTTGAGGGAGGCATAAGAGTTTGAGGGAGGCATAAGAGTTTGAGGGAGGCATAAGAGTTTGAGGGAGGACTTTATGATATTTGTCTATATGGTTGATGTTTCAGGATATATGTTGAGTTATTGTGATGTTTGGTAGTGGTCTTTTGATGTATGTGTTACTCATGTCAGATGGATATGTGTTGTGATGTTGTGGTTATGTCATTGATGCCCTTGTGGACACTATGTACATGTAGTTTTTATGAGTCATGGAAAACCTCATACGTGGAATTGAGGAAATGTCTGGTGGATTGTAGTACTCTTTTGTTTGAGTATTTTGTATGTCAGTCATTGATGTGTGACGAGTACTATGTTATGTGGACTGTGCCTATTCCATTCTGTATTTGAGTAACCTTTTGTGGTGTAATACAATCTTGAAGTATATACTTGTGTGCTTGTGAATCTGTAGTGTCTTTTGAACCTGATAGGGTGTTGTGTTAGCAGTTCATGTTGGGCACCCACAATAAGGAATAAACCAAAACTCTTCAATGATGAAATTTTTAAAAGAAATTAAATTAAGAATAATGCTAATGGAAATGAACTAATGAAATGATGAACAAGAAAGAACTGCCAATCTTCACAGAACATTGAAAGTTAAAATTTCTGCCAAATGTTCCTAAGGCTACCCTGTGGCCGTGCTTTAATCAACTAAAATTTTAAACCATAGGGTGTACTTTCTCCTTTACCTATCCTTGGTTACGTACCATTTCTTTTCCTCTGTGTTATGTCGCATCGAGGACGATGCTTTCTTAAGGGGAGGAGAATGTAATGCCCCCAACCTGTTACCTTGGCATCGGTTAGATTTACCTACCTGCTTGCGTGACCATATGGAGGGAATCCTTTTTTTTATTGTTGTTAGGGGCCTCATTGTGTTGCTATCTGCATGGAGGGTGGATGCACTTCATTTATTAACCTTCTTTCTGAATCATCAATCTTCCTCTGTTCTGGTTGACTGTCTTTTGTTTGTTTTCTGTCCTTGTGTGAGAAAGAGGGAGTCGGTGGAGCGCCTGTTTTCTTCACCATAGATCTTTGTTTTGATTTCCTTTCATTCAATGGGTTTGGGGGCAGTCTGAATTGATGTACCAACTAGTGAGATAGGCATTTTGGATAATACATGTTTCTCCCTTGTTGCATGGGCCAGGATGCGTCTTGGGGGAGAAAGGTTAATGTTTTTTTTTTTGTTTCCTTTTGCTGGAGGTGTGTGACAATACCAGCTGAGTAAAGTAGGTGTGTTTCCTCCATTTACTTCGGGCCGCTATGCGAGGTGTGTTCTTGTCAGGTGATCCTCAGCAACGGCCTAAAGGACAGTAAGTAGCCATGGCAACAGATTCACTGTGTTGCAGAGTAGTAGAGGCACATTTTTTTGAGCAACTTCCAACAAGCAGGCTGTCCAACTATGTTGCTTTCAGTTTAGTATCGACTGCATCCTCAAATTCGGGATTCTCCTTCAATATATCCTTTGTATCAAAATTCAATTAAGTGACAGTAATGAGTGTTACTCAAGGGACCTGACAAAGTCTTGTTGCAGTAATGGGTTTCTCTGGTTAGATGAGAACCTTGCAAGTTCTACAGATGTAACTCATGGAAGAGTTTTCTCCAACATACGGGTGGATGTTGTTTCATATTAGAATGCATCTTCGATAGTCGGAGCACAGGTGTTCTCCTTGCAATTATGGTGAAACTTCTTCAATCGAGTCCACTAAGTTGTAAGGTAGGATAAAGGATTTCTATACTTGGTTCACCGAGGAGAAAACACCTTCAAGCTACAGTTGCAAATGCGTGTTGCTTCATGAGCTGTGTGACTTGGGTTAATTGTAGAGGGAGCTGGCGATCTGTATATGATGTGTGACATGAAAAGCAGTTTTCAGTGAACTGATGGAAACTTTTCGAATCGACATGGCCACTGGGTTCATTTCATGGGTCTCCATCAAACATTCAGCCAGTACACTGTTGTACTGATGTGAGCGAGAATGGAGAAATAGTGAGATCTGGGCAGGACTTCTACAAGCTCCTTTAGAGATAGCATTTGCTTACTTGGTTGTGGTGTGCCCACTGTTCTCAAGAGGTCTTGGACTAAGTAGTTTTAACATAGCAAAAGTAGAAGCTGGATCAATAGTTGCAATATTTGGTCTTAAAGGTACAGTAACTCACGGTCAGTGCAGAGGGTGAGCAGCCTACCAAAACACCAGGTGCTTCACGTGTTATTCTGAATTGAACATCCTGATTGATTCCTTAAGATACCTTTTGAAAATGTTTAAGGACTTTGAGAGCTTCAGGGAACTATTTGTTAATCCTAAAGATCATGAAACCCATTCATCAGGTGCTTGTTGATGTGACCGATGGAGGATTTTGACTATCAACTATGTTCAGTGTATTACCAAGAAATGTTAGTAAAATGCGAGCTGCTTAGAGCCTGTCATAAGGGTCGGGGGACGTCTGTTATCTGTTGGTGTCGATGCAGCCTCTGGACAGGAGAAATGTTCTACCCGACCTTTGCAGCTGGTTACAGGCCAATATCTGTATGAAGGAACTGCTTTGTGGTGGATTCAAAAGTCACTCTCAAGTACCATGGCTTGTGGAAAAATGGACATACTCTACTTAAGGAGATCAAAGACTTGACGTTGTGCATTGAACACACAATTTGACTTGTAGACCTTAATCACATGATGCATCGATCATCTGATGTATGTTTTGGGAATTGCTTGCCTGGATTAAAGCAAGTACCGTGTTTGGAGCTGCATGAATGCCACTTCAGGACAAATCTGTCCCTCCTTAGGCATTGAATTCTATGTCAATGTGGTAGATAGCCATATGCAAGGTGCAACATATCATTACTGCCATAATTTTGATGTAAGGTAAATATGACTTGGACCTACCAGAATTTTGTCCAATGTTTTGGAATGGGTTTGTTGAGGAGGCATAGGAAGTTGAAACAAATCTAAGTAACTTGGGTAAATCCATCTCCTACAACCTTTTCTTGTCGTGACATCCTTTCTAGGTTCTTCTCTGAAAATATCTCCTCCAGCCTTGTGTAGATCACTTGTATTTGTGGAAGCACGTATAGGGTATGTGAGTTGGTTGTCGAATCCCACAAGAAGTAAAAGCTCATTGGAAAGCAATAGTTGAGCACAAGTGCTGGAGTGGATTCACTTCGAATACAACAATGCTCGTGATCTATTTTGACAAAAATCCTCTTCTATTGCATGGTATCGCGGATGGTGAATGTGGACCACTTAGAACTAATGCACCTAGATTCCAATACCTACAGTTCTTATGCTGACCCGTGCGGAGTCTGTATGACCTGTTGAAGCTGGAGAAACAGGCAAGATATTTCTACACCTTTCTACTGTTATTTTATTTAAAATTATTGTGAAATCGAACCACTTTTTCCTTGCATTGATTTGTCAGTTGGATGTCATGATGGGAGATTTCCCCTTTCTGCTTGTTTCTTCTTGTTTTAGCTTTTATCGTTGACAGTATGTTGGTCAAAAGGATGCGTGTGCCCTCCTCCTCTGAATGTTATGTTTCTCTTTCTCGAGTGATAGACCTTCGTCTGTTTGTTATGTATTTATTCTTCTCTGCGATTGAGTTGCAAGTTATTATGTTGATCAAACTAGTATTTTCGATATCATGGAAGTAAGTTTACGATAACTATGAAGCTCCTCCCTAGCACCCAGGTTTGTCTTTTGATGTTTTTTGTTAGCCCCTTCGCAAGTCCCTTTGATAACCTTTTGGCATCGAGAAAGAAAGGTTGTAGGATTGTGTGAGCAATGCGTGGGCTAGCCAGCTTAGAGTTTTGGTATTAAAACTGGTAGAATGAAAAGGTTTGTGTGCAATGTGTTTTTCCGTCTCACGTGTTTAGACTCTTATACTATCTTTCATCTTGTTTCTAGGATTTTAAGGCCATCCTCAAGAAGTACCTTGACCATCCCTATCAACTTGAACCATAACTAGCTTTTCGGATCAACTAAGCTAGAGGTTTCATTGTGCGAATCCAGTACCTCGTTGACACTAGAATAGTTTGGTCTAATTCCCCTCTCAGAATTGTTGTTGATGGCGCTCTTCTATTTTTCCTAACTTGCATTGTTTTCTCCTTTGTAATGTTAACGCTATTAATTAATATTGGCAGGTTTTTATGCACGTAATTACCTTAATATTTTGTGATGGAAATTTCCTTAAATGTGAATAATCCTCGAGAAAAACTCATCTTTCATTTGATAGTCTCATGGATTCATAGCGGAAGGTTTTGTTTTGATAATGTCGCTTAGAAATTATGTTTGTATCTTTGTGTGACGGTTGACTGGTGTTACCAAGGGTTGCCTTAAAATATGGTTGTTTTGGGAAATGGGTAATTTATTTTAAATTAACCAAACACTAGAATTGTTGTGGAGGTTTGAAAATCTTTAGTGTTATAAAATTTGTTGATGACATTATTGTATACTCTTGTTTGACGGAACTCCCTTCTTCTCTCGCGTGTTTGCTACTAGCCTGTAAGACTTTGACCCTTCTTGGATGATTGGAAAATCTTTGTAGTTAATGGTCAAAACTAATATACTTTGCTTTCACCTCGAAACTTATGTTGTGTGTATACTCTATTTGATTCCGGTTTGAAACTCATTTATACATTGCTTTTTGTGTTAATTTTTGAAACCCGTGGTTCCCCTTTCTTGGGCCGATCAACTCTTGTTCTTTTAGAAATATATTATTTTAACCTCTACGTTTGGTACCTTTGATAAATTTCTAGATGGTTGGTACTTTATATCAAATCGCAATCTTGTGATTATTATTTAATTACTTACTTGATGGGAATTCTATTTTTTTGCTAGATTGGTTATTTCTCCTTATAGGGCCAAGGGCCATTCTCTTACGATTGCTATACTTTCGTTGCTTTTACTCCTAACTGAAGTACAAGGTCTTCTCCTTCTTCGATTGGCATGATGGAAACTTTATTATAACTTGATGTGTTAATAGTGTTTAGAGGTTTGACCCCAATTCTTGTAATAAAGTGCTTCCTTTTCATGATATTGTTAGATAATAGTTATGGTGGTTTTGTGTAGCCTTATCTTGCTCAGTTCTCGTGAACTGACTCTTGTAGAAAATTTGCTGCAGATGGATTTTGCGTGTAGATGAGGGATAGATTTGTAGACTTTTGTCATCAACCTCAGTTGAGAAGATCCTTTGCTCGAAACCTTTTTATGTTGTTCAACTATTGTTAACGTCTAGTGGAAAGTTTAAAAGAGGATTAATGTCTTAGTATAAAGTATTGTGGACTTTGTCATCTGAACTTTGGAAACCTTGTATTGTTTGACCATCATTGAAATTATAAGAAAATTTGGTTATTGTTGTTGAGTGACTTTGTTGGAGTATCAGTATTTTAAGAATTGATGTAATCTTGTTTTGTTCTTGTAAATGAGTGTTGCTACAACCTTTCCTTGAGAATAAATTTTGAGTTAAACCTTGGCATGACTTAGTAATAAAGTGTCATAAGTAAACTAACATGGGATTGTTTAATACTTCTGGAAGTTAAATTAAAAGTTGTATTCAAATAAAGTAACGTAGGGGTCACCAACTTGAGAGCAAGAAATTCTTTAAGTAAACAAGCGCAAGACTATCATTGCAAGTAAACTTTATAACATGATAACCCTAGCTCCTCTAGTGAACATTATTCCTTTTATGGTGAAATTTGTAAAATGACCCTAAGGTGAAATGAACTGTTAGTTGTTTGAAGATGATAAGATTTAATAAGCCAGAGAAAACAAATTGGAGACCTCACCATCTTTCTCACCGCCATTTGGAAAGTAAATTTTTACTCCTTGTTAATACTTTTAGCGAAGCCTAAGTAAAGTTGTTGATAATTCTGGTTAAGAGCCCTAGCTTCAATTAAATACTGGCAATAACTAATGAGGTCCTAAAGATGTTTCATCTCGACCTTCTCCCTCTAACCCTTTTTCAAGGCACCTTGTATCTCTTCTCTTAGTGTGTTGAACTTAAAACATGTTCTCTTGTGGGCAAGAACGAATCTTAGTAGCATTAGTGGTGAGCAGATGGCCTTGTCGGAATTTAAATACTCCTTTTTCTTGATAAACGAATTAAGCAAATAAATGTCATAATAGAGAAGATTTAAAGATAATTACTCAGTGTGAATAAACAAGTTGAATTATATGAATCATATCTTGAGCCTCCTTGAAAACGTAAGCTAAGAATTGCAAGATGTCCTTTTAAAATAAATAACCCTCAAGAATATCTCATTGTGGTTGGCCCTAACTGTAAGTGTGTTCTGTGATTGGACTTCTATGTTGTCTTGTGAAAAAAATGTATTGTCCTGGATAGGTGTGAACGTTTCCGTGCTGCCCTTATGGCCATCCTTGTATCAAGTTGTTCACAGTGTTAGTTGTATCCTTGGTGACGACATGTTGCGTCATGTTATGTGTCAAGCAAGTCAAAAAAAAAAAGTTATCCTGTATTTCACTGTGTTGTTCGTGTGTGGAATTTTTTGGGTAGTTACATCAAGACATCCCAAAACATAACATGTCAGTATGAAATCCACATCAAGAAAATCAACATATATCAAGTTGTCTAACATCACTATTTACTACATCATAATAAAACGTAACCATCATAATGTCAATAGTCCAAATATCAAATATCAGTATAATCTATCATCTACTGAATAATGTACCATAATCAAAATGTCTGAATATCGGTCCAATAGTATCAATATCAAAACAGAATAGTGTCAAAGAGAAGTGGGCACTACATATATAATCCTTATATTTTCAACTATAACCTGTAATATCTTTTAGTTTCCATTTTGTAATATATAATAAATGCATGAATAGGTCATTGCACAATGGGTCTCTAAAATAAAGGGGGATATTGAACTCTACTCCTCTTCCAAAATGTATTTCATTGTTGTGTTTGAATTTAATGAAGAACGTGAAATAATACATAATTGGTACTAGGTTGATAAGTAATTTTTTAGTTTGAATGCTTGAACATGTACTTTAAATTTTATCTTTTCAGTTTGAACTTGTATCTGAGTCTGTACTTTGATCATTTAACTTTGTTTCTAAGTTAAAAATGTCACAATTTTAACTGCAAACTGTTTCCTTTGATAGCTATGACATTTAGATAATTCATATACCTATTTGAACTTGTAATATGTACTCTATAATTTTCCCAAGTTATGCAACAAAATGAATCTTCTTTGAACTTTCTACCTTCATTCTTATTTGAGTGGCAAATATGAATACTTTTACTTTTGTATGTTGATCATTGTGAAAGACATGAATGAATTCTTGTCTTGTAGCCTTGAATACTGTTATGTACTGAAAGAAATCATGAATTCAAATTATAAATTTTTTTATCTTTTGGCGCTACCTGTACCTGCACACTTAAATAAAATAGTTAGAAAATAATAGGCTTTTTGGCCTCTCCTATGTTCCATAGTCTTTTTATTTTCTCTTTCTTCTTCTGTAATGATTATGGGAATCATATGTAATACTTTAGATACTACTTTCTTAAATATGCATTCTTTCTCTGATGTAACTTATGCTTATGATATTTAAGAAATCTATTTACATGCAATCAGATAGTACATGAGTACAGATCAAACCCTGAGCTCAATATTGATGACATTCTTTCTTTTATTTTTTTAGATACATTGTAGCTGTAGGGAGAGTTGAATGAAAGATGGAGTTGGAACTGGAGACAAGAAGATTAGAAGGAAAACCCAAGGCAATGATGAGTTTTTGTTATACTCTTTTACTTTTAAATTTATGCACATGTAATTCTTTCTTCAGTAGTTGTGAGTTACATCCTAAGGATTTTGTGGGAAACATTGAATTTCTTCATGAATAAATAACATTAATTTTTATAACCGAGTTGTATAATTATTTTTGCATTAGAATTTTATGATGGATATTGATTGTATAATGAAATAAACAACTCAATCACATAATTAAATGTATTTAAACATGTATAAATAATGAGTTTTGAGGTATTAGTAACTTAATAATGAACTCTCTTTCATGTAAACTGCAACTCTATTTTTTGTTCATGAATTTAACATTTCACCTAAACTTTAATTCTCATCTTCATCAAGGAAATGCATTATTCCTTCAGGGATTTTGTGTTTCCTTGTTGAAGAAGAACATGGAATAGTAGTCTCTGTTAGGTGTTACATTTTGTAACAACACACATAGCTGCAGATTACATGTAGTTGATCAATTGTTGCAATGGAAAACACATTAAAGATGTAATGCACCCCCTAGTTAGGACTATTTCATCAAAGCCTTTCGTTGTAAAAAAAGATTCGAGTTGCCCATTTTTACACAAGTGCAAAAATTGTCAAAATTTTTGGTGATCCTGTAGGGAAAGAGGCTTACTAGCTTGTAGACCAGTGCCTAGCTCTTGTCCATTGTGCATGGAGTTAAAGAATATAACCAAAATATGCCTTTTCTGAAAAAAAAAACTAAATCTGAGAAAATATTTGGTGAACCAGATCACATGCATGAGTGCACTTATTGTATTAAAAAACATTGCAATGTGCAATAACTCCACTTATTGAAATGGAAATCCTACTCTAACCAAACACTGTAGGATCTTCAATAAAAGTGTTTAAGAGACATACCATTCACAAGAATGGGAAGTTCCTCTCCATTCAGCCTTGAAAGCTTAAATGGATTGTGTTCTTTACAAGTTGAAATCATATAAGGACCAATCCATATTTTATCAAACTTCGTGTGGATTCCTGGATTTGCACGATTAACATCCCATTTTAATACAATGTCTCCTTTATTAAAGACTCATAAATTATCCTTCTTATCAAATTTTTTCTTGATTTGTCTTTGATTCTTTTCAATAGTCAGATGATCTTGATCTCTTAGCTCTTGCAGCTCCATTAATTTTGTGTAATGAACCTACAATGGCTCATTCTCAAGTAATTCCATCTGATGCAGTAAATCCAATGCAGGAAACTCAACTGAGATAGGCATTCTTACCTCTCATCCATAAACAAGTTTTTACGGTGAATTACTAACTGATATTTTAGGAGTCTCTCTGTCAGCCCAAAGTGTTGAATTTAACATCAGATGCCAAGCTCTTCGGTTGTCCTTGAGTGTTCTTCTGATAATACTCAAAAGGTTTTTGTTAGTACTTTTAGCTAACCCATTACCTTGTGGGTAATAATTATACGAAGTACTGAAATAAATGCCATGCTTAACAACCTAATATGTTACCTTTGCACCGAGAAGCACTAAGTCATTAGCTGAAATGATAGTTGCAGGAACACCAAATCTGCAAACTATACCTTTGTAAAATGATAATATTGATGTTTCGTTATCTTCTTTCAAAGCTACTACTTCAGTCTAGCATGTAAAGTAATCCGTAGCATTCAAGATCCACTTGTGTCCTTATGAGAAAAGTGGATTTATCATGCCAATGAAGTTGAGACCCCACTACATGAATGACTGATCCATTGAAATGGGCTACAAGGGAAGAAAAACTAAATGTTCTTTTCCAACAAATAAAGCACACTTATTACACTTTCTAATCCATTCAAAGCAGTCCTTGAATATGATGGGACAATAGTAACAAGATTCTATAATTTTTAAGACTATAGTACATGTTGAAAAAGTGACCTCCTACAAGTCCTTCATGAAATTCATATAATAGTTGTTGAATTCTATCATAATCAATACATCACAGTGAAATTACATTTATCTCTCTTTTAAACGACACACCATCAATGAAAACATAAGGTACAACTTGTAACCTAAAATATATTCATTTATTCTTGTCCATAACTTTTAGATAAGTATCGTGCTACAAGTAATTGAACAAATTAGTCATCCATCTTGATTGTTGAACTTCTTGACTAAGTTCTGGTTGCTAATTTTCTGGTTGTACCAAGATGTCTGACTGCTGATACGTGATTTCAACATGATGTTTTGAATTTTCTAATTATGTAGCCTACTGTTTTTCTATATCAACAATTAGATGTTCACACAATCCTTTTCCTCGAACTATGTTTGCAACATGGATGTCAAAATCATACTCCATAACCTTCGTAATCCATCCTGCTCTCTTCTCATTCAATTATTTGTTCAATAAAAATGCTTTAACACTTGGATGAGATACTAAGACATGTATCTTTTTATTGGAAAGCATGTACTTGAAGTTATTTAATCCTCTAACTACTGAAGGTAATTATTTTTTTAATAAAAGTGTACCTTGTCTCGTAGTCAAGAAATTTTTTCTCAAATAAAGCAATTAGTTGCTCAGTGTTTTTGTCATTAACCTGAGTTAATATAGCTGAAATGGTTTCATTTACTATAAATGTATACATTGTGAAATCCTTATTAAAATTTAGATTTGCAAGATTAGGAGCTTGTGAAATAGCTAACTTGATGGCCTCAAATCCTTTTCTTCATTCGGTGGTCCAAGAGAAGGTCTTATCTTTTTTTAACATGGTTGTCAATGGCTTAACTAATGTTGCAAAATCTGGAACAAATATTCTAATGAATTTGATCTTTCCAAGAAAAATTTGCAGTGATTTCTTATGATGAGGCAAGGGAAAATGTGAAATAGTTTCAATTCTAAAAGGATCAGTATCTAAACCTTGTCTGGAAACAATATTTCCAAGTAATTTACCTATATTAACTAGAAATATGGACTTTTTAGGATTCAATAATATTCCAAATTGTCTACAAAGCTGAGAAGTCTACCTTAAATGCATAAGATGTTCATCAAAATTCTTTAAAAATACAGTAACATCATCTAAGTAAAATAGTATGCATTTATTTAATAGACTGTGAAAATCCATATCCATTGCACGTTGAAATGTTGCACCAGCATTGGAAAGTCCAAAAGGCATTCTTTTGTAAGCATAAGAATCTCACTTTGTGGTGATGGCTATATTGTTTCTATCTTCTTCATGCTTAAGAATCAGATTGTATCTGCTATAACCATCCAAAAGGGATAGCATGTATGAACCTGAAATTGTTCTTAAAATCTAATCCATATTGGGTAGCGGATAATGATCTTTTAATGAAGCTTTATTACGATCTTTAAAATCTACATATAGTTGGATGTCTCCATTATTTTTTCTAAAAGGAACAAGATTGGATACCTAAATTGAATGTTTGAATAGAAAGATAATACCTTATTCGACTAGTTTAGATAACACTTTTCTCATCAATGGTTCAATCTTCAGATTTACAGGCCTTTGTTTCTATCTAATTGACTTGGAATTTGGTTGTAACTATATAGTATGCTGAGCTAAACTGGGATCAAAAACTCTCAGCACTTGTTATTTCCAAGCAAAAACATCTTTGATATCTTTACATAAATTGATAAACGACTGGTTTTTCAGCTAAGGAACATACCTTTCAAATAAATAGTTTCTTTTCATTATCCACCAAGATCTCTTCGTAGTTATTTGTGTGAGTTGAAATTTTGCCTTTATCCTTTCTTAACTGGTCATCAGAAATGAAAATATCTTCTAGTGTGTCTAGTCCTTGAGGGAACTTGTTTTTCTTTAACTAAAAAATCTGGTCACCATAGAAATGTTGTAGTGTTTCCTGATTTACTACTGAAAATTCAGCTTCTTGCTACAGAAATCTGTAGATTTGTTCATCATCTTTGAAAACTTACCAATTTTATTCGTTATCAGGTACCGAAGGTCTGATAATAAGCTTTGTATGTGGCTTTACTTTGTTATTTTTGATCTGATCTAACACATCAAAGTTAGCACCAACTGCTACAAGTCTATCTACATGTTTGTTTTCAGCTCCTGGAATAGATTGCATGTTAATAACATCGAAATATTCCATTAATTCTGAAACTCTATGTTGGTAATATTTCAACAATGAATTCTTACACACATTAAAGTTTTTTACTTGATTAATAACTAACTCTGAATCACCAAAAACTTGCAAAGTGCTGATATCTCTCTTTCTGGCCCACTATAAGCCATGAATTAATGCTTCGTATTCAGCTACATTACAAGTGCATGAAAAATGCAGACTTAGAGCTGAAAAGTACCTTTCGTTTGTAGGGGAAGTGAGCATCAAACCTACACCTTGTCCTTTCTTATTTTTGGCTCCATCAAAATGAAGCTTCAATAACCCTTATGCTATTTTTTCTAACTTGGAGAGTAACGAAATTGGTGCATTTTCTTCATGCAATCAATAAACGCCAAACAAATATTCCTCTTATCTTTGAAAGGATCATAAGCATGTTCTTCCTGAGTTTTTTCATCCATAAATATATTAGAAACACCATCTAGTGCAGAAACATGTGCTGTAACATCAAAATCAGATTCATCTAAAGCTACAAAATTTACTGCAGCATTTGAAGCATGAGGCTCAATAGGAAATCTAGCCAGATGCTCTGAATTTACGATAACTTTAGTTCCATATTTTTTAGTAAATAACAAAAATGACCAATATGAAGAAAGATAACCTTCTATATTTGTTGTAAAACCTCTTAATAAGCATAATGCAAAGTAGGGAGACAAATCTACAACACTAACATCTTATAAGATAGTAACATTTAGAAAAGCATGTAAATTTACCTCTAAATTTTTGACAATGCCAACTGTATTAGTTGTTGTTCCGTCTAACTGCAACACACTTTTTCTGTAGGTTCATACTGCAGGTTCAATTTTTATACAATTTCTTTTGGCATTACTGTGTTGCTTGCATTACTGTCAACCATGTAATTATGAACTAAATGATCTCCAATAATCAAAGATAAATAACAGGGTGGTGGTTTCTTGATATCATGAGCATTTAAAACTTTTTGAACCATCCACTTAACCTCCTTTATATGATCTTTCTCCATTGTTCGAAGAACCATGTTTACTTTCTGAGTTTCTTTTTCTATTGGTTTTGAAGAAATATACAACTTAGCAAGCTCATGAGCAACTAACTCTTACTATCCTGGAATATTTAGAGCATCCCACAATGAAATATTAATATTATGGATTTTCATTACCTCAACAATATTAAAAGAAGCAACCATTTTAAAAACAAATTCTATAGTTTTAGCATAAGCATTATCAAAAACTAACTCTGCTTCAACATCTTTTGAAATATGAGGTATAAATAGTCTTTTGAGATCATGCTACAATTGTTTGCTGCTCTTTTTAAGCTAAATTTCTTGCTATTTTTGAAGGAACAACAAAGTTGTTTGCTATTTTTTGACCTGCACTTTCTATTTTATCAGTGACTAGATTAAGAATAAGTTTGTTTTATTATTTTTCTTTATCATGAGCCTTTTCTTGAGACCTAGTTGTGACCGCAATAAAATATTCATCTCCAAAGCTAACTAGATTCTGTTCTAGTGGTTTCTGACTATGAGCACCTTACTTCCCACCCTCCATTTGATGCGTGAATAATGCTTTAGATTGAGGTTGTGCAACAAGGCTTATATTTAGGAATGCATTTGGAAAACTGGTAGCTAAATGAGGCTGATTACAATATTGACACCACTCTTCTGAAACCATGTTTACTTGAAAAAGAGAGATAGATGAACTAGGAGCCTTTAGATCAACTTTCCTTAGCTGATATGGATGTCTATAGTTCTAATTTTGCTTGTAAGGTTGCCTATTATGTTGATTTTACTGATTTTGTTGGTAAGGAGCTTGATAAGGCCTACTAGGCTAAGTTAATTTGTTCTCAATTGACGTCAAATTATTTCCCATAGTCTGAAAATTCTTTAAAACATCATCTAATGGAGCTAAAAAAACAGGCTCTATAATGGTAATAGGTCGTGGAACAAGTTTCAAATCTTCTATAAGAGGTAGTGAAGGCCTTGTTGATAATTTTCTAGCTTGAATAAAGTTGTTTTCAGCCCTAATGAAAATATCATAGGCTGCTGGGAGAGTTTCTTCTCCCATAGACTGAATCATAGTTGAAATATCACCGTTGAAAGCTCTGAGATGATATAGAAATGCATGATCATAATCAGCTTGAGGCCTGACACTAGCTGAAATTCTTTCCCAAGTTCTGACAAATATGATGTTAAAACTAGCCATAAATTCACGAGGAGCTCTTTTAATTGTAGACAGTTGTTCTATGAGAGATAAATGACCAGAATGGTCTTGAAATTGCTTGAGTAATTTCTCTCTTAACTCATCCCAAATTCTTATACTTCTTATTTCTAAGGTTATAGACCATTGGAAAGATTTTCCTTTAAATGATACAACTAAGAGTCTTAAGGATACATCTTCATGAGTTATATTATGAACAACACAAAGGGTTGAAACATATTTAATGTGCTCGGTAGGATTGATCTGATTTTCACTAGTAAATGAAAGTAAACTTTTAAAGGCAGCAACTGGTATATCATGATAAACTTGAATTACTGTAGTGCCCACACTTTTTTATAGCTCAGTAGCTTGTTGTTTCTTTTCTCAAAGACATGTTTTGACAGTGATTGGTTATATCTTGGACATTATATTTAGATATTTGATCTTATTAGATATGTGTGGAAATTTAGGCGTATAGCGCCAATTTAGCTTAATTGTCACATTTTCTTATAATGCCATGCATACTAATGAACATGATGCCTTGTTTGGATAGTTGTTGCATGGTGGGATTCTATGTCACTTTATCATCTTATCTAAATTTTGGAATATTGAGTATAATTGTGAACGTTGTCGCATTTTGATTTCAGTAGGATAATAGGTTAGTTTAGAATGAATTGTTATCTTACTATGTCATTGAATTATATTGTGTCAGACAGGTGTAGTTAATGTGTGCAATGAGTGTGCAGGTGATAGGTTTACAGGAGAACGTGGGATTCAGGCAAGCTACTCAATCTTGCACAAGCAGCCCAAGGGCTGAGTCCTAGCCATGTTCATTGTGTGAAGCCTTAGTATAGGAGATTATTATATTGAATTATATTGTATCAGAACACATTGTTATCTTACTATGTCATTGAATTATATTGTATCAGATAGGTGTGGTTAATGTGTGCAATGAGTGTGCAGGTGATAGGTTTACAGGAGAACGTGGGATTCAGGCAAGCTACTCAATCTTGCACAAGCAGCCCAAGGGATGAGTCCTAGCCATGTTCATTGTGTGAAACCTTAGTATAGGAGATTATTATTGTGGGCACTATGAGTGACCCCAATTCATGTAATGTATTGTGCTTTGAATTATGAATTTTGTTTAGGGTTGTTATTGTAGTTGTAAACTTGTTTTGGGAGTTAATAATCCAACTTTCATTTAAATTTTAGATTTTGTTTAATGAGTCACTTAATCACAAGGGTTTAGAGTCACATGTAAGACCCTTGGGTGGTCCCCACACCCTCTACCCTTGTGTCAAAAATTCAAAACCTGAAATTAGGGTATTTTGGACATTTTTGGGGACCCCTTTGTAGCTTGGGAGTCTCCCTAACATAAAAATGAGCCCTTGGACCCTACCTAATGGGTAGGGGGGCTTATTTTCAAGGCTAGAGGGATTTTTCCCTCCCTTTTTACCTATTGTTTAATCACATCCATGTAAGGGATGTGGATTTGAGTGTTTATCAAAAGTTTCACTAGTTTTATCTTGCTAACATTTAGGGGAATTTGGGAGAAGAGGGAAAAAAGACAATTTTACCCTTTCTTCTTTTTTTCTGGCATCTTTGACCTTGATGAGGGAGAGCGGTGATACATGTCACCCCCTCATTTGTGAGGATCCTTGCTTGCTCCTCTTCCAATTCCCATCCATGGGAAAAGAGAGGGACTTTTTTTGGAACTTTTTACTTGGGATGCTTCTGGGTTTTGGAGCTTGGAGATTGGCTTGAGTCAAGATGTGGAGAAATTTGAAGTTGGAGAGCTTTTTAGAGAGCTTTCCTTGAGGTAGGCTCTTATGTATTTTTGTTGTGTTGTTTTTCCTTTTAGTTGTTGGATTGGTTGCTTGAGATTGTTATTTGTTGTATGTAGATTTTGGTTACTTGCTTGTTTTTACTCCATCCATCATATGGCACGATGGAGTTTTGGAGTGTGGAAGAAGAGAGAGGGAATTTTCCCTCTCAATCCTCAAGGCTTGATGGACAAGCCTTGTAGGGTCTTATTATTTTCCCCTCAAATGGTTGAGGTGGAGAAGTTGATTCATTTGGCTTGAATCTTCTTCCCCATTCTTCGGTAAGGAAACCCCTTTGGGGTTTGAAAATCCTTCCAAGGGGGACTTGGAGAAAGGGGGAGGAATAAGGAGAGATTTGATTAAATTAGGATCAATAAGGAGGGTATGGAATTGTTGCTTAGTGCAAGAAATTTTTGGAATAAATTTTTTGGAGAACTTTCTCCTCTCTTCCCCACATTTGAGGAAGAACATGGGTTCTCCTCCTTGTAATTTTTGGAGTTTGGTTTTGTGTTGTCCTATTTATGTGTGCTTGTGTCATGATTAGTTAAACCTCCATCTTGTGCAAGTTTTGTGTTGGTTGACCTCTTTCCCATGGGCTTGGGGGAGGCTAGCATGCATCCCAACCTTGGGAGAGACATGTGATGATGCCTATGGTTGGGTGGAAAATAAGCTCTTTTCTCCTTGCATGGTTTTGGGAAGACATGGAAGTTGGCTCTCAAGTTGGAGTGGATGGCCTTTTGGGCTCTTATTGTTCTTTTCCCTCTTTATGAAAATATATTGTATTGTAACTCCTTTGGATATGGTTATGAGAATAGTTACATCTCCTTGTAAATCCTCCATCTTATGCATTTTGTATCACTTGGAAACTTGTCTTAGAAATTTTGATTAGTTGCCACTTGGGATTTAACATCCATATAGCCCAAGCTTGTGGAGGTGAAGTATTGAAGTAGATAACCGATCTACTTGAATCTTAATGTAACTCTTGTATTTATATTTACAAAAGAAACATAGTTTGTTGAAGGTTTTGTTTGCCTTCCCCCCCTTGTTACCTTGCAATCTTGATAGTATTTTGTCAAGAGAAGAAATCTGTTATTTTCTTGCACTTTCTTGCTTTTGTGAAAACTTAAGGAAAGATGTTATTTAGAAATATATTTGTTTTATTTTGGCTATGAAATCATGTGACTGTTATTACATAAAAACACTCGCCTTCTTGCAAGTTATTTCCTTTCTAGTAAATGTTGTTAATGTTAACACATAAACTGAAAGTTGTTAGTCTTCTTTAAAAGGAAAGTCCATGAGGAGTTGGACATTTTTCTCTTATTATACAATCTATATTATGAAATACCAAAAGAAAAATAAGTAAAATCAGCATGCAACTAATGAGGTTTTGTTTTAAATGACAACAACATTTTAGTTAAGTATCAAGTCATAATTAAATTGTTATGCCAATAAAACTCTATTTTACAGATTGAAAAGTGTGAAGTAAAATATACATACATGTATAATTTTATGCCTAGTTTCTTTTAAAATTATTACATTACATATATTGTATGAGTGTTTGTATATATATATATATATATATATATATATATATATATATATATATATATACATATATATATATATATGTGTTAAATATGTATATATATATATATATATGTATGTATGTATAATCATATGTATATATATGTATATGTATATATGTATGTATGTATGTATGTATGTATACACAGTACACACACACACACACACACACACATATATATATATACAAGTTTTTAGAGAGAAACTTAAAATCTATATTATATATATTTAAATGTATAAAAATATTTTTTTAATATAAACCTAAATAATAAAAACAAACAAAAACTAAACACAAAAAAAAATATGCTTGGTGGGGGGTTCGGCCCCCCCCACCCCTGCACTTCCCACAGGGAACTGCCCCCACAAACTCACCCCCATCCTACCCCCCATGGCCCAAGGCACCCCCTGCTGCACCCCACCCACCCCCACCAAACCCTGTTGCACCCAACCTGCCCCTCCCCTCCCATCCTTGCTGCCCCTGCAGCCTGATGCGACCCCCTGTCGTGTCTAACCACAGCTATCACCCCACACCTGCCTCCTTCCTCTGTGCCGCCCTGGACTCCCTCCCCATGGATCCCTCCACTCAGCCTCTCTCCAAAACTCCACCCCCACCCCTCCATTAAAACCCTAACCACATTTTTATTGGTTAATATATACACAAAAATACAGATGCATTGGGTTTTATTTTCCATAAATTATGAAAAAAAAAGGAATACTTTATTTTTCTTATTGTTTGAATCTGCCAATAATAAAATGTAAATCAAATAAAATCCCATAGCTCCTTTCCCCTGCAAAAGATCAAACAAAAGAAATGAGAGGAGAAAAAAAAGAAAAAGAAGGAAAATAAAAAAATAAATCTTCAAATGATAAGAAAGAAAAATGGAAGGAAGTTAGGGAAAACTTTAGGGTTTTTCCAAAACCAAGGGCTGAGATGAATTTAATCCTAGGGTTATTATTAAATCCTACTTTTTTGTCATGGGGTTTTAATGGGAAATATATAAAATAATAATAATAATAATAATAAAGGTGTGATGAGTTTAATAAGGAAAGGGTGATTAGAATAGAAGGGACTTGTAGTCTTACCTTTATGACCTTAATAAGTTAAAACATAATTAAATAATTAAAATTAGGTTCAAGCTAGTAAGCAATTTAATTAGGTAAATTAAAATAGCATAAAATTAGTAATTATCAGGAAAGGTTATAAAAGATGTATTAGTATTACTAATCCCTTCAAAAAAAAAAAATTACCAACCTTTTAACCTGTTTCCCGGTGTCTCAAGATGGGCATGACAGTTTGGTATCAGAGCTTGAGGTTCACACACGCGGACCCTGGGTAACTAATTAAAATAGTTAATGGTAATTTTAACAACACAAAATTAACTAAACGAATAAAAATAAATAGTTAGAATAAATCATCCACAACCATTAAATTTTAAATTAATAAATTTCTCACTCACCTCATGCGCAGGATGGCGCCCAAGCGAGGATGGTCAACTAGATGATTGGGGTGTAGTGCACCTACGCAGGAGCCACCAACACCCGAATTTGGGCCTCAGATATTGGAGGCCTTGCACCAGCTGATATGCATTGTGGAGCAGCATCTACCACCACCGCAGAAGACGAGAGTGGAGGCACCATTGGGAGACGAGGAGCCATTAGGTGAGGACATGCATTTAGAGCCACCAGAGCATGACACACCGAGGCAAGAGAGGTCATGTAGCCCTTCCGTTCATCATGAGAGGGTAGCCTCATTCCATCGTAGCCGCTCACATAGTCTCGAGGGACCATTCGAGGATAGGCGACCCCCTTCTCCTATTGGACTACATCGCCAGGATCGAGATATAGGCAGTGTGATCAGGGATCTTCTTCGGTTGCAGCTGCCCACCTACACCAGCTCTATAGATGGCTTTGGGGTTGAGTCATGGCTCCTTAGCTTGGATAGTTGCTTTGGCTTGCACTCTTATGAGAGCAACGTCAAGGCAAGGTTCGCCATACACCTGCTCCAAGATGCAGCAGGCGTTTGGTGGAGGAATGAGGAGTGGAAGCTCCATCTGAATCTAGAGACAGTGACTTGGGAGATGTTCGAGGAGCATTTCAGGGCGTGTTATATGTCAGAGCATTTTGTGTAGAAGAGGATTGATGAGTTTCACGACTTACGATAGGGATCTGGCACAACAGCGCAGTATGAGAGTAGATTCTTGGATCTTCTACAGTATGTGGACTACCTGCAAGATGACAAATTGCAGGTTAACAAGTTCATTCAAGGGCTTAATGCAGATATAGCAGGAGAAGTTAGGATGCTATCTCCTCCCACACTTGAGAAGGCCATTGAGAAGGCCTACTTAGCTGAGGAGAACATGACCAAGGCAAAGGAGCACCGTGGTAGAAACAAAAGCATGTTTCAAGATAGGATACATGCCTTTCAGAGTCAGAGGTTGTGAGGTACCGCACCACCCCCTAGAGGAGGATTTTGGCCCTCGCCAGCAGCCACAAGGGTTCCACCACACCCATAGCGACGGACACAGCAGCAGGGCCACCCACAACAGGGGGCTAGGAAGACATAGGGATTTCAGAGAGGTGTTTCTAGAGGTGGTTTTGGTGGAGCCAGGGATAGGAAACAGGGTACTCAGCAGGCACATCCAGCTTGCACACATTAGTCTGCTAGGATTGGACCAGCAGGATCAGTACACCAGAGTACAGGAGGGACCCCATCTCAGAGGGGTATAGGAGGTTGTTTTATTTGTGAATCTCCAGATCACTATGTGCGCATGTGCCCACACAAACCCAATACCATGGATGCACAGAGAGCTTCTAGATCTGAGAAGATGGTGGGTGATGTGGGACACACCCATCGTGTATATGCAGCGGTTGACAACCGCCAGGCTGAGCATCAGGCCATAGTCATTAAGACGACAAGTACTATTAGGGGTATTTCTATCTCAGTACTTTTTGATTCAGGTGCTTCAGATTCCTTTATATCACCTTCTATAGTGGACCAATGTGGGCTAGTGGTGGCTAGGTAACCAGATAGTTGGTAAGTTGAGTTGGCCTCTAGGGCTAAACTCGTTGTGGACTCGTATGTGGAGAGTTGTGTACTTGATTTAGGAGCCTTCTCCACTACTCTTGACCTTCGAGTTATCCCTCTAGGTTCCTATCAGGTAGTTTTGGGTATGGATTGGCTCGAGGCTCATCGAGCTAAGGTGGATTGCAGAAATAAGGTCATTGAGTGTCAAGATGATCTTGGAAGTGTAGTTGTTATATCAGGGATGCAGAGGCCTATCTCCTTGCGCATGATATCGGCTAAGAAAATCAAGCGGAGCATGCGTAAGGGGTGTTAGTTGTTTGCTATCACCATCACTGATTGATCTGAGAGCATTCCAAAGTATTCACCCTTAGATGATCACACAGTTTTGAGGGAGTATGCAGATGTATTTCCAGGAGAGCTTCCAGGGTTACCACCCCGCAGAGAGGTGGATTTCACCATTGATTTAGTACCTGGATCAGCACCAGTTTCTAGGGCACCTTATCGGATGACGACTCCAGAGCTTCAAGAGCTCAAGATCCAGCTGGAAGAGTTGTTGGATAAGGGTCTCATTCACCCTAGTGTATCTCCTTGGGGAGCGCCAGTCATATTTGTGAAAAAGAAGGACGGTTCTCTCAGACTTTGTGTAGACTTTAGGAAGTTCAAAAAAGTCACAATAAAGAACAGTTATCCAGTCCCTAGGATTGATGACTTGTTTGATCAGATGCGTGGAGAAAGAGTATTATCCAAAATTGATCTCAAGTCAGGGTATCATCATTTGCGCATTTCAGATGCAGGCATTCATAAGACAACATTTCACACATGTTATGGGCATTATGAGTTTACAGTGGTTCCATTTGGTTTGACCAATGCCCCAGCTGTCTTCATGAGCCTCATGAATGGAGTGTTCAGGACATTTCTGGATCACTTTGTCTTAGTGTTCCTTTATGACATATTGATTTATTCTCATTCCAAGGAGGACCACGAGGAGCATTTGAGACAGGTACTTCAGGTTTTGAGAGAGCAGAAGTTGTATGGGAACTTGGAAAAATGCAGCTTCTTTCAGAAAGAGATTTAGTACTTGAGTCATATCATATTAGGTGAGGGTATCTCTGTAGATACCTCTAAGATATAGGCTATCTTGGACTGGCCAGCACCCACATCAGTTACTGAGGTGAGGAGTTTCATGGGTTTGGCAGGGTATTACCGCAGGTTTGTATAGGTATTTTCTAGGATTGCTCACCCTATCACTTCTCTTCAGAGGAAAGGGAAGAAGTTTGATTGGTCATAGAAATGTGAGTAGGCCTTTTAGTTTCTTAAGGAAAGGTTAACCACGGCGGCCATCTTGGCAGTTCCAGACCCAACAGAGGATTTTGTTGTTTGCACCGATGCATCACTAGAGGGTTTGGGAGCAATTCTTATGTAGTAGTGTCGGGTTATTGCATTTGAGTCTCGTAAGCTCGAGGACTACAAGCTTAATTATCCTACCCATGACTTGGATCTTGCAGCAGTTGTTCATGCCTTAGTGTGTTGGCAACACTTCCTTTTGGGTAGACCTTTCATTTTGAGGACAGACCATCGTAGCTTGCAGCATATCTTCTCACAGCCGAACCTCAATGCTCATCAATGACGTTGGGAATCATCGTCAACAACTGAAATATGTGCTTGAATCATCATCACTATGGGTATTGACCATTATTTCCTCATCTTCTCCTTGAGAATGGTTTTCTTCAGCATTGGTGTTGTAATAGTTATTATCTAATATGTCATGTCCTATGTCATGGTGTCTATTTTCATCATCATTTCACGATTAGGACTGAGTAGGAATTATCTTTTTTTCCATGAGTTTTTTTTAAGATGAGGGTATAGATTGAAGATATGATAAGTTGATAAGAGATATGTGGGATGAATAAAAGATAAGATCTCCTATTTAACTAATGTGTAATCTTAGTACTCAAGCCTTGTTTTTAGGATGGAAGAATTTAAAGAGGTATTTTAAGAGGATGAAAGAAACATTTTTCCTCATTAGTAGAGGGATTTTTTATGTGATTTAATATTAAGGTCTTATAAGAATAGGATAAATGGTAAATATGTCTTGTCTGTATACAAGGTTTTAGATTAGTAGGATTACATTAGTTGTGTTAATAAGAGATCATGGATGGAGTGTATGTCTAGTGAAGATACGAGGGTAGAGTAAATGTTGTGATTATGAGATGAAAGGTTTTAAGGATCTATTTGACCTAGGTAAGTATAGGAACACTGAAAGGAAATGTTAGATTATTGAGACGGTTTATGACATTACGTAGATAAGGTGGGATGTATGCAAGTAGACTCTGTATGATGTGTTGTTGTGAAATTTGAGCAGAATGTTTATTCAATGATATTTGCATCTTTTAAGTTTTATTGATGGGGTGTAAAGGTTTATTAGTTATTTGATTTTTTTATTAATCATACGATGTAAGATAGAGTAGATGGTGATAAGTGAGTGAAGGCTAAAGGGTGTGTGGTCAAATTTTTATTATTTATTGATTAAGATAAGAGGTTTATTGATTATTATTTATTTGTGGAATGTGTGTTTGGATGAAAGCAAAATGGTGTGTGGTAGAATTTTTTGTTATTGTAGGGTTGATTGATTAGGTGAAAATGATTATGTTAATTTGTATTTATAGGATGATGTGATAGGTGTTATTGATGGTAGGTTGATGATGGCTAAAGATATAGTCAAAGGTGGTCAAACATCATAATAAAAATGAATGGATGATAGGTATATGGTTTAAAATAGAATGATTGGTGTTAGGGTTATTTATGGGTTTCGAAAAAAATAATTAAACAAGTACAATCTTGTAAGCACAATCCAATCTAGTCAAATGGGATTGCAACCAAACTATATCTCACTTTCAATACCACACACCGATGATGGTGCCACAGTTTGATCTCCACCTATTTTCCAATGTGGGGTTAGATACCAAGTGATATTGGGAACTATGGTCTCCTTGTGCTATAGTTTTATATGTGGCCAAAAGGGCTACCTAATCTAGGATAACTATCTCACTAGGGGAGTCCCCAATATACCTTGCGGTACGTGGGACCCAAGTCAATTTTACAAGGATTTTGTCTAGCACTTGATTATTTAGACGTGGAAACCCCTCACTTCATGTTGCTCTAACAACTAGCAAGTTCTTAGCCCATAACGATAGATTTCCTTAACTTTATATACCTCTCCAGAACATGGGGTGTTGTGTCTATGTGCGCGGAGGTGAATCCCATGGTCACGAGATGTATAGGACTACGTTATGTGTGTGGATGTCACTTCCATGTCACGTTACCCCCTAAAAATAAAAAAGGGATGGAAGACTAGCTGATTTTGATCCTCAAGATCTTCTTAGGATGCGAGAGGAGGGAAAACATGGTGTTGTCTTCAGGATAAAATAAGCAACAACACGTAACATAAAAAGATGATAATCACAAGATAACAATAGAATTTAATAATAAAATATATACCATAGGACTTTCAGAAAGAGGTTCTACAAAACAAAGGATGAATACTTTGTTTTTTATACCCCAATATTCTTGGACTGTTCAAGGTGCAAAAAAGGATTGTTAGTAGTTTTTATTAAGGTCCTACAACCAAAAACGTTAGGCAAGAACAAAATGAGTACTAAAATTTGTGAAGTTTCCCCATATCTTGTAATATTTATACAAAAACAAAATGTTAAACCCTATAAAGCGCCACAAAAACTACAAAAATGTGATTCAATTGATTAGTATCAATGTAAAATTGTGTTAAAACAAAAGTTTTGTTTTACAAACAAACACGCTATTACAGGACTAAAGCGCTACTACAGAACAAACGCGCTAAAATGCAAACAAAAGCAGTAAAATAGTAACAAGAACAGTAAAATATAAACAAAGGCGCTAATAAATTTTCAGAGACGCCGAAAAATAAATAGATATAATTAGCAGGATGCAATTTTAAAAATCTAAACATAATCGTTGATATATAGACAAAAGTGTTAATTAATAGAAAAATGAGCGAGAATTTAAACAAAAGCGTTGAACCTGAACATAAAAAGTTAGAGAATGAAAGCACTAAAGTATTGAAAAATGTGTGAAAGTATAGACGAATGCACCAAAGGGTGAATAAATGAGTTGATCCTACACATAATGAAATCAGAAAAAATAGAGGCTCTAAAATATGGACAAACACGCTAAATTATAGATGAAAGTTCTAAAGTGTGAAGAAATGCACTAATTCTTCATAGAACGAAGTTAGAAGAGAAAAGTGCTAAAGTTTAGAAAAAAATTCCACAGCTTTTACAAAAATGCCAAACTACATTCCTACAACCACATAAGTTAGTCTTTCGTTCAAAAACACTGTTTCAGGTCAAAGGTGTTTTTTCTTTTACATAAGCGCTGAATGATGGGTGGGTCAAAGCATACAAGTGTGTCCCACTTTGCAGCCATAAATATTTTAAAATCTGACTAGTAAATAAATAATTAAAAAATACTATAAAAATTAAAAAAATCAGGTAAATTCTAGATTGACCCGGGTAAAAAGCACTAAAATAGAGGTCTGTCACAAAAACTTGAAATTTTAAGGTGCAAATCCGAATGATTTTTTTTCAAATTCGGATAGTTTATTTCAAATATAAAATGTTATTAGAAACAAAAAAAAAATTGGTGGATAAGCCCCATGGTGGGCGCAAAAATGTAGATGAAATATTTGTTAGTATTCAATACAAACCAAGAACTAAATACAACAAGTTCATAATCAAAAACATCTATTCACCTACCTCAGATTGAGCGTGATAGGATGGGAAAGAGATCGCTATGCTTGTACTTACCCACTAGGTTCAATGCTCTTCCCATGTTTCTTTTTATATCCTCAAGATATTTGTTGTATTTGCCTAAGATTTTGTGGGATGAATTGGACAACATCTCCGTTTGTTGTGAGATGATTTTAACTTGATGGAATGCTTGACGGTTGATAGCATTTTTGGATTTTTTTGGCAACATATACTTGCATTTTTCTAAGATAGTTGCCATGGAGGGTGACACCACTATTTATAGTTAGAGGAGGGAAAAAATAAGGGTTGAGATATTTCCATGTAAATTGTAGATCAATGGTGGTGAACTTTCGAGGATGGGGAAAGATATAGAATTAGAAAATTCTAGATATTAGAAGAAGCCTCTATTGAATTAAAAATTCAATGGAGGGAGGGAAATATTTGAATATAAAACTGGGAAAATTGGAGACGCTTATGGAAATAGAAGCCTCTAGATTTGGAGGATAGGCTAGTTTGAGATTATGTGAGATTAAATGTGATTAGTTGAGTTATTAGATGGAGTAGCTAGGTGTAGAGTAGGTGTAGGGTAGGTGGTAGGTGGATAGGAATTTTTTATTCCTAGAAAATAAATAATAAGGATTTGTTAATGAGGTAATAAAATATTAATGATATATTAATATGACTAAGGATGAAATGGAATTATTGGGTGGATAAGAATTTTTGAAGTATAATAATTAGAAATATTAATAATTATTCTTGTGATTAATTATTTTATAGTTAGTGATAAAAAGGGTTTAATAATGTATAATAAACATGTTATTTGCTGAATGAACATGTCTACAATATGTATTTAGTAGGTTGATAAACAACACAAACTTTGTTATACTCATATCACGAATTTTATTATTGAGAGTTCTTAAGCAAACACACATTTTTGCAATACATTTGAATAGAACACGAGTTCTTCAAAGTTTATGAAATAGACCATCCACAAAGTGTTAATATGAAGCCAATGAATTCAAGCCAAGGATTTTAATGTTGGCTTTCTTGGTAACCACAAAGTCCCGTTCCTCAGACTCTCATCCATCTTCTCCAGATTGCCGTATTTCTCAAATAAGGGGAAAACACAAATAATATAAAAATGAAAGGCAATATCTATACTATGTCTAAAGTATTATAAGAAATAAGAACCTGAATTTAAAATTTGCTCTAGTCTTCTTTCATACTTCAGAAAAAATGTTACAAAGACTGTAAATCAGAAAAAATAAAAAAATAGAAGTAATTCATCAAATTATAATAAACGCCAATTCCATTTTAAAAAACTCAACGTGACTTCTACAAAAGAGGACATGCAAAAGGCATGAGTTCGTAATAAAAAGCACCATGTAAAAGCTATGACATGAATTATAAAAACTTCCCACCCCCGAATGAATGATATCCTCGCAATGCATGTTAATTAATATCTATTTATTTGCGCCGTTGTTTTTTTTATTTCCCACGGCCGAATGAATGATATCCTCCTAATGCATGTTAACTAATATCTATTTTTTTGTGCGCTTTTTTAAAATTTCACATCATCGAATCGTGTGAAAGCTTGTAGAGATAAAACACCACCGGATATAGGAGGTATTGAGAAAATTCATAAACATTTTGATTGTATGACACCTTTTCTTTTTTGAAGAGCAGTTAGAAAGTTTAAAATATAGAAATTAATAGAATGTGAAAGGATTAATCACGTGTAGAATTAGGCTCATTTATCTATATTGAAACTTTATCAACATAAATGGATAGTTTTTATAAAATAAATTGTAGATTTTTTCATAATTTCATAAAAGAAAAATTAAAATTTATTAAATAATATTTGAAATTTTATCATGGATAACTAATTTTTTTTCATGTTTTAACAAAAATATACTTCATATAAGTCAAATTTAAAATTTTGAAATATCCACCACCTTAATATTTAAATTTTAAAAATTACAATTTTTACTCATATATTAAATAACTTTAAACCTTAGAAAATATAATTATATATAATATACTCAACTCATTTTAATTATTTTCAAATATATCTAATGTTTAAACTAAATTTATATATACATATAACAATATATTATTCTCCACACACAAATATGTAACTATTGGTTGGAATAAAAATTGTGAAAATTCACACACACTAAAATAATAATTCTTTTGTTATCTAGAACAATATAAAATATATGAAGTATGGATAACTTAATAGATTAATTCAAATATTTAATAATATAAAATAAAAATTATAAAATATATAATTTAATATCCTAACATTTATCAGAGATAGTAAAAGGAAAGGTAAAAATGATTTAGATTATGTTGTGGAGAACTGCTATGAGGGAAAATAATTAAAGAATAATTTATTAAAAAAAAGTCACAAATGACTATTTCTAGAAATAGATTTATATTATTATATCTAAAAAACTGTAAATTATTTATATAAATGGATAGTTTCTATAAAACATAATTTATATATTCCACACTTTAATCAAAGTGAAATTTATACTTGTACGGTATAATTATATTTTTCAATTTTAAATGTGAAAAAATCACAATTTTTTCAAATAATAAATATATAAAACAAATAGAATTTATCATTATCCTACTTTTTCAAATTATCGATAAGATTAAAATAATTTATTTTACTTCTATATAAAACTCTCAATTTTTTATTTTCTATTATCTATAAAATGCAATAATGTATATAGTGTGGACAAATTAGTACATAACTTAAACGGTGACAACCCATACTATATAATGCCCATGATTCTAATATAAAATGTAACAATGTATGTAGTGTGGATTATTTAATATATAAATTAAATTACGTAATTAGTTTATAGTTATATTTATAAATACACTATACTACCACAAGAAATGATTTGGATAATTAATTCTAATAAAAAAAATAAAATAATTTATCATACTTCATCAATATATAACTTCACAGTAATGTTTGTTTAAAATACTATTTTTAGATACTTTACGTTGCATATTTATAATTGTAGATGATCACTACAAGAATATGGGTCCAGTGTAACGCCCACAAATTTTGATGTTCAAAAACCACACTAATCCTTAATAATTATCTTGGAAGTTGCGACAATTTTTAATTTATTTTTTTTAAAACATGTTGCAAGGTGTCAAACCCTATAAACGTTTAAATTAATTTCCACCAGCAATTACTACATTACAAAGGATAGATCAGGACTAGATTATTAATTAAATATTCTTAATCTAGTTCTAATGTCAATTTAATTATCATCACCAGATAAGTGTCCATTAATTTCTCTTACGAGGTTACATAGTTTCACTCTTGGGAATTAACATTCAGTCCACATTTAATAAACCCTTATCTGGAGTTACCTTAGTTTTCGTAAATTATTTTCTTTAATGCTCATTGAATTGTTTACTAAAACCTACTAGAAGGGTTACATTTTTAACTTAACACACTAGAGTCCTAAGTGGCCCCATTCACCCATTTACACATACATTTGATTTATTTAAAATTTACAACCATGATATGAATATTCTCACCTAACAATTGTAGGGTTGATTCTTAACCCTTGGATCAAATCAATAGGGACCACAAGATTAGATCTACTCAAAAGAATCCCTAATCATCACTAAGGGAGTCTTCTTAAGCATTTCTTATCCTAAGCTCATTCATTTGTTTCTCTTTGGCTTGTAGGTTGAAGGAGTGGATGCCATGGATTAAGGGAAATCATGAAGGATTCTTCTTGGATCCAATGAGCAAGAGGAATGGGATTCCATTCATTTGGCTTCTCCTTTAGAATAGTTGAATCTTATATTTAATCATTTATTCTTAGTTATTTATTGCAATAGAAGCATCTATCCTAGATCTGGTTTGAGATCTATTGTTGATTAGTTCTTGTTTTTTTCATAGATGGGGAAAACAATAGTTTGTAGATCAAGAGTTTTATGCATTTAAATCCCTATATGTAGGTTGGAGTATGGGTCCAAACAAGCATACATGACCCTCACAGGCTGGATATACCTTTAGGTGAATTCTATATCCACAAGAGCCAATGATTTCGCTGAAAAAACGTTTTAAAAAAAGAACAATCCATGCACAGGTGACCTACAGTGGTCTCTTGACTGACCGTGTTAACTATGCTACTGACATCAGTTCCAATACCGGCACCGGTTTTTGTGTTAATGATAGGTTTTTAGAATATTGTTTTAAATGCAGGGGTAAGAGATTAATTCCATAAACAACTTATTATTTAATTTAAAGAAAGCATAACAATCTCAAAAGCATTTGATATCAACAAGGGCACAACAAATGACTGTCAAGCTTACAGAAATGAAATTGGAGTAGTATCCAGTGACTGATGTCGATCACAGGAATACCGGCAACTGTTCAGTTGCCGACACTGGTTACTATCGGAGGAGTCCATTATTTTTAAATTTTGACACATCTTCACTATTTTGTGCTTCACACTTATCTAAATGACTTTTCTAACAATTATTAATTAAATTTTAAGGTTGTTGTGCAAGCCATGATATCATTTAAGTTGAAAACTAAAATTGAATTTAACATTTTTAAAAACTACAATATGAAACAGTGACCGATGTCTATACTGAGTACACCAACGCCGACTAAGACTGGTCATTGTCGGTAACTATGTAGGCCAGAGAACTTTGAAAATGAATATATGAAAGAACATAGATATAAAATGATAAATTTAGCTTTAATTATATCAAACCCAATGAGTGTTTAATTGTTTTAACCCATAATAAGGCTATGACAACCTCCCAATTCACATTGTGATCAAACATCAATATTTGCAACTTTATTTTCTTTCAGTTATAACCATTTACTCAAATGAAAACACAACTATTAACAACCAAGTGTTCCCTTTTCTTATTTAGATTAATACAACTTCAACAAATAATAATGAACTTTCTTGTTCTTTGGACATAGCTCACTTTTTCAATACAACGAGCTTTCTTTTCAACAATACATTACAACTTAAAAAATATACATTACAACTTTTTCTTTTAAATGTAAGTCTACTAGTCTTCCACCTTATGTGGGAAACTACAAGAAATGTTTTTACAATGAAGGATTTCTTTTGATTCCAAAAACTGCTCCAAGTCTCAAGTCTTCCACAAGAGCTCCACCATTTCTTCACTTTAATCAAAACAAGAGAGGAAACACTGTAGACCCAAGTAATAATCCAATGAGGAGAAGAACCTATCCTCCTCATTGACCCCTGAGCCCACACCAAAATTCCACATTAAGCATCCTCAAATCCACATCACAAGTCAAACATAAAACCCAATGCACAATAAATTGGTGGTTGAGAGGAATGACAAGCCTCTTACACACACAATCCCAACCTACACCCTCTAAGGACATAATTTAAAATCCATGTAGGAAAAGTGCAATAAATGTCACTTTTTGTCTTACAAAACACATAATAGGGTCTATTTTTGACCCCTCAATCCATAGGTAGCGTTGGTATATGAAATTAAGAGATGTGGGACAAGCTTAGCCTGTACCACAAGCCTCCAAAAATTGCCCTTAAGCCCAAATCCGAAATTTTAAGGTAAAGTAGAGTGTACAACACTCAAAGTCACTTACACTCAATCAAAATCATAAAATCCAAAAGACCAACTACTCTAAAAAATGACCCCTTTTGCCACATCTCCATATCAATTAATAACATGATATAATTTGTAACACCCAGAAAAATTGTCTGCACGAGACCTAAGAACAACCTAGGTTTAGTTAGAAAAATTAGGAAATAATTTGTTTTTTTAAAGCGTGCCCACAAAAGCTTTTGAAAATGACAGCTTCCACATTAATGTCTTTAAGGCGATGAATTTAATAAATAATTTTCCATGATAACACAATATTTAAAATCTACAGTATGATTTAATACATTGTTTGACTAAGCAAGTTCAATCTCCCTAAGGATTATTTAAATAATAAATTAATTCCTACTAAAGTTGAATATTCCCCCATAGGGTGTCAAGGGTAGTAGTGGCCAATGAAATTAAATACCAAGGTTATTTAATTTCTAAAATGTTGAAACAACTAGCAAGGTCCCATGTTAAAATATTGGGTTAGGATAATGAACACTTCCCTACCAGATAATGTAACCCCTTAAAAAGTCAACCCATATTTTGAAATTAAAACATTTAAATTAATAGGGAAATTTCTATTCACCCTCTCTCCACCTACTTTTGTAGGGATGAATCTCATCCCTTGGATGGATTCAATTTGGTCCCTTGATGTGGAAAAAGGGTAACCAACCCTAAAGCATCCTTATGAAGTCTTCTTTCTCATTTCATTTGTCTCATTGTTTCTATTTTGTTTTGCAGGTTATTGGAGGGGGAAGGGAAGGCATTGGAGGCCATTCCAAGCTTTTGGAGGGATGAACATGTCCTATTTATTTTCCTTTTGTTTATACTGTCCTCAGGGTTTCTAAATGTATTTATATATTTTATTTAGCTTATTTCCCTTGTATTTGCCCAAGTTGGCTTGTGGGTTTTACCCACTTTGATATGGTGAATATTTGATAAATATTTTCATTTGGGTAGAGAAAACACACACACACACACACAGATATATATATATATATATATATATATATATATATATATAATGTATGTATGTATGTATGTATGTATGTATACACTTACATATATGTATTTAGTTATTTATTTGTTTTCTTTAAAAAAATTACGTGATTTATAAACCTGATAATACAAATAAATACATAAGTGTTTAAATATATATATGTGCACACACACACACACACACACACACACACACACACACACGTATATATCTTAGAAATCTCAGCCACCATGAGGGAAATGCATAGTCTACATAAAGGGAAAGGTTCGGCCTGATCTTTAATTTTTTATGCGGCGGTAAGCTAACCCATATGGGTTTTAATACATTTGAAATTTTATTGGGAATGTAATGTTTGGGGGGTGGGGAGTGGTCAGCGACCCCAACCCCTACCCCATTTAATATAAAATGGGGTGGTGGTTGGGGTTTCCAACCCCTCACCACCACAATATACATACTAACTATAATACAAAACAAAACAAAACCTACTCTAACACGTAGCCTACAGGGCATACTCAATGGTACCCTAAACAAATGTGATTTCCTTTCATTTATAATTTTTTTAATATATATATATGAAAAGGACCATTTCTTTTTTTTCTTTTATATTACTAAATTTTATTTAGCAATAATAACTTAGTATTGTTTATAATTTAATATTAGCAATATTTTAAATTTCTTTTTTATATACTACTATCAAGGAAATAAAATTCATACTATTATTTAGGGTAGCTAAATTTTGTTTCCTACTTAAGGCACTCCTTGTGAAAATTTGACGATGCAAAGGTTAGTGGTTTTTAAACAAACCAAATCAATTTTTCACAATTTAGTATAACAAGGTGCAATGAGTTTAAAGGAAATTCCACAATAGCTTAGTAAGTATTTTGCACAATCTAAGGGGACTAAGGTCAAGTTGCATTGAAACACCTCTTTCCCTTACTAGTATTAAGAATTTCTATATTTTTGTAAATCTACCAAGTAAAAATTTAAAATTTAAGTTCTTCCCATCCACTTGAAATAAAGCATAACTTTCCTACAACAATATAAGAAAATGCAAGAAGATATTTTACTTTTCACTGCATGCCTTTGAGTAGTATAATGTACTTTAATATTTCTTCTTTCTCATCTCCCATAATACAAATACAAAAATGAAGGAAAATTTCCTTTCCCACATTACAACTTTCAAACAAGGATGATAAAATTTCTTTTCTATTTCACAAGACTAGTTTATAACACATCTTTCTTTCTTTTTCAAATATATAATACAACTTTCATATCCAATAATTGAATGCAACTCTTCTTCACAAGATTAATACAATGTCCTCCACTTAAAGTGGGAAAAATAATACAATAATGTAAACTAAAATAATACAAGGTTACAGGTTCTTCCACCCTAGGTGTAAACAACAAAAAGGCTTTTCATAATAATGAGTTTCTTAAGGAGTCCAAAAAAAGATCCAAGCTTCACAATAGAAATAAGAGAGCTCCTTCATGATTTGATTGATTCACAACAAAATGGGGGGAGAGACAACACTCTCCACCCAACCCAAATATTCAATGATGAGGAGAAGTCATCCACCTCATTAGCCCCCGAGCCCCAACCACATTACAATGAGGGGAGATTCCAACACATGGAAAATGTGATTCCAGCTAAAACAACCCACTTGAGACCCAAGTACAACCTAGGATTAGTTAGGAATATTATGGAATACATTTTTTTGTTTAAAAGAAGTCTACAACTAGGTTACAAGACAATATTTGTCACTAAAAAAGTTCCAGCTCAATTCTAATCCACTAGAATATAATTTTATTTTATTAACAATAATTAGAGGTCATAAGGTAAAAAATTTAGGATTAGAAAGTTCAATTAGGGTCAGAGGGTAATTCCTCACCATACCCACTCTCTAACAGGATTTAAGGATTCAACTTTACTTTTTCTAAAATTAATGCATTCAAAAATCTTCTAAATCACTCCCATTGGATAGGAAATTTACTCACCTTTCCAGTGATATAAATAAGTCCTCCTAACTCCTCATATTTCTCAAGTTATGGGCCGACGGGCCTTGGGGTAAAAACTTTCCCCAAGTGCGGCCCTGTGGGTCTAGGGGTGAAAATTTTCCCAAGGGGCGAAAAGCCAACTTTGCACCCATGCTCCCACGAGTCCACAAGGGACACATGGTGCCTCCTAAGCCAACATGGGTAAAGTAGGGTGACGGAGATATAATAGGTTTAATGCCCTAATGGGAAAAAAGGGTAAGATTCACCTACACCTCTGCCGACACCTCGCAATGCCACATGGCAGCTCTTGATTGGCTACGGTTGATGGGGTGGTAGGGAAAATTTGGAAAATTTTCCCAAAATTTTTTGAAATGCAAAAAGTGTTCAAAAGGGACCCGCTCCTCTGTTGCCTCGCGACGCCACGTGGAAACTCCTGATTGGTTGCGGGGTGGTGGGGCGGTGGGGAAACTTTGGAAAACTTTTCCCAAAATTTTTTTGCAGCGCTAAGTCAAAAAGGGATCCACCCCTCCACCAACAACTCGTGGTGCCATGTGGCAACCTCTTATTGGTTGTAGGCCAGCGGGGAGCTGGGAAAAATTTGGAAACTTTTCCCCAAAAAATTCGAAGCTCTAAAGGAAAATTCGGGTCCGTAGATCTGCCAAGGAAATTTTTCCCAAATATATATATATATATATATATATATATATATATATATATATATATTACAATTACAATTATTTTTTTGACGCCAAATGAATAAAAACTTCAGAATGCCATAAATTTTTATAGAGAGCTCGGTTTTGGGAAAACGAGGACTTTCTGGAAATCTCTCGACGTCCTATTTACACATAAATCATTAAATTTTCATTTTGATAAATTTTAAGAGGTCAATTTCGTGAAAACGTTCTGCAGGCTCTTACAGTGCAAACTGGTAAATTTTAACTTATAAAATTTTGTTCATTTTGATCTTATTCCTCTCTCAACATGTTAAACGAACATGGATAAAATTTTTTTAGATGGGTTTAAGAAGGGTTTTAATATTTAATTGGTCTTTTTTAGTTCTATATTGAAAATTTACAACTTTGACAGAAAAAATGACAACAAAATGGTTTGAGCCCGATTTTTCCAAGTTTTCTAGGAAATTCCTTAAGTGTTTTTTCCAATTACATTCATCCATACCATATCATATTTAATTTTAATGTTTCATTGTTGTTTCTTGACTACAGGTTCAAACTATGCATTTTTTGGTAAAACATTTGCTAGTTTGATATACAAAACCGAGATCAAATTCTAAAAGGTCTATTTGTCCTTTTTTTTTCTTCATCTTCTAAGTATTAGGATTCATTCCATTTCTAATCTAATACATTTAGCTGATTCAATTCAACTATTCAAAACTAGAATACATTTCTGATTTCCAAATTTTACGTATTTCAAAAGAAAAATTATTACAGTTGCCTTCATACGCAATTCTTTCTTACAAAAATAGATTACAAACCACATTTAGATGATCAAATTCAATACAATGATGTAAATTTGAGGAAGGTAGTGTGATTCCTTATTGTTTTCAAATAAAACATTACAACTTTTCTTTCATTCCTCAAATTCCTCATACAAAATACAATTATTTGACATTCCTTCAAACACTAACAACAATGTTTATGTCTTTCATATTACAATATAAAAATTTCGAATCGATACAACATCTTTCCATTACAACACATTTACATGTTCATCCACTTCAAGTGGGAAAGGTTAAAATAATATTTCATTTCGCAAGGGACTGTCAAACTGTCTTTCTCTCATCTCTAGGACAAGCAACATGCATATTTCTCATTCTTCCAAATTTTGATCACAACAAGAGTAGAGGAAAGGCAATGCTCTCTACCAAACCAAGAAATATAATGAAGAGGAGAATTCATCTTTCTTCATTGGCCCCCGAGCCCCAACCATAATACAATAAAATATGTGATCCAACTCATGGCAACGATAGGCTTCCACAAACACACAAGAAACATTTTCACAATAAAAACACAATCCAAAACAGAATGTACTTTACAACTACATTAAAACATGACAGGCAATACTAAGGCTTCATCAAGCAAGCCAAAGGAGAAAGAAACTATGGGGGATGCTTATTATGCCTCCCAAAAAGGGGAAATGGGTATCACCACCTGAATTACAAACCACCAAAATATAGTATATCAAAGCCCTGACATTCCTTATGCCTCCCCCAAGTACCCCTTATTCCTCACATTTCCTTATGCCTCCCTAACCTCTTATGGCACCCCATAATGAGTAAATAAATGCAAGCTATTTCTTTATAAGGTGGAACCTAAATCCCAACTCCCTCCATCGTTATACTTCCCTAAAACATGCTTGTTCCTCCCACAAAATAATCCCCATAGTATTCTTCTACACCATTCCTTGGCCATCTACCCAACAGTGCACAAATATGCCAAACACTCACACATTAACATTTACATTCATAAAAGAAGAGCATTTCGAGATCCAAGCTCTTACCTTTCCATGATGGAGTTTCCCAAGTTCCAAAATAATATTTGTTTCAAAGAAAACGATCCAAAAATCCACCAAACAACAATAATGCATTCAACAATCTTAAGGCTTCTCCAAAAGTAAGAGATCCTAAAAAAACAAGGAATTCACCCAAGAAATGGAGTCTCCAAAAATGAAGACAACCCCAAAACAAGGAAAGGAATTCGAATTTAATATAAGAGGGAAGGTTAGAAGTTGAGGTGGGTCCATGTAGGATGTCACATCACACATCCTCAACTACAACCCCCAAAGTCAAATTCAATCTGCTAATGCATAATAAATAGGTGGGTGAATAATATGACAATTTACTTACACACTCAAATCCAACCCACATCCCAAAGGAATGAGATTAAATAATGTAAGAAAAGTGAAAATAAAACCTACAATTTTCCTTCTCAAAAATCATTATAAAATTTTAATCTCAACTCTCCAACCGTAGGTATGGTTGGTAATTAAATTTAAGCGGTATGGGACAAGTTTAACTTGTCCCACAAGCCTCCAAAATCAGCCTCTAAGGACAAATTTGAATTTCCTAAGAAGGTGGAGGGTTTCACAATCAAAAGTTTACTTACACATCACTTACACATCTCTTACAACACTTTAATGTAATGCCAACAACTCTATTAATTACTTTCTTATGATATATTTTAGTTAATTAATTTAACAACATGATTACTCATAATATTACACATCAATTAATGAATAATGAAAGGGTCAATGCACCACAAAATAAACACATGCAAACATAAAAAAGGGTCAAAATAAATAAATACACATAATCCCTTGGTCACATTTAATGATGATCCCCCCCATAGGAATCCCTAACAAAAAACAATTCCACACAAACAAATACAAGTTGCCATGGCGACCTTGTTGAATTCATCTAGAATTCCAATGTGGTTGGTCTCGAAACCCCCAATGTTTGTTGTGATATTTTTAACTTGTAAAATAAAAAGACCTCATTCAACCTCGTGGACATATCAAAACGTCCAAAATAATATAAATATAATTCACAAAATCATCCAGATATATGAATCACAACAACATCAAATTAATCTAACCATATCATTTACAGTTTTATCAACAACTATATCATCATCCAATAATTCCTATTTCTAGTTATACTCACAATATCCAAATATCACATGTCTAAACAACATCCATACTATAACCATGTCATACAATATATCATCATCAACATATAAAATGTCTCTAAGAATCATCATGCATCATATAAGAATCAAAGTCAACAATAATCCATGATCGAGCATCTAACATCATACTAAATAAACTAAATAAACTATAATAATGTCCATGATATAGTCAGTAGTATCATGATCAGTATGAAAAAGGTGTCAAAGGGAAGTGGGAACTATATCCCCCTCCCCTTAGACTTGACTTCCTCCTCGAAGTCACTGGAACATCTGGGGAAAATGAACTCATAAAAATGTAGCATCCTCCCAAGTAGCTGCAATCTCATCATATCTGTCCCACTGCACCCGGATCTGATCAACCTCTCTACCCCAAAGGCCCAGGGTCTTACGATCTAGGATGTGAATGGGATCCACCATCACCTGCCCTTGATCATACACCTACAATGATGTCCAATCTAACACATGAGAAGGATCTCCAACATATCTCCTAAGAACTGAAACATGAAACACATCATGTATGTGAAACAAGATGGGTGGCAATGCTAGACGGTAGGCCAAAGGGACAATACGCTCCAAGATCTCAAAAGGACCAACGAATCTAGGAGTTATCTTAGAACCTTTTCCATAACGTATAGTGCTCTTGTGTGTCCTAAAACGAAGGAAACATTTAATGCTCATGTCAAAACTATGATCCGTCCTATGCTGATCTGTATACTTCTTCTGTCTGTCCTGTGCCTCCTGTAGTCTCTGTCTGATCAAAATCACCTGCTGCTCCATGTCCTGCAACAAAGCTAGTCCAAAAGAAACCTTGTCCTCTAACCTATCCCAACTAAGAGGTGTCATGCATTATCTACCATACAAGGCTTGAAAAGGAGCCATGCCTATAGAACTCTGAAAACTATTATTGTAGGAAAACTCCACCAAGTACATGTACTCCTCCCATCTAGACTGCTGATCTATAACATACATCCTGAACATATCCTCTAAAATATGATTCACCCACTTAATCTGTCCATCTATCTCAGGGTGATATGCTATGCTGAAGTTGATTCTCATCCCGAGGGCATGCTGCATGGTATCCTAGAAATGGGAAGTGTACAAAGGATCGCGGTCACTAATGATCTTCTGTGAAATCTTGTACAACCTGACAATCTCATCAAGATACACCCGTGTCACTGAATTGGCTATATAAGTGGTCTTCACCGAAGAAAATTGAGCCACTTTTTTCAATTTATCAACCGTGACTATGATGGAATCCTTGTGATATCTCGACATCGATAGCCCAACAATGAAGTCCATAGAAATGGTGTCCCACTTCCACTTCGGTATAGCATGAGGAAAGAGAAGGCCAACTGGATGCTAATGCTCGGCCTTCACTTTCTGGAACTCTAAACATCATGACACAAACTAGGCCACGTCTCTATGAAGTCCACTCCAATGATACAACTGTCTGAAGCTCACGTGCATCTTCTTCATCCCCCAGATGGGCTGAATAGGGTTCATGATGTGCCTCTGTCAAAATGTCCTACCTCAAGCCTCCATCTCTAAGAACATAAATCTGACCCTTGTGCCTGAGAAGGCCTTCTACCTCTATGGAGAAACCATAAAATTTCCCCTCGAGGGGTCTTTGAGACTCAGTCTCTTCTCAAACTGCAATGTAGAAGCTGTCAAGAGGAAGCTGCTGAAGAATCCTGCTACGCAAATCTGTGCTCACTGAGGTGGCCATAGCTACATGTCTCTGTCTACTAAGGGCGTCTACCACACCATTCTCCTTCCCCTTCACATGTTCTATTCCATATCATACTCGCAAAGCAAATCCATCCAACGCCGTTAACGAGTGTTGAGATTGGGCTACGTGAAGAGGTGGCGAAGACTCAGGTGATTTATCTTGAGTGTGAATCTTTGACCAAACAGAAAATGACTCCATCGAACCAAAGCATGCACAATTTCCGCAAGCTCGAGATCATGAGTTAGATAATTAAGTTCATAATCCTTAACCTTACGAGACTCAAAAGCCACTACTCTACCCTCTTGCATTACCACACCTCCAAGCCCTGATAATGAAGCATCCGTGTAAACAAAAAAATAACCTTTTGGATCCGACACTGCAAGAATAGGTGTTTTAGTGAGGCATTCCTTTAGTGTACTGAAGGGCTACTCGAACCTATCTGACCAAAAAATCTTCTTCCTTTTCCTCTGAAGGGAAGTGATGGGGTGTTTAATCCGAGAGAAGTTCTGAACAAATCTCTTATAGTAACCTGCTAATCCCATGAAGCTACACACCTCAGTCATAGTAGTGGGTTCTGGCCCATCCATAATAGCTCTAATTTTGGAAGGATTGATGGTGATACCTTCCCTAGAAATGATATGACCCAAATACTGCACCTTCGTCTAGAAGAATGGACACTTTTCTAGGTTCTTGTAAAACTACTGCACATGAAGACATTGAAGAACTTAGTGAAGGTTCCCCCCGTGCTCCTCACACGTACATGAGTAAATAAAAATGTCATCAAGGAAGATGAGCACGAAGCGATATAAGAAGGTCTTAAATACCCATTTCATCAAACTCATAAACACTGCGGGGGCATTAGTCAAGCCAAAAGGTACCACTGTGAACTCATAGTGGCCATATCTCATACGGAAGGTGGTCTTATGAATGTCCACCTCTGAAATCCTCAGATGATGATAGCCTGACTTAAGGTATATCTTAGAGAAATTTGTGGCTCCCTTCATCTGATCAAACAAATCATCAATGCATGGAAGGGGATAATGATTCTTAATTGTTACCTTATTTAGCTGGTGGTAATCAATACACAACAACAAGGATCCATCCTTCTTCATCACAAAAATCACTGGTGCACCCGAAGGGGATACACTAGGATGGATAAAGCCTTTCTCCAAGAGGCCCTCCAGTTGTAACTTGAGCTCGTAGAGCTTTGGGGTGGTCATCCGATAAGGTGTTCGTGAGATGATCTCTGCTCCCAAAACTAGATCTATATGAAAATCAATCTCATGTGGGGGTGGAAACCCTGGTAGCTCCCCCGGAAATAAATCTGCAAACTCCCTCAAAATGGGATGGTCATCTAGCGATGGTCCACTAGACCCATCCTCTGACCGGTCACTAACTATGATAGAAAAAATCTGAAAACCCCATCACACACACCGCTTAAGCTGCATACCAGAGATCATGTGAATATAAATGGGCCTTCTAACCCCTGAAATCACCGAATCAACTTCCAAATCATTTACACAAGATATAATCTTGTGATAACAATCCATCCTGACCCTATGTGCAGCCAACTAATCCATACCCAAGAAGACTCCATAAGAGCTCAAAGGAAGGATACGAAGATCCGAGGTAGTGGTGAAGGGTCCCAAATCCACCACACACTCCTTGACTAAGGAGTCTACAGAGATCTTGGCTCCAGAAGCCATCTCAACATCCCAACTATGACCCTGCCTAACTACCACCAGCCTGCATCGCTCTACTAAAGATGGTGCAATAAAAGAATAAGAAGAACTAGAATTAAACAAAATGGAGGTAGGAATACCTCCAATGTTACCTGTAGTCTTAATAATTGTACTTTGATGATGTTCCTGGTGGTTCTCAACCACTGCATAAATCCTATGACTGCGCCCCATATCACCAATAGTAGGCTCTGAGATCTATGTCTTACCCTTGTTATTAGGGTTCTATCGGCAGTCTCTTCAAAAATGTCTAGTAACACCACACCCAAAACAACCTCTTAATCCTCTCCCTTGTGTAGCAAGTCCGGCCAGTACTCTGGAGGTCTGTGGTGTGGATCCTGATTATCTAGATGTGGTCTGATGGGGTCTCTGCTAGCGATCTCCTTTTGAGTGAGCTCTCTGGGCACCATGTGTCCTGATGGGACCCTTAGGAGGAGGCCCCATACTCTGACCTCTCTGTGCATCAAACCTCTGCGGAGGTGTATAATGTGGGCGGGACTATTGCTACTGCTGTTACTGTTGTGGTCTAAAAGATGACTGTGCTGAACCCTGTTCACCACGAGGAAGAGGTATTGACCCCCTCGATCTATTATCCTGCATATGTTGTATACGTTTCCTTACTTTGTCCCTAGCCTACTAGGTCTTTCCCTGAGTCTCCTCTGCTATATAGGCCTTCTCAACGGCCTCAACTAATGCCTGTGGACAATGGATCCGCACTGCACCTCCAATGTCTAGATTTAGGCCATAGATGAACCAATGGATCTGTACTTGCTCATCCTGCATGTAATCAAAATACCAGAGTAGATCTATAAATCTACTCAAATACTCTGCCACTATAAGAGATTCCTGTCAGAGGTCATGGAACTCATCTATCCACTACTGTATGAACCTCCGTGAAAAATATCTACTTTGAAAATGCTCCTCAAAGAGCTCCCAGGTAACTGTCTCAAAATCAACACGAAGCTTCTACTCCACTTTCCGCCACCAGACACCATCTCCATCCCTCAATAGATGGATTGCAACATGATATTTCGTGTCGCTAGAACAAGGACAGAGCTTGAAGAATCCACTTAAGCTCACAAACCAGGCCTCTGCCTGAAATCCACCTGTGTCACTAGAATAATGTGATGGCCGAAGCTTCAGAATCTCCCTGATGTGATTTGTAGCTATGGTTTGACGGCCTCTAGGCCTCTCTGTATTCTCATCCCTAAGCCTAGGGCTCTAAGACCTCTCTCCGTGTCCTAAAACTCGGTCACCCTATCCCCTCTGTGGTGACTTTTCTCTGGCTGACTCTGCATGGAATTTCTCTCCTCCATGCTCCTCACTGGGTCGAGGTGATACTTGTCCCTCAATGGAAGTGACTCTATCATGTCTAGCTGCATGCCCTCCTACTGATCCTTTGCATAGAGCGGTGTTGACAACTAAAATATGCTTATGCTTAGCATTTCCTCCAATTCAACCGATTAACGACACTTTTTTAATCAACCCTTTTTTCTCCATTCTTGGATGCCCATTCATGACACCTTCTCGGTCATATTCCTCCTATAATTAGCTTATTTGGCTAATATCTCTCTTATTAGCTAAACATTTCTCCTTTTGACTATTCAAAACATCCCTAGTTCTCTCTAGACCACTTCTATTGGCTTCGTTGGCTATCTATCAGTCACAATTGGTTATCTAGACCCCTCCCAACTCTTAATGAGTCTCTAATCACTTGCAAATCAAAGTTTAACTAGCCTAAGCCCTAGTTAACTAGCCTAAAGCATGTTTATCCTAATCTAATCTAAAATCTTTAGTCCCACATGCACCCAAATTCCAAACTCTCCCAAGTGAAAAACTATAAATAGAAGGGTCACCCCTCCCTTTCAACCTTATAAATTCACTCACAAACTCTTCTCTGTCAAGCACTTTGGAAAGGTATTAGAAACCATTTGTAATAGCTTTAAGCTATAGAACATTTGGATCTTGGCCATACTCCATTGTTGAAGCTCCTCCATCTTACATCCATAAATTCATAGTAGGTTAGTAGGAGGGTATCTAACTTGGTCTTGTAGCCATTTTAGAGAGACCTCTTCACCTCCATTGGAGCAAATAACACATCTAATTTGATTTCTTAGAATCTAACTAGGTTCACTTGCATTAAGCTTTCATGGAGTAGAGAGTAGTATGTATGCTAGGGTTTGAATGTTAGTTTCAAATTCATATATACATTGATAGTCTCTTGTTTAGCTCTTATCTCATGGTGCATGGATGAGTAAAGAAAAGATTTGAGGTTCTTTAACCTCATCCCATAGCTTTTGCAACTTTCCATTGTATAAATTTGGCATGCCCGGTGGGAGACTTATGTCCACCCTCCATTAATGGAGGTCTTTTACGTTTTTCAAAGTTCATTTTCAAGAGTTTGGGTCAAATCACTCGTTATTTCCTCATTTATATTTCTAACACTAGATAAATGACCTTCATGTACATGCATTTTTTGGGTTTGATATAGAAATAGGACACTTTGACTAACAACTAACCTGCTTGCTCTTGAAATTTTGAAAATTCATGAATTTTGTAGGTTTTCAACAGGGTGCATATAGGTGTTTACAAGGGGCGCGTACACATTAAAACCCTAGCATCTCCATCGGAACAGGTGCATACCTGTTTGACAGACGTTATCCTTTGCAAATTTTACCTCTACGGGGACGCGCACGCGTCTCCGTCATCTGGGCCGCGTATCCACCTCTCTGGCCGCATATGTGTCATGTGCTCTACTATGTGGAAATCTGTAAATTTTACCTCTACGGGGAGGAGCATGTGTCTCTATCATTTAGGGTGTGTATCCATCTCTCTGGCCGTGTCTGCGTAAATATCCTGATTGTGTAAAAATTTGAAACTGCCTGTTTTATGCTTGGGCACGTATGCATCATTCTGGACGCGCAGGTGTCCTCTTTCACTCTGTTAATTTTTTTGCATTTTTTCCTTGCATGTTTCTGCATTGGATAAGGCACGTATCCATTGGCTGGGGCACATATGTGTCATTCTAGATGCGTAGGTGTCTTTGTGTAGTCCGGATTCATTTATTTTCTTTTTAGTACTCCTTGTTTTGATCATATCTTTTGACATGTTAACCCGTTTTTAGAGTTTGAACAGGCGTCAAAAAGATAACAAAGCATACTTTGCGAGGGAAGTTCCACAATTTAGATACCTTTGGTATACCAAATTCTATCACAAAACTCCCAAAGTGCTCAGGAGACCTCCAAAAATGCAAATTACTAAAAACTGTTAAAAAAGTGCAAAAAATTGGATTTCTAGAATTCTTCGATTTTCTTGGTTCTCTAAGTCTTGCAGGATTCTAACAATAGTTTATAGGGTTCCTTTGCATTAAGTTTTTTTATATACTAACTTAATAAAAAAAATTCATCTTTACTTGTGAAATTTTGAAGCGCGTATGCTCTTCCCTCGCGCCTTTCTAGGTGATCTTGGGAATCATAACCATTTCACCACTTTCTTCATACTTGCAAAATGGTTTAAATAAACTTTAAAAGTTGGTTAAAAAGAACTCCTTTTTGCATTGTACTTAGAAAATTTCCATTTATTACAAATTTGAGTGAGATAGTTTGTTGCGTATGCTCTTCCTTGCGTCTTAGGACGATATGGGAAATAAAAAACAACATATTATCTCCTTTATATGATGTTTTGGAAAATTACTAATCCTTGTCTATAGGACCAAAATCACATGTCAAAGAAAGAAAGAGCTAAGAAAAAACAAAGAACCTACTAACATGTGTTTTCATACAGGTTGTCAAATGGTGTGCTACTTAAAACCACATTAAGTTAAAAAAGATAAAAAAACACACCATATTCAAAACATTGTATTGTAGGTTTCAGAAAAGGGTATGTCCCTCTCTGCTTAACTACAACATAACCCTTCAGCATAACACCTTAAGCTACAAAAATGGGGGTGGTTCCAGGAACCCCAAAGTAATCCGCCGCTTTGTAACCTCGTGGATGAAACAAGAAGCACTCCGCTTACCCACTTGAGTAGTACGCCTTGTGAGTTAGAGTTACAGGTTTTCCCTATCGTGACCCTATTAAAAGTACACGATGGATGCATTTATTGCCCACTGTTCTTGAAGGGGGAAAAGCTGAGATACTCCTAAACTAGTCATTATGACTTTTTGGGTAAATCACCCCGCTCGTGGATAAATTTGTAACACCTAGTTGAGAGAACTTATTAGGAAAGCCATTTTTTCTTGGAGCCCACCTTACCCATCCCTGTCGCATCGAGCCACATGAAGTGACAACTTATTGGGAGTCTGAACCTTGTTTTTCGAACAATACAAAGAGTCCACTTAAGTTAGATCTAAGTTCCTTTCATCATGGAAATTAGACGACGTTTCACTTAGCTTAGCTTCTTTCTCACCTTCGGACGAGGTGAAGCTCTGCCCAAGTGGTGCTTAGTTCATTTTTCATATTTTTGATCTACACCTTTGCATTCTTGTTGCCCATTTGGGGCAAAAAATGACATCTTTTGGGAGTGTTGTCATAGATAGTGTTCACCACTTTTTTTTATGTTTACGCCCATCTATGTTTGCGGTTGAGTTGTTAAATGTCTAACATGTGTGGATGTGTCCTTATATCTTTGATGGCCACTTGATCTTGATTTCAAGATCATCATCATAGTTCGGATTGATTCATCATTTGATCTCCCTTTGACGTGTTACCTTGTTTGCATTGTCTCAACACAATTAAGATACTTATGTCGTGTTTTCTGTAAACGTGATCTAAGTATCCTCATTATGTTGTTATGCTACCCACATTTTAGCACATTCTTAGTATACTTTGACTTATTTTGATTTCAAACATTTTCCCAAATATTGAAAGGTTTCACTTACTTTTTTTGTGTCATTTCAGTACCACTTTGGCACTAGTATCTTGATTCTTAGTGAAGCTTGATAGATGTGTCCAATTGGTTTGGCTACGTGGCTTACATTTGTAAACCTCACCCTTTAACATTTTGGCCTTGATGGTTGTTGAACGTGTCATTGTATCCTTTGATTGGGATTCACATCTACCCATTGCTAATATTTACGCCTTGTTCATTTTGAGCTTGATGTAAATATTGACATTGTGTTGATCATCTTTACATCGAACTCACTTTATACACGCATTTACATAGGGTGTATTTCCTTGTTGATTGGCTTTGTGTTTCACACTTACATGATTGTTCCTTGTGATCATTCATCTGAAAAATTATTATTCTAGGACAATCCTTTTTGGTCTCATTGAGATTGCATCATCAGGATGTCTATTTTCTTTAGACCTTCTTTGGAAAATCATGCACGCATCTCTATACTTAACATTTTTCTAGTTGGATGTCATTATGCTTACTCGAATAGACATGTCACTTCCTTCCCTTTGAAGGAGTTCCATCCCACTATCTAGGTCTAGACATTTGTGCTTAAACGATACCAACAATGACTAATTATTGTGTGGTTTCTCACACTTACTACAATAGGGAGCCTATGTTTAGCAATTCAAATCAAAAGATTCCCATTACAACTAAACGTCGTTTGGTTATTTGTGATAGAGGGCCCATTCAGGTACCCTGTTCCCCATCTTTAACTCATAGTCGGTGGTATGGTTTGGATTCTTCTGATCCAAATTATTATTCAGGTTCCCACCACTATTCTTCTTCTGATTCAGATCCAAACTACCATTCGGAATCCCACTCTTCTTCTGAAGATTCAGATCCCAACTATTGTTCTGATACTCCTATATCAAATCTTGAATCACGATTGTCCCTTCCTTCACAGGACCTTTATTCCAACTCACCTCAATGATGTCTTCCTCCTTTGAAGACTCATGTGACTCCAAGTTCCATAAATCAAACATCTAATCTAGTTCTTGAGTCACGGTCCTCCCTTTCTTTATAGAACCTCCTTCATCAGTCATCTCAATGACCTCTTCCTCTGTTGAAGAGTTTCACAACTTAGATTCCCTCTAGTCAATCATCTAATTCGAATCCTACGTCATAACTTAACGAATGGCTATGCGATCCTACTTTCCAACCTACATTATGTCATCTTCTAGAAAAACGACATAGGTCCAAATCCAAATCGTCCATTCATGAGATGCTTGCCACCAATCCTACTTCCTATCTTGATTCATCTTCTTCTATCAATCAATCTTCCCCCCTTATCGGAATTTTTCCTTCCCTTTGACCTTCTATGGTCGAAGAATAACAACCTCTACTAATTTATTTCTCTCATAATGAAGAAACAATCAGAGTACATGATGATATCTCTTTAGAGGATTGTAAACAATGATTCTTTCTAGAACTTGATACGCTCGCGTATTGGGGAAAGGAATTTTACCCATTTTATCATAATATAGATGAGGAGCCTAAGGTCATGGAACTTGATTCTTCTTCTATTCCATCTTCACCTTCTTCTGAGTATGATGAGATGTTAGGGTCTAGCACTGAGCCATGACCTATCTTCTCATTACCCAATCATTCCTTATCTATCATCATTCCTCAATCAAAATCTCTCCTTAGGTCACCGTTGAGTAGCCCATCGTCTTCTTCTATCCTGGGGCCACATCCTAATATCCCACCATTTTCTACTTGTGGGTCACCTACTGGTAGCCCATTACCTTATATTCTTGGGCCACATCCTAATAGCCCTTCATCCTCTTCTATCTATGGGACCCCTTCGAGTAGTCCCTTGTCATCTTCTTCTATTCTTGGGCCACGTCCTAGTAGCCCTCCATTATCTTTCATATATGGGTCACCTTGGGGTAGCTCATCATATTCTATTCTTGGGCTATGTCCTCGTAGCCCAATTTCTTCCATCTTAGGGCCATATTCTAGTAGCCCTTCCTCTTCAATTCTTGGACCGTACCCTTTTCAGCCATCAAATCTTTCTTCTGTCAATGGTTGTGGCAAACCCATGGTCATTTCTCGCATCACCTCTAAACGTCCACATTCACTTTCTTCTCCTTCTCAAGATCAAACAAGTCACACTATAAATTATAAGAAACCCAAACATGTTCATTATCAAGCTAAGATCAAAACTGCAAAGAGCTCCAAAGCTCCTAAAAACTCCAACAATCTTAAGGTTAAAAATCAAGCGCGATTCAAGAATGCACACCAATACAACCATCAAGTATGGCGTAAAGTGCGTAAACCTCTGGATGGGGAATTCAATCTCCCACATATGAAATCCATGTTTCAGGATAAATTACAGTAATTTGTTGAGTATGAGCTCACCTCGATCATTGATATCAGAGAAAACATGACGCTTGATAAGAAAATGCGCCTAGTCTCCCTTATCAAGGAAGTTGTAAACATCATTGTTGGATCTCACCATGAAGAGTGAATTTGTTTGTCCCAACCTCTTAAAACTATCAAAAATCTAAAAATCTAAAGCAATTCAAAAATACAAAAACATTCATAAAACACAAGAAAAATCAAAGGTACAAAGATCAATCATTGCAATCAAGTATTGTGTACACATGGATGTTTCTTTCTTCCCTTTCTAATCATTCCTCTACAAGTCTTCCTCCATTTTCATCCCTTTGGTGATATTTTGGTTAGCCTTTTTGTATCTTCCTCCGCAGTATTGGGCTGAAGCAATGAATTGTGCTAATTACATTCAGAACTATGTTCCACACAAGGCAGTAAGAGGGATAAAACCCTTTAAATCTTGGTTTAGACGGAAGCCTGATGTTGAGCACTTTTGAGTCTTCAGATCCAAGGATATGGCTCAGATTCCAACGAAGAAATGCAAGGCATTGGAACCACAATCCAAACCTTGTATCTTTGTAGGGTATCCTGATGATGTGAAGGGATATCAATTTTTGAATCCTACTTCTCATGAGCTTTATATTGAGAGAAGTGTTAAGTTCGATGAGTCTTCTTCGACTTCTACTTCTCTACCTATTGAGGTTCTTCAGCTTGCTGATTCAGATTCTAACTCATCAGATGATGTTGTTGTTAAGCATGCTCCTCTTCTTGATCCTCCTGACCATCATACCCTTGAGTCTTCCGATTCTAATAGTAGTGATGATGAGGACTATGTCCCTTCTCACTCGAGTGAAGAACATTTCAACTCAGAGGTTGATCCTCCTGGTCCTCTTTGGGCTAGGAAAACTCTGCAAAGTACTGGATATTTAGTTGGAGATACTTCGGATATGAGACGTACTTGCTTAGATTTTATTAGACCCCACTCTTTCTTCACCTCTTCCTCTAATCCAAAATATTTCCAGGAGGCTTCTGGTATTCATGAGTGGGATTCTGTCATGGATGAGGAGTATTCCTATCTCACGAAGAATGCTACTTGGGATCTCATCCCTCATCCAAAAGGAAGAAAAATCGTTCAGTGTAAGTGGGTGTTGTGAACAAAGTATGGAGTAGATGGAGATGTTGAAAATTTTAAAGTATGATTATTAGCTAAGGGTTTCTCCTAGATAGCTAGGGTTGATTATACTGAAACCTTTACTCCGGATGCGAAGATGACTTCTATTCGACTAACCCTATCCATTACTGCAACAAACAAATGGAAAGTCCATCAAATGGATGTTAAGAGTGCCTTCCTTCATGGTGACCTAGAGGAAGAGATCTACATGGAACAAACTTCAGGTTATGTCCATGAAACTTAAAGAAGTCTCTTTATAGCCTTAAACAAGCCCCTCGGGCTTGGTATGCCAAGATGGACTCATTTTTACTTACATCAGGGTTTACTAGGTGTCACTCTGATCCAAATGTTTATATTTTATGGAAAGATGACTCTATACTCATTCTTGTTCTCTATGTTGATGACTTGTTGATCACTGGAAGCTCTTCCTCTATCATTCATTCTGTGAAGACCACCTTGTGCAACAGGTTTTCCATGAATGACTTAAGTCTCCTTCATTACTTTCTTAGGATCCAAATTTCACAATCTGACTCGGGAATTTTGATTTCACAACCTAAGTATGTTCTTGACTTACTTGATCATTTTCAGATGTCTGATTGCAAGTATTCTCCTACTTCTTTTCTCTCCGGGGTTAAGTTGGTTTCTAATTTCTCTACTCCCTTGGTTGATGGTACCCTTTATCGACAGTTGGTGGGGATCTTGATTTACTTGACTCACACTCGACTGGATTTATCCTATGTTTTTGGGATCATGTCTAGATTCATGCAGGAGCCACATGAGCTACATTGGAAAGTAGCTAAATGGATCCTTCATTATGTTTGTGGCACCTATATTGATGGCATTCACTATCATGGAGGGGTGGATATTGACTTGATTGGGTTCACAGATTCTGATTGGGCTGGTGAATTAGATCATTGAAAATCTAGTTCTAGCTACAGTGTATCTCTTGGTTCGGGTCCTATTAGTTTGTCTAGCAAGAAGTAGAATGCAATTACGATAACATCTACAGAGGCAGAATAGAGAGGAGTAGTTAAAGCTGACACAAATGTTATTTGGCTACAGGGTATTCTGACAAATTTTTGAATCCACTTTTGGCAGCCCACCATTATCTATTGTGATAACAAGAGCACTATCTCAATTTGTAGAAATCTAGTTTAGCATTAGCGGATGAAGCACATTGAGATCCATATGCACTTCATACAATATATTATTCATGATGGTATCATCGACATTGAATTCATTTAGACAGCTGATCAAATTGCAGATATATTCACCAAGCCCTTCACTAAGGTGAAGTATCTTCACTCGTGGTATCTTCTTGGGGTGAGGTCTTATACAACTGCTCATCTTCTTCGGGCTATATATTCCTCTTCTTTTTATTCTTGTAGGAAGATGTTGTTTATACATGGGCACCTTATCCGACCTTTATTTGACGAGCCCCATTGACACATCTTTCTTAGTTGTTTAGGAGTGTCTTCCTCTTTGTCTAACTCATCATATCCATTACCCCAGCTTTGATGAAGGGGGGTGTTGGTGTGTGGGATATTAGATTTCCTCCAAACTTATGTATGGTCATCTCACATGGCTTAGGTTTAGGTTTAGGGTTAGGGTTTCTTATGTGTCATGTACTAGGGTTACTCAACACTCTATATGTATCCCTTCATTTGACATTTATGAGTATGCCAAGACACTTCATTGTCTTTCTCTACATGTGCAAGCTTTGTTCTGTTATGTAATTTCTTCAGTTGATTGATTGATTCTTCCTTGTGATTATGTTGGAGCTATTACGTTTCCTTTAGAGTGCAACTCTATCGTGGTGCACAATTTTCAATATGATTCTTACCAATTATTTCAGGTAAATCTTCCTAACCTTACATCCATTGTCTTTCATAGTTATGGACGTGTACCAAAGAAAGAGTCTTCCCATCATACTCATGGATAATTATAGGCACATTTCTATGAGTAAACCTTGTTGAAAAGGTGATTCTCACCTCTCGTCAACCCAACATGTTATCTCTGTGTGTTTCCAACCAATGTGCTATTGTTCCATGTAATGCGTAAACTAGCATATTCCTTATATCTCCTTCATTCGACAAATTTTTCTCCATGATGTGCAATAAATATTTAGGCTTTTCTTCACCAATGTACCTAGGTAACTGAGTTTTTCCTATGCACATGATCATACATGGCTTGATCATCTTTATTACTCTCCCCTTCATCTCGTGCCTGACCATATCATACATACCATGGGCCCAGATGTCACAATCAATATTGGTGGTGTCATTAATTGACTGGGTGTCTTCCCAATGAAGTATGCTTTCCTTAGATGGTTCCATAGTCTTAGGATCTTGCACAATGCACGCATAAATCCTATTCAAATCTTATTCTCTCACCTAATCAATATATGGTGAATCCTTCACATCATTAAGAGGAATGATTATGTGACCATCCTTATTCTAAAAAATGATATACCCTCCATGAAATGCAAGTATGCATTGTTCGTATAACACAAAGGTCATCCAAGTAGTGCTAGAAAGTGTTTTTCCTCATCTAGATCCAAATCTTCAAAGTCTCCAATAAACTTTTCTCCCGGAATGGTAATGGAAGCATCCTTAATAACCCAAAAGGCATAGATCTCATTTTTTACACCATATACAACACATTAGAAGATGGATATAATGGTGGTATCCCCATCTAATTCCATGCATATAGAGTCAAAAAATTTACCTCATCGTTGATATAAATCATAATATTTCTCACCATACAACCATAAATTACTGCATTCAACATAATTTATTTTTTATACCCATGGTTCTATGGTGGAAAATTTGAATGGAGGATCTATCATTCGCGCTCAACTCCTATATGTGGTACCTTCTTGTGCAATCATTATCCTAACAATGGGATGATGTTCTACATTAACATCATTCATATCTCCTTTAAACCATCTACATCCTTCTTAGGGAGCTCAATGTTCTTAGTGCGTTCCTGTAGATAAAAAATTATGCACTTTACACATAATTTATCTTGGTCTTACACTACTATTTAGAAGGTTCTCAATAAGATCCCAAACTGCATGTTTTTATCGTTTCATTCGCTGATTTTTCGTGGCATAAAGTTTTATGACTTGCTTAATAATTAATTTTTAATCCCCTTTGATAATAATTTCCTTGACACCATATTTCCAAGCAATTCTTAAACCTAAAAATAGTGCCTCATACTCAGCAATGTTGTTAGTACACTTAAAGTTGAGTTTGAAGGAAAAAACAAACTCTTTCTGGCTTGGAGAAATCAATATAGCGCCAACACCATTTCCAAAATTGGAGCAACTTCCATCAAACAATAAATTCCAAGGAGAGCTTTCCTATTCAAGACATTTGCATTATTAATTTAAGTTCTCTTTTCCATCAACAAATCCTACAAAGTTATCAACATCTACACTTGTGTACAATACTTCATAGTATGCATTGTAGGGATCTTCAATAAGCTGTAACATCTTATTTTCTCCATACAACCTGACAAGGCTTCCCTCAATTAGAATGGTGGCATAGGACATATCCATCTGCACACTCCCACAAACACTTACAGCCCATTTTCTAGACAACAACATACCCCACTTGGCTGGGCAATCAATATTGACTATATCAAGCTTCAGGTTCTTACCTGGGTAAGCTATAATATGCACCACCAAACCCTTCACACATCCCACCACTAGCACCTCTCTGGATTCCATTGCAGTGCACTTCCCATATGCCAATGTTACTTTGATATGCAACTCATTCATGACTTCCATTGGCATGACATTGCATGATGCGCTTGAGTCAAACATGAAGTTGTGTAGCAATTTGTCTTTAATGATCAGAGTGGTGAAGAACGGATCGACATTTAGATTATATTTCACCAAGGATAAACCCATCATTTAAACATCATCATCATCATCATCAGCAGCAGCTTCTTTTTCTTCTTGTTGATCTACTTCACATGGAGCAGGGGGTGTGAAATATTTGTCACACCAATCAATGACCTCTGTTTCTTCCACAAAAGCAACTCTAGCAGACAAAGGATCAGACACCATTCGAATTTCCCTACCTTAGGGATTTTTATTACCAAATCCAATGTTTCCCTTGCCTCTGTCATCAGATATTTGCTCATTTATATGATGATTTGTAAATCTTTCATGGCCTTTTTGCTTGTACTAACCTTGTGAACTCTGCCCAACTCTTTTCTCAGCCCGGGCTAGTTTGTAGGAGATTTCTTTGATATCCCCTACCAAAGTTTTCACAACCTCTTCTAAATCAGTACATTTACTTGTTTGAGGTTTTTCCAGGTTAACCAGCTTCACACCATCCCTCTTAGGATGTTTTCCAATTGCCTTGATATTGTTCTCAATTTGCAGATCCATAGTGAAGGGCTGCCTCAAATTAATAGGGTTTTTGTCCCTTAAGTAGCAAACATCCTTTTTGTCAAATGCATCTAAATATTTGATCAAACATGATTCATCACATGGTCTCATGTTAACAGGTAATCTCCTTAAGGTCTTGTTGAATCTTGTGTTGAATTCATGTACTGACTCATTAGGATTCTTTTTTATATTTTCAAATTCTGACAAAAGAAACCTAGGTTCTATTTTGTCACCATACTGCAATATAAATGCATTGTTCATCTATGTCAAAGAATCAATAGAGTTATCTTAAAAAAATTTATACCAGTCCCTTGCATCCTCTTCCAAAATATGAACAAACAATTTGATGTATACATCTTCAAACTCAATCTCAAAGTCTTCCATTATGCTGATAAAAAGCTTTAAATGTTGATCACCAGTTACAACATTATTTCCCTGGAACTTTGGTAGTCTATTTCTTACACCTTGAGGAACTATATTTGGATAACCAACCATTCCCACAAAATTTATAGGTTTAAAGGTATTTACAAAAACTGGAGGCCTGGATGGGGGATGGGCCATGTTGATTTGAGGTGACTTTGGAGGAGAAACAAACCGACAAGGGACAAAGGGTCTTTGAAATGAAAGAGTATAACTTTCAAAATAGATATCCCCTAAAGGCTGTGTTTCTTGGAAAACCCTATAAAATTTGGGGAACACAGGGGCAGAATGAAAAGTAAACCTTTCAATTTCAAATGAAGGCCCCTCTCCATATGGAGAATTTAATTCCACAAAGAGACTACCTAATTTAGAAGCACTTGAATGGAAATCTTCAATGATAGGCTGATCACTTTCGCCAATTGGGATCTCTTTTCTTGACTGCTGACCTCCCACAACTCTCAAGGCTCTTCTTCCTTCTGACTTTGTTTTTCCTAGCTCTAGAAATAATGTCCTTGCAAGATCCTTAGAGAAGAAAGATATTCTTTCTTTAATCTTTGCAAATATTAGTAACAAATATCACTTGACAGAGGTTAAGACACTAGTATTTATCAAAAATCATATCAATAGGGAGTCACCACTATGGATTTCCACCTTACTTGTGCAAATGTACTAAAAATATGATCTGTCAAAAGTTTGTCAACACTAGAAACTGGAAATGAAAGATCTGACCTTCTTTTTACCAATATTTATCAATGAATACTTGAGAAAAATTTTAGAGACTGGAAAAATTATACACAACGCTTGTAACTTTGAAAATTCTTACACAACCGAACACAAGATGATGTTGAAACAAGGTTCTGATACTTAGAGCATATAAGAAATGCTTACCAGGGTCTGAGTATGAACTGTAATCATAATTTCCCCAGAAATGGTGCCACTTAGGTGTTGGTACATATAATGATTCTCCCTCAGAAGCTGAGCAGCATCACAGGTCTCACAAGAAACTTAGAGATAAGAAGATCATGTTGTATGTCATTTTGTAGCTTAGGAAAAGATGCATCTTGCTCTTAGTCACTTAGATGTGGAGAAATGGGTTCCACCCTCAAGAGGATTTGATCTATCCTCACTACTTTATGGTTGTGCCTTTCAACCAGGGTGAGAGGATCCTTTTGTACCCTATTGTTTATAAAGGAGATGGAGATATCCTTCCTAGTGAAGTTATTAAGAAGACCTTGGAGAAAATATGATCAATACAACAAAACCTAACTCTCACGAGTTGTCACTCTAGATAGTGGAGATATTTTCTAAGCAAGGTTCAGGCTACTGAAGACAATGAAAACCTGATTGTTTCTGCATATTTTGGTAATAGAAATTATGCATTTTTACACACACAGGACAAACAGGGGTAGTATGGGTAGGATTGGTTATTTTTAAATGAGTTTTGGTAGGAGGTGAGGTATAATGAACTTGATTTTCTAGATATCTAAGGAATCTTACAAAAATGGAAAGATTAGATAACATAATGCTTCAAGAGAGCCAAAATGTTCCTTTAACCAGAAATATGTGCTTCAATGGGGGCCCAGATCTGCACGTTATCAAACAAACTTTAAGAATTCAAAGTGAAGGCTTAAAATGAAATACTTAACTAAACATTATCAACCTTTGTTTCATCACACCTAAGATACCCTCAAAGGCTAACAAACAATCTTATAGTCATGCTAGGAGTCACAATGATTTTAAATTTGTTTATTTCACTATCAAATGAAATATTTGTTGATAAATGAAATTGCAAATGCCACCAAACTATCACAATAATAAGATCTTGTGTGATTTACAAATATTTCATTGTAAGATTCCAAGGGGAACAAAAAAAATCATTTACAGACACTAAAAAATGAAGCAGACACATTTTTTCTCAAGATCAACATAGAATAACTCAAATTTGATTAAATTCATCAGTAGGGGAAAGTTTCTAGAACAATCTCAGAGCTTGTCAATGGTTATACACTCGCAACCACCTTGACACGATCAAATTTAATACAAAAGAGATAAACAAGTTTCTCAGATGGTTTCTCAGAAAGACAGGCTCTATAAAATTTTCCTCTTGGGATTTTTCCGACCTCTAACACTCTAGCCATTTGCACGATAAATTCATGGAATTTATAACATTTTACCATAGTGTTTTCCCCCAAAAAACCCAAACATTGAGTGTACCAGTGATTACCATGATCTCTATCATGTTTCACAGAATCAAATTTGCAAAAAGGTGTTAGGTGCTCAAAGGGTAGATCTCTTCAAATATCTCCCACAGTCAAATCCTCCTTCTGGTATATCACTCTTCCTTCTACTCGCCAACTAGTTCCACCCCTAATCTACCAAATCTAGTTCTTTGCATGCCCGGGAAGGAAAAATGGAAGATTAGATCAAGCCCAAGGGTCAGATCTCATTTTAATGGAAAAAACATCTCTAGATCTTCCCAACCAAATTTAGATATCAAATTAACTCTCCTCTTTGTCTGGCATGTAGGAAATATCAAGAAATCATTAAGACTCGCATCTCCAGGAGATTTTTAATAAAAATGGGGGGAAAATCAGATACAGACACACAACTGCTATTGATCTCTACTTTGAATTTGGGCCATCCACGTGGAAAATTCAATTTAAAATGGGCTCAAGGGTTCCTTTTTACCTTTTACAACCTTTTGAAAAAATGGAAAAAAATCCCATTTTGCTCTGCCCCTCCGCCTTCAAAAAATGGGCCTGACAGGTGTCCAAATGTGGGTCCCAATGGAAACATGCTCCCTTTCTTCACTTTGACCCCTTTTTTCAGAAAGGAAAAATTTCTATATTTCCTCTAAAAGTTCACACCTCCACAATTGACCATCCCCTCAAATTTTGACTTATCCTTTATCGTGCTTGTAGCCCATTTTGATATTTTAACCCTTAAAAGGAAAAATATCCAAGTTGCCCCCGATGGTCCGTTTCCCTACCGTTTTGACTTTTCAAACTTCCACGTGTCACAATGGCGCATCTTGAGGTGGTCCCCAAAAGTTGAGACCTTGAATGAGCGTGGGCTTGCCACGTGTCCTGGCCCAGAAAAATTTGTTTGAAGGCTTAAAGCTCAGCGGAAGGCGCCATGTGTCAGGGTCTGAGGCAGTCTTATTTGGCCATTGAAAAGTCCAAGAAAAATGCAAAGTGAGTGGCAACCTCCATGTGTCCTAGACCTCCCAAATCCTTTTGAAAATTCAAAGTATGGTAAGACCCTGCGAAAGCATCCATGCGTCTCCATGGCACAATTTCAAAATGGTGCCCAAGTTTGAGATCCTGAATGAGCACAGGCTCACCAGGTGTCCATGTCCCACCAAAATTATACTGGCCATACAAAAACTTCTCTAAGTTCAGGAAAAGTAGCCAAAACCCCCACGTGTCCTCTTGGTGCAACTCTAATGCCAAACCATAAAGCAAATATTTAAATGAGTGTCATTCTTCCACGTAGACAAGTTTTTAAGTTGAGGTGATTGATAAAGTTTTTAAAGTACCCTGTAGAGCCGCATCCAACCAAAAGAGGCCAAATTTATTGTTGATGCAAGGATGTAAATTTGACCAATAGAAATGCCCGTCAAAATGTAAAATGTAGAAAAACGACAATTTGAGCCCAGAGATGAAATGTTGTCTAAGGACAGATAATTTAGAAATCTTACAAGGCTCAAATACATTCCTTCGAGCTACATCCATTCATGTTTCTTTAGGTAGTTAGGAAAAAAATGATAAGGACAGTTAATTCCGACTGTGGAAAATGGAAAGAATGCGAGAGCTTGATTTTTTAGATGAATAGAGAACTGGAGACCCAAATTACAAACCTTTTCAAGATAAATATAGAAACAAGGAAACAACTATGGATCCATACATGATCCTCGGCCCAGGAACAAATTGATTACGACAACAAAAGGAATCAAGAGATTTCTCAAGCACAACACGGGGAGATAAAATATGGCAGAGGCTGTAAATTGATAGATTTTCAATGGAAAAATGGGGCAAGACTATTTTGAGAACCAACATTGGCTTTGACTTGGGGATGGACACTCCTCGTGATTGCCATAGGAACAAAGGTAGACCAAGCGCCAAAAATATCCATTAGGCAATGGAGTCATGTTGCAGAGAAGAGAAAAAGATCCATCTTCCAAAAATGAACAAAGAAACTAGCAAGAATAGGTCACCAAGGACCAGAACGAGAAAAAACACAAAAGAGAAGAAACAAACAACAAGCTATACATTATACAATAGATGTTTGCCTTGATTTTGGGGAATCAATCCAAGAAGCACCTCAAATGCTTGCCATTAACAAATAGAGAAATTTGCCATCCAAGTCCTTCAGTATGAAGGTATGTTCACTAATCCTAATATCAATGGAGTAAGGGCCCATCCATAATGCGTCAAATTTTCCATGCTTACCCTTATCTTCATGCCTGCTATCCCATAGCAGCACAAGATCTCCAACATTGAAAGCTATGGGAGTGACCTTCTTGTCAAATAAATTCTTCAGCTTTTCTCTGAACTTTACATGCCTCTGGTGGGATGCCCTCCTTTCTTCATCAAGTTCAATGATCTGGTTAATGTGAGCATCAAATCAACTAACCTCTTGATCTTCCAGCTGTTGAATGAAATTATATGAGGATAGTTGCATATGTAGGGCCAATAGGGATTGAATTCCATACACCAACTCAAATCGACTCTTTCCAGTAAGTCTCTTGATAGTGATTCTATCAACCCAAACAAAAAACTTCAACTGTTCACCCCATTTCCTTTTTTTCAGCTCCATTTTTTTTTAATAATCTTCATTAAGTTTTTATTACTCGACTCAGCTTGTCCATTTCCTTGGGGGCTGTAATTACAAGCATATTTCACGTTGTTCCCATACTCTTTGCACATTGCCACCAGAGGTTTAGCTCTGAAACTCATGGCATTATCAGCTACAATTTTAACTGGCACCCCGAACCTGTGGATGATATGGTTTAGCACAAAGTCCATGACAATATTGTGTGTTGCCTTTTTGGTGGGGATTGTCTCCACCCATTTAGTAAAGTAATCAGTGGCTATAAGAATCCACTTATGGCCAACACTTGAAGGGTCTAAAATCTCACCAATGAAATCCATTCCCCATTACTGTGATACAGGATGCAAAGGCAGGGAGCCTGAAGATTTCAGTCTTCCAGAGAAATTATGGAAACTCTCACATCTTCTAACCAACAAGGTTGTATCCTTGAAGTGATTTTGCCACCAATAACCATCCCTCAGGATCTTATGTGGTATGACTCTTGCAGAAAAATGCCCCCCACAAACTCCTCCATGGAAATCAACAATTATCTTGGGGGCCTCATCTTCAATAATGCACCTTAAGAGGAATCCCTCAGGGGTCTTCCACGCTAACCCATAATTAGTAGTGACATATTTCTGGGAGGCCAACTTAAGAGCTATTTTCTGGTTCTTACTCAAATATTCAGGGTAGTATAAATATCTGAGATAAAAAATTACACCTTTGTACCACTCAGAACTCATCAAATTTTCAAAAACACCTACCCTTTCTTCTTTTACCTCATTTACCTCAATAGTATACAAGTTTCCTTTAGCCATAAGCTTATCCAAGCCCAAACCTCTTACCAACTTCGTGGTTTAGATATCAATGTCATATTCTTGCAACTTGTTCACCCATCTGCACCTTTTTCTTGAGACCTCCTTCTCTGACAAGATCTCCTTCACCATGGTGTGGGGAACATAAGAAACAACTTTAGAGCTCAGAATGTAAGGTCTGAAAACATTTATTGCTTTTACCAAGGCAAATGCTCGATTCTCCATAATGGTGTATTTTGGCTCAATCCCCTGCAACGCGTTACTGAAAAAGGCAATTGTCCTCTCAGCCCCTTCATCATCCTTATGCAACAAGATGGATACAATAGTGTTCTCTGAAGTGAAAGAAAATATTTGGAAAGGCTTTTTATAATCTGGAGTTGCTAAAACAGGGGCTTGCTTTAATGCCTCTTGGATCCCATTGAAAACTTGAATGACCACCTCTTCCCATTTGAGAGCTTGTTCCTTCTTTAGCATGGAAGTAATTGGAATATTAAACACAACAAAGTTTGATATGAATCTTTTGATAAAATTTATTTTCCCAAAGAAGGACTGAACTCCTTTCCTGGTTCTTGGAATTGGGACCTTGGCTATGGCCTCTACCCTTTCTGGATCAATCATTACCCCTTCTTGTGACACAATGTGACCAAACCACTTTTCCTTTTGCACTCCAAAATGACACTTCTTTGGATTGAGTGAAATGTCATATTCTCTACATCTTATCAACATTTTTTCCAACTGCTGCAAATGATCACCTCTCTTCCTCTAAAACACAGTCACATCATCTTAGTAAAAAACAATGCAATCATTGATGTAACTGGCAAAAGGTGGCTCCAGCATTCATCAGACCAAAGGGCATCCTGACATATACATAAGTCACCTAAGGAGTGGTAAGGGATGTCTTGATTCTTTCTGATTCCTTCACCACAACTTGGTTACATCCAGAGAAACCATCCAAAGTAGACAGCAATTCAGAACCAGTCACTAATTGCATAATGTTCTCCATGTTTGGTAGAGGATAATTGTCATTCATTGAAGCTATGTTTAGATTTCTAAAATCCACACACAACTTGATGTCACCATTATTCTTTCTAACTGGTACTAAATTGCAACCCAAGAAGAATACCTTGTGGACTGAATAATCCCTCCATCTCTCAGTTTATTCAGTCCTTCTTGCATTTTAAGAGATAAGAGTGGATTGATTAGCCTCTGTTTCTACCTGAATGGATTTGCATTTGACTCCAAGGGAATCTCATGTTGAAATAGATCCTCTCTGTATTCTTTTAGTTCATATTACATCAAAGCCATGCAATCTTGTTATTTTTTCAACAATTAGAAGTATGACTGCTTCTCCTCCTTACTGAGATTTTTGCCTAACCAAATCCTCCTTGGTTTCTCCTTTGTGCCAAGATCATGCTCCTTAACATCTCTTGATGCTGCTATATGTCTATTAACAATACAATCAGCATTATCAAATTTTGATTTAAGGGAAACCAGTCCTCTGGTAATGGTATTAGTTTTTAGTTAGATGATTCCCTTTTCAAACAAGGTTTCTTTTCCCTCTGCTACACACACCATTGGCTCCCAATCAATGTATTGATAAGAAAACTCTCCTTTTTTCTACAGAAATATTCTGTCCTAAGCATCATCATCAATAACCTTCCAGTGTTTAATATTGTCAGCGATAGAGCATTTTGTCAATACTTCAACATCATATTCACAATATGAGGACATTACACAATTGTCAAACTGAGATCCCAATATTGAAATTTCGTCTTCAAAATAATTTAACTTTCTATCATGATGCACAATGTTGAATAAATCAAACATCTCTATAAGATCCTAAACTGCATGCTTATATTGTTTCATTTGAGATTTTTTTATGGCATAAAACTTTCTGACTTGCTTAAAAATTAATTCTCAATCCCCTTTGAAAATAATGTCCTTAACACCATATTTCCAATCAATTCTTAAACCTAACAACAGTGCCTCATACTCAACAATGTTGTTAGTACACTCAAAGTTGAGTTTGAAGGAAAAAATAATCTCTTCATGGCTTGGAGAAATCAGAAAATCACCAACACCATTTCCAAACATGGAGCAAGTTCCATCAAACAATAAATTCCAAGGAGAGCTTTCCTATTCAAGACACTTGCATTCTTAAATTTTTTTCTCATTTCCATCAGCAAATCCTACAAAGTGATCAACATCAACACTTCTGTACAATACTTCATAGGATGCATTGTTGGGTTCTTAAATAAGGTGCAACATCTTATTTTCTCCATAAAACCTGACAAGGCTTCCCTCAATTGGAATGGTGGCATAGGACATATCCATCTGCACACTCCCACCAACAATTGCAGCCCATTTTCTAGACAACAACATACCCCACTTGGATGGGCAATCAACAATGACTACATCAAGTTTAAGGTTCTTACCTAGGTAAGCTGCAATATGCACCACCAAACCCTTCACACATCCCACCACTGGCAGCTCTCTGGAGTCCATGGTAGTGCACTTCCCATATGCCAATGTTACTTTGATATCTAGCTCATTCATGACTTCCATAGGCATAACATTGCATGATGCCCATGAGTCAAACATGCAGTTGTGTAGAAATTTGTCTTTAATGATCAGAGTGGTGAAGAACGGATCCACATTTAGCTTAGATTCCACCAAGGATGTCCCCAAATAGACCTCAAGTGGTTCACCTAGTTCCTCCAATTCTGGTGGTGTCTCTAATACTTCAATGATTGGAGGAGTCTCCACAATGTTTGCATTTTTGCCTAGGGAAATCTTCTCCTCTTTCAGTCCCAAGTATTCAAATGCTCTCTTTTTGTGCTCAGGAATCCAAAGCAACTCAAAAATTGGGACACTAACTTTGATTTGATTCAAAACTTGTGCATTATCATATGGGACATTCTTAGGCAAGGAGACATTAGAAGAGAGATTAACAAACTCTTCAGATGACATAGGTTTCTTGACAATTTGGGCATGAAGAGAATTATGAGTTTTGTTTGGGACAACAGGGCCTTTGGCAGATGCATCTTTCTTAGGAGCCTCTTTAGGAATGTTTGAAAGTAAGGGAGATTTTGGCTAGGCTTGAGGCCTTATCCCTTGACAAACTTACTTCTTGTGTTATATTCCTTCTCTTGGGCAACAACAACATTCATCAACAAATGCATGTTTTCCTCAGAAGGGACCCCTCCATCATACTTATTTATCATTAGAGCTCTTAAATACTCAAATTCATTATTAGTTATCTCAAAATATTGTACAGTATCTACTTCTAAAGTATGAGAGGGAGGAAGAAGTGGTACCCTATGAATGCAGTCCCAAAAAAGTGGCAGCAGTGCGAGCACCTAACACTTTAGTTGAAGTTTACCCTTGTTGTGAGCTAGTGGAACAACCCTTCATGCAAACATCATCATCATTATCATCATCATATTCTTCTTGTTGTTGTTTTTTATCTACTTCACATGGAGCTTGGGGCATAAAACATTTTTCACACCAATCAATGACCTCTGTTTCTTACACAACAACAACTCTGATAACCAAAGGATCAGGCACCATTCTACTTTCCTTGCCTTGGAGCTATTTATTTCCAAATCCAACAGGTCCCTTTCCTCTGTCATCAGATCTTTTCTCATTTCTATGATGATTTATAAATCCGTCTTTGCCTTGTTGCTTGTACTAACCTTGTGAACCCTACCCAATTCCTTTCTCAGCTCGGGCTCATTTGTAGAAAATTTCTTTGACAACTCCTGCCAAAGTTTTCACAACCTCCTCTAAATAAGCAACTTTACTTGTTTTAGGTTTTTCTGGGTTAACCAGTTTCACACCATACCTCTTAGGAGGTTTTCCAATTGCCTTGATATTGTTCTCAATTTGTAGAGCCATAGTGAAGGCCTGCCTCAAATTAGTAGGGTTTTTGTCCCTCAAGTAGTAAGTAGCTTTTTTATCAAATTCATCTAAATATTTGATCAAACATGATTCATCACATGGTCTAAAGTTAATAGGCAATCTCCCCAAGGTCTTGTTGAATCTTGTGTTGAAATCATGTACTGGCTCATTACGATTCTTTTTGATATTTTCAAATTTTGAGAAAAAAAACATAGTGTCTGTTTTGTCACCATACTGCAATCTAAATACATTATTCATCTCATTCCAAGAATCAATAGAGTTATTTGGCAAAGCTTTATACCAGTCCCTTGCATCCTCTTCCAAAGTATGAATTTTTTTTTTTGATGTATACATCTTTAAACTCAATCTCAAAAGTCTTCCATTATGTTGATAAAAATCTTTAAATGTTGATCACCAGTTATAACATTATTTCCATGGAACTTTGGTAGTTTGTTTCTTACATCTTGAGGAATTACATTTGGATAATCAACCATTCCCAAAAAATTTATTGGTCAAAAGGTATTTACAACAAATGGAGGTCTAGGTGGGGGATGGGCCATGTTGATTCGAGGAGGTGACCTTTGGGGAGAAACAAACTTACAAGGGAAAAAGGGTCTTTAAAACATAGGAATATAACTTTCAAAATGGATATCCACTAAATGTTGTGTTTCTTGGAAAACCCTATCAACTTTGGAGAACACAGGGGTAGAATGAGAAGCAAACCTTTCAAATTTAAATGAAGGCCCCTCTCCATATGGATAATTCAATTCCAAAAAGAGACTACCTGATTCAGAAGCACTTGAATGAAAATCTTCATTGATAGGCTGATCACTTTCACCAGTTGGGATCTCTTTTCTTGATTGTTCATCTCCCAAAACTCTTCAGGCTCTTCTTCCTTCTGACTTTGTTTTTCCTAGCTCTAGAAAGAATGTTCTAGCAGGATCCTTAGAGAAGAAAGATATTCTTCCTTCCAGGTTTGCAAATATTAGTAACAAATCTCACTTGACAAAGGTTAAGACACTAGTATTTATCAAAAATTAGATCAATAGGGAGTCACCACTAAGGATTTCCACCTTAGTTGTGTAAATGCACTAAAAATATGATCTTTCAAATGTTTGTCAACACTAGAAAATGGAAATGAAAGGTCTGACCTTCTTTTTACCAAGATTTATCAATGAATACTTTAGCAAAACTATAGAGACTGGAAAAATTGCACACAACACTTGTAATTTTGAAACTTCTTACAAGACCGAACATAGGATGACGTTTAAACAAGGTTCTAACACTTAGAGCATATAATAAATGCTTACCAGGGTCTGAGTATGAACTGTAATCACAATGTCCCTGGAAATGGTGCCACTTAGGTGTTGGTACCCAAATTGATTCTCCTTAAGAAGTTGAGCAACATTAGATGTATGACAAAAAGCTTAGAGACAAATAGATCATGTCGTATGTCATTTTGTAGCTGGGGAAGAGATGCAGTTTACTCTTAGTCACTCAGATGTGGAGAAATGGGTAGCACCCTCAAGAGGATTTGATCTATCCTAACTACTTTATGGTTGTCTCTTTCAACTAGGATGAGAGGAACCTTTTGTAGCCCATTGTTTGTGGAGGAGATGGAGATATCCTTCCTAGTGAATTTATTAAGAATACCTTGGAGAAAATAAGATCAATACAACAAAACCTAACTCTCACGAGTTATCACTCTAGATAGTGGAGATATTTTCTAGTTTTTATCCAAAATCCACCCCTCAAGGTAATATTGATAACATGCATTAGACTCTTCAATCCCAAGCAAGTAGAATTGATTCAAGGCCCAAAATAATGTTTTTTGGGTCCCCTTGGCTTCTCTCTAACTTCCCCCATCCAAGAAAAATTTCCAACAAGTCAGAAAAAATTGAAAAAATCCAAAAAAATGGAGTCACAGGCTTGTTTTAATGCATTGCGGGTCTAGAGGCTGCGGGTCGTACCAGTGTGGATTGTACAAAGGTTTGTCGTACCAAATTTACGGCCAAAATACAAAAGAATCAGAAAAATATGACATTTTTTGTCCCAGGCAGTCTGCGGGACAGTTGGGACATCGGGATGTGTAGGACGTGATCGGCTGATTTTGCCGCAAATCAGTCTATTGCGTGTGGTGCAGAGATTTTTGTCCAGGACAGTCGGGAAAAAAGTACGCAGGGGACACGCAAAGGTGAAATCACCGCACAAAGAGCCAAGATGAATGGGATGTGGCTGATGTAGAATTCAACGAACCTCATAGTCTGGTCAATGGCAGACGCGCGGGGACAAGGAATCCCGAATCAGCTGATGCAGAAGAATGTGTCCGGGACAACCAGGACACACGAACCCAATTTTTCCGAAATAGCCGCATCTAAGAGAAAATTCAAAGTTTGACCCCTTGAACTTCAAATGGCCGTCACTTTTGATAAGGGTAAATATATTAAAAAATAAGAAACGTGTTCCGCTCAAGTCAATTAATGCTCATTCCTGTCAAATGATAGAAAATGCCTGACAGACCCAAAATAGTTGCCCGCACTAAGAAGGTCATAAATTTTACATTTCTCAATGAAATCACATAAACTTGGTACCATTGAAATTGTGATTCTGATCCCAATGCACAGTAATCAAGAAATTTGGGATTTGATGAGAAATTAATGGAAATTTTTCATGAAACGTGGATGGATTCATGATAGTGTTTTATTTGGTAGTTGGGAGTGCAATTAAGAGGCATGGTCATCATTTTTTCTCTGTTGCAGCACCTGGGACATTATGGGGAGCCTTTTGCAAGTAACATACAATCATTTCACTCCATTTAATGCATCTTACAAGTGGTTGAAGGAAAGATTTCAGGATTTCCATTTTTTCCCTTCTCTCTCTCTTCTCATTTTTCTATAAATTGGAGTGTTGGGCTCATTATAAAAGGAGGGAGTTTTATTGTAGTAGATCTTTTTCATAATTGCTTTGTGAAGCCAATGTGCTTCAAGACCTTGTAGTGGACTCCTTGCATGGTGATTCAGGCCCTTATCTAGTAACAAATTGAACTATGCATATCATGAAGCAATAAAATACAAGTTTGTGGATGCATCTTCCCCTGCTGTGTTTTCTTGCATTCTTCTTGCCCCTTCAACCTTCATTACAAGAATATTGTGTCTATTTTTATGCTCTTGCAGGGATTCATTATTATTGTGCATGTATGAAATATTATTGTGAATGTATTTTGTTGGATTGTGGAGAACTGTTATCAGCCCTTCTGATGTGCACTTTACTTCTATATCTCACACATTGGAAGACTACCCTCACCCCTTCCTTTTTTGGTGTATCACCGCTGTAGTGTAGGCTTTCACTTTTATGAATTCTCTCTCCATGGTCCCTAGGAAAATTAGATTAGGACAGTTAGTTTTTCTCACACTAGAGTAGATTGTGGGAGGTAGTTTAGGAGCAAGAACCAGCTTTCTCTGGAGGTCTATCTCAAGTAGCAAGTCCCAAAACTTGGAGATAGTACCCATGTTATCCGATCACTCCGTGAGCTCAAGTATATGCACTTGTGTAAACATAAGAGTTTTGTGTTTTGGTGATAACACTAAGCAAGGTTCAAGATACTGAAGACAATGAAAACTTGATTGTTTCTGCATGTTTTGGTAATAGAAATTATGCATTTGTACACACAGGACAAATAAGGGTAGTATGGGTCAGATTGGTTGTTTTCAAATGAATTTCTATAGGAGGTGAGGCAGAATGAACTTGATTTTCCAGATCTTTGAGGACTCTTACAAAAAATTAAAGCTTAGACAACATAATGCTTCAAGATAGCCAAAATTTTCCTTTAACCAGAAATATGTGATTCAATGAAGGTCCAAATCAGCATGTTATCACACAAACCTTAAGAATCCAAGGTGAAGGCTTAAATTGAAATACTTAACTAAACATTATCAACCTATGTTTCATCATGCCTAAGATACCCTTAAAGGCTAACAAACAATCTTATAGTCATGCTAGGAGTCACATTGATTTTAAATTTTCTTGTTTCATTATCAAATGAAATCTCTTCTGATAAATGAAATTGCAAATGCCACCAAACTATCACAAGGATAAGATCTTGTGTGATTTACAAAGATTTCAATGTAAGATGGCAACTAGAACAAGAAAAACCCTTTGCAGAAACTCAAAAATGATGCAGAAATAGTTTTGCTCAAGATCAACATAGAAAAACTCATATTTTATTAAACTCATCAGCAGAGGAAAGTTTATAGAACAATCTAAGATATTTTCAATGCTTGTACACTTGCAACCACCTTGACATGATAAAATTTATTACAAAAGAGATAAACAGGTTTCTCAGATGGTTTTTTAGAAAGACGGGCTCTGTCAAATTTTCCTCTTGGGATTTTTACGACCTCTAACACTCGAACCATTTTTACGATAAATTCATGCAATTTATAACATTTTACCACAGATTTTCCCCCCAAAAAACCCAAACATTGAGTGTACTAGTGCTTTCCATGATCTCGATTGTAATTTCCAGAGTCAGATCTTCAAAAAGGTGTCAGGTGCTTAGAGGGAAAATCTCTTCAAATATCTCCCGCATTCAACTCCTCCTTCTGGTAGATCACTCTTCCTTCTACTCGCCAACCACTTCTGCCCCTACTCTATCAAATTTGGTTCTTTTCTTACCCGGGAAGGAAAAATGGAAGATCTGATCGAGCCCAAGGGTCGGATCTCATCTTAATGGTAAAAAACATCTCTAGATCTTCCCAACCAAATTTAGACATCAAATTAACTCTCCTCTCTGTTTGGTGTGTAGGAAATATCAAAAAATCGTGAAGAATTGCATCTCTAGGAGCTTTTTAGTAAAAATGGGTGAAAATTAGATATAGATGCACAACTATCGTTGATCTCTACTTTGAATTTGGGCCGTCCACATGGAAGATTCAATTTAAAATGGGCCTGGGGGTTCTTTTTCACCTTTTACAATCTTTTGAAAAAATGGAAAAAATTCCCATTTTGCTCTGCCCCTTTGCCTTCAAAAAATGGGTCTGACAAGTGTCCAAATGTGGGTCCCAATGGAAACGTGCTCCCTTTCTTCACTTTGACCCCTTTTTTCACAAATAAAAAATTTCTATATTTCCTCCAAAATTCCGCACCTCTTTCGTTGACCTTTCCCTCAAATTTTGACTTATCCTTTGTCAGGATTGCGGGCCATTTTGATGTTTTAACCCTTAAGAGGCAAAAGATCCAAGTTTCCCACGATGGTCCATTTCCCCGCATTTTTTACTTTTCAAACTGCCACGCGTCACAATGGCACATCTTGAGGTGGTTCCCAAAAGTTGAGACCTTGAATGAGTGTTGGCTCGACACGTGTCCTGGCCTAGAAAAATTTGTTTAAAGGCTTAAAGCTTAGCAGAAGGCACCGTTTTTCTGGGTCTTAAGTAGTCTTCTTTGGTTGTTGAAAATTCCAAGAAAAATGCAAAGTGAGCGGAAACCTCCATGTGTCCCAGACCTCCCAAAACATTTTGAAAAGTCTAAGTATGGTAAGACTTAGTGGAAGCCTCCACATGTCTCCATGGCGTAATTTCGTAAATGGTGCCCAAGTTTGAGATCCTGAATGAGCGCAGGCTCACCACATGTCCTTGTCTCACCAAACTTATACTAGCTACACAAAAAATTTTCTAAGTTCGGGAAAAGTAGTGGAAACCTCCACGTGTCCTCCCATCACAACACCAAGGCCAAACCAAAAAGAAAATCTTCAAATGAGCATCGTTCTTCCACGTAGATAGGTTTTTAAGTTGAGGCGATTCATCAAATTTTTGAAGTACCCTACCGAGCCACATCCAACCAAAAGAGGCCATGTTTTTTGTTAATTCAAGGATGTAAATTTGACTGGGAGAAATGCCCGTCAAACTGTAAAATTTAGAAAAATGACCATTTGAGCTCGGAGATGAAATTTTCTCCAAGGACAGACAATTTACAAATGTTAAAAGGCTCAAATACATTCTTCCGATCTACATCCATTCATGTTTCTTTAGGTATTTAGGACAAAAACAATAAGGACAAAAAATCCCAACTGTAGAAAATGGAAAGAATGGGAGAGCCTGAGTTTTTAGATGAACAGAGAACGGGAGACCCAAATTACAGAGCTTTTCCAAATAAACAAAGAAACAAGGAAACAACTTCGGATCCATATGTGATCCTTGGCTCAGGAATAGATTGACTTCTTAGGCATAACACGGGGAAATAAAATATGGCAGAGGCCATAAATTGATAGATTTTCAATGGAAAAATGGGGCGAGACTATTTTGATCACCAACACCCTCCACGTGTCCCAAGCCGCTAAAAAATAGTCTGAAAAGTCTAAGTATGAAACATAGTTGGTGGAAACCACCACTTGTCCCTGTCCCACAAAAAATTATACTGGCTGCATGAAAATTTTACCTAAGTTTGGGAAAAGTAGCGGAAGCCTCTATGTGTCCTCCTGGTGTAACTCCAAGGCCAAACCGAAAATCAAATCTTCAAATGAGCATTGTTCCTCTGTGTGGAAATTTTTTGGGATGAGGTGACCCATAGACCTTTTGAAGTACCCTTCCGAGCCACGTCTAACCAAAAGGGGCCACATTTCCTCTTTATGCACAAATTTAAATTTGACCGGGAAGAACACCTATCAAACCGTAAAACTGCCATTTAAGCCTAGAGATGGAGATTTCTTCAAGGACAGATAATTTAGAAATGTTACAAGGTTAAAAAACATTCTCCTAAGCTGCATCCATTCATTTTTCTTCAAGTATTTAGGATAGAAACACTAAGGACAATAAATTCCAACTATGGAAAATGAAAAGAATGGGACAACCCGAGTTTTTACACCAAAATACAATATTTTTCAGAGGAACAGAAAAATGAGTTAACTGTGAATCCATAAGTGATCCCCGACCTAGGAAGGGACTAATTACAGCAACAAAATGGAAGATAGAAACTTTTCAAGTACAATACAGGGAGATAAAATGTGACAAAGGCCGTAAACTGAGGAATTTAAATGGAAAATGGGGCAAGACAAATTTGAGCATCAACATCATCTCTAACTCAGGGATGGGCACTCCGTGTGAGTGAAAAAAGAAAACAGGTAGAACAAGTGCAAAAGAATATCCATTGGGCAACGGATTCATCCTGCAGAGCAGAGAAACAGAGCCATATCCCAAAAATGAATAGAGAAACCAGCAAAAATAGGTCACCAAGGACTAGAACGAACAAAAAACACAAAAGACAGAAAACAAACCAATGAACTTTACACTATACAGGTGATGCTCACTTGATTCAGAGAGAATAAATCAAGGAAAATATTTCAAGTGCTCTCCATCCTTGATATGACCATGCTAAGTAGTCCTGATATGTCTTTAACAGTTGGGCATATGATTGTCTCTCTTTTCCATCCAATTTGTTATCAGACCACATTTTTTTAGGCCTACCCCTCGTGCCTGGGCCAATTTTTTCATCATCCTCTGAGGCTGCATCAAACATCAAAGTCTTGAGAAAATCATCCTGATCATGATACCTGCATCGGTCAATTTCATATTCCTTGAAAGCAACATGGCTTACATGCTTATCAATATCAGTATCTACATGCAATACTTCATAAGAAGCATTTTTGGGGTCCTCAATAAGATATAACATCTTCTTTTCACCAGGTAACTTCACAAGGTTTACCTCAATTGGTATTGTGGCAAAAGACATGTCCATCTGAACATTTCCACATACACTTGCAACTCACTTTCTTGAAAATAACATACCCCACTTGGTAGGGAAATAAACAACAACAACATCAAGTTTCAAATTCTTACCTAGGTAAGCTACTAATTGTACCACCAAACCTTTCACACATCCCACCACTGGCACTTCTCTGGATTCCATGGCAGTGTACTTCCCATATGCTAATGTTACTTTGATATCTAGCTTGTTCATGACTTCTAGAGTTATAACATTGGAGAAATCTTTCTTTGATGATCAAAGTAGTGAATAATGGATCAACATTTAGCTGATATTCCACCAAGGATGTTCCTAAGTAAACCTCAGGTGGTTCACCTAATTCCTCCAATACTTGGGGTTTTTTCAATTCTGCAATGGCAGAAGGAATCTCAACATTTCTACCTTGGGTGACCCTTTCTTCTATCTATCCCAGATATTAAAATGCTATATTCCTATGCTCAGGGATTCTAAGAAATTCAACAATAGGAACATAAATCTTGATCTGACTCAAGATTTGTGCTATGTCACAAGGAACATACTTGGATAATGTAGTGTTCAGAGGAAGGTTTACAAACTCCTCTGATGGCACAAGATTTTTTACAATATGAGAATAGGGAGGGACATAAGTTCTACTTGAGCCAACAAGGCCTTTTCTAGATGTATCTTTCTTTCGAGCCTCTTTTGAGATACTGGTAAGCACTAAAATTTTTGGCTCTGCCCCTTTGGCAACCCTACTCTTGGTATTATATTCCTTTTCATGGACAACCAAAACACTCATTAACAACTACCTATCCTCCTAAAAAAGTATCCCTCCATCAAACTTCTCAGTCATTAGATATCTTAGGTACTCAAAACCATTATTAGGCAGTTCAAAAGCTTGCACCATATCAATTTCAGAAGTATGAGTGGGAGGAAGAGGTAATACCTAATGAATGCAATCTCATAAATCTTTAGCACTTCTGGAACTCATCAGCTCAGTTGAAGTTTCTCCTTGTTGTGAGCTTTAAGAGCACCCCATCATGTAAACATCATCATCATTATCATCATCGGGATCTTCATCTAATTGCTGATCTACCTCACATGGAGTATGGGGCATGAAACATCTATCACACTAATCAATGACATTTATTTCTTCGACAACATCCACTCTGGCAGCCAAAGGATCAGGCACCATTCTATTTTCCCTACCTTGGGGTTGTTTATTTACAAATCTAATAGGTCCCTTGCCTCTATCATCAGATCTCTGATCATGTCTATGATGATTTGTAAATTTGTGTTGGTCTTGTGTCTTGTGCTGACCTTGTGAACTCTGCGTAACTCCTTTCTCAGCCCGAGCTAGTTTGTAGGAGATTTCTTTGACAGCCCCTTCCAAATTTTTCAAAACTTCCTCCGAATCAGTAGTCTTACCTGCTTTAGGTTTTTCTAGGTTAACCAGCTTCACACCATCCCTCTTAGGAGGTTTTCCAATTGCCTTGATGTTGTTCTCAATTTTTAGATCCATATTGAAGGTCTGCCTCAAATTGGTAGGGTTTTTGTCCCCAAGATAGTAAGCAACCTTCTTATCAAATGCATCTGAATATTTGATCGAACATGACTCATCACATGGTCTCAAGTTAATAGGAAATCTTCTTAAGGTCTTGTTAAACTTTGTGTTGAAATCATGTACTGACTCATTAGGATTCTTTTTTATATTTTCAAATTCTGAAAAAAGAAACCTAGGGTCTGTCTTGTGACCATACTGCAATCGAAATGCATTGTTCATCTTAGTCCAAGAATTAATAGAGTTATTAGGGAGAGAATTATACCAATCCCTTGTATCCTCTTCTAATGTATGAATAAACAATTTGATGTATACTTATTCAAACTCAATCTCAAATTATTCCATATTGTTGATAACAAGCTTTAAATGTTGATCACCAGTAATAACATTATTTCCCTAGAACTTTGGTAGTCTATTTCTTACATCTTGAGGAACTGCATTTGTATAACCAACCATTCCCATAAAATTTATAGGTCCAAAGGTATTTACAACAAATAGAGGTCTGGGTGCAGGATGGTCCATGTTGATTTGAGGAGTTGACCTTGGGGGAGAAACAAACTGATAAGGGACAGGGGGTCTTCAAAACATAGGAGTATAACTTTCAAAATGGATATCCCTAAAAAGCCTTGCTTCTTGGAAATCTATATCAACCTTGGAAAACACAAGGGAAGAATGAGAAGAAAACTTTTCAAATTCAAACGAAGGCCCCTCTCCAGATGGAGAATCCAATTCCACAAAGAGATTACCTGATTTTGAATCACTTTAATGGCAATCTTCAATGATAGGCTAATCGCTTTCATCAATGGGGATCTCTTTTCTTGACTGCTGATCTCCAATAACTCTTCAGTCTCTTCTTCCTTCTGACTTTATTTTTCCTAGTTCTGGAAATAAAGTCCTAGTAGGATCCTTAGAGAAGAAAGATGTTCTTCCTTCTAGCTTTGCAAAGATTAGTAACAAATCTCATTTGACAGACGTTAAGACATTAGTATTTACCAAAACCAGATCAACAGGGAGTCGCTACTAAGGATTTCCACCTTAGTTGTTAAAATGCACTAAAATATGATCTGTTAAATGTATGTCAACACTAGAAACTAGAAATGAAAGATCTGACCTTCCTTTATGAAGATTTATCAGTGAATACTAGTGCAAAAACTTTACAGACTGGAAAAATTGCACACAGCACTTGTAACTTTGAAAAATCTTACAAGCCCACATACAGGATGATGTTGAAACAAGGTGCTGGCACTTAGAGCATATAGGAAGTATTTACCAATGTCTGAATATGAACTACAATCACAATATCACCGGCAACGGTGCCAGAAGCGTGTTGGTACCCAAATTTAATATCTTTCAAATGCGAAGCAACATGGATTTGAAAAGACACTTAGAGGAAGATAGATGATTATGTATGTCGTTTTGTAGCTGGGGAAGTGGTCTATCTAACTCTTTAGCACTTAGGATTTGAAAGAAGTGGGTAGAACCTTAAAAGGTTGTGATCTTATCCTAACTATTTTAGGTTGTGCCTTTTAACAAAGGTAAGAGAACCTATTTTATCATCTCTATTATTGAAGAATTCCGGTAAATCCTTCTTTTACTCAAATTTTATATAGAAGACCTTGGAAAAATATGATCAACACACCAAATCTGACTATCACAAGTTGTCACTTCCAGATTATGGAGATATTTTCAAAACAAGGCAAAGGTTACTGAAGACATTTGGGATCCTGATTGTTTCTGCATGTTTTGGTAATAGAATTTATGCTTTTGTACACACACAGGACAAACAAGGGTAGTACAGGTAGGATTGGTTGTTTTTAAATGAATTTTTTGGTGGGAGGTGAGGCAGAATGAACTTGACTCACCAGATCTTTGAGAGATTTTACAAAATGGAAGGCTCAATCAACAGAATGCTTCAAGACAGCTTAAATGTTCCTTCAACTAGAAGGTGTGCATCAATGGAGGCCCAGATTTGCAATTTTTCACAAGATCTATGAGATTCTAACATGAAGGATTAAGTTGGAAGACCCAATAAAGCATCAAAATCTAAGATCAATCACACATAAGGTACACCCAAAGGCTTACAAAAAATCTCTATCAACAGCTAAAAGAAAAGTGATTTTAAATCATTTATTTAATTCCTAGATGAAAGCTCTTCTAAAAAATGAAATTGCAAATGCCACTAAAAATTCACAAGGATTGAGATCTATTTGATTGCGAGGGATTTTAGTACAAGATTGCAATAGGAACAAGAAAAAATATTTATAGACATTCAAGAATGAATCAGACACAATCTTGCCTAGGATCAACACAGAATAACTCAAATTTGATTAAACTTATCAGTAGGAGAAAGTTTCTAGAACAATCTCAGAGCTTATCAATGGCTGTACACTCACAACCACCTTGACACGATCAAATTTAACACAAAAGATAAAAATTTCCCAAACAGTTTCTCAGAAAAGACGGGCTCTATCAAGCTTTTCTCTTAGAAAATCGGTCCCGACCTCTAACACTCCAACAATTTTCACGATAAATTCATGCAATTTATAACATTTTACAACAGATTCCCCCCCCCCCCCACCCCAAAAAAAAGTAAAAAAATTCAATGTACCAGTGTTTGTCATGATCTCGATCGCGATTCCAAAAATTAGATTTGTAAAAAGTTGTCAAGTGCTCAGGGAGGCGAATCTTTTTTAATATCTCAGCATTCAACTCTTTCATCTGGTAAATCAATCTTCAACTTATTCGCCAACCACTTGCGCCCTTAGTCTATCAAATCTGGTTCTTTGCGTGCCCAGGAAGTAAAAATGGTAGATCAGATCAAGACCAAGGGTAAGATCTCATCTTAATGGTAAAATAATTCTCTAGATCTTCCTCACCAAATTTAGATATAAAATTAACTATACTCTCGATTTGGCGTGTAGGAAATATCAAGAAATCATGAAGAATCACATATCCAGTAGTTTTTTAGTAAAAATGGGGGAAAAATCAAATATAGACACATAGTTTTCATTGATCTCTACTTTGAATTTGGGTCATCCACATGGAAGATCCAATTTAAAACGGGCTTGGTAGTTCCCCTTTTACTTTTTACATTCTTTTGAAAAACAGAAAAAATTCCCATTTTGCTCCGCCCCTCCGCCTTTGAAATTTGGGCCAGATAGGTGTCCCAATGTGGGTCCCAGCAGAAATGCGCTCCCTTTTTATACTTTAGCTCCTTTTTTCAAAAAAGTAAAATTTTCCAAATTTCCCCTGAAAGTCCACACCTCCACTGTTGACTCAAAGAAAATTTTGACTGATCCTTTTTCAGGATTGTGGGCCATTTTGATGTTTTAACCCTTTTGGTGATAAGAGGAAAAAAATCCAAGTTCCCTCTAATGGTCCGCTTTGCCACCCTTTTGAATTTTCAAACTACCATGTGTCATAATGGCACATCTTGAGATGGTCTCCAAAAGTTGAGTCTCTGAATGAGCGTGGGCTCTCCACGTGTCCTAGCCCAAAAAAATTTGTTGAAAGTTGAAATCTCAACGGAAGACGCCATGTGTCAGGGTCTGAGGCAGTCTTTCCTTTGGCCATTGAAAAGTTCAAGCAAAAATGTAAAGTGAATAGAAACCTCCAACTGTCCTCCTGGCGTGTCTTCTAAACAAAACTCAAGGGTCAGTTTCCAAACATGTGCGGTCCCTCCACATGTCCCAGGCTGCTCAAAAATAGTTTGAAAAGTCTAAGTATGAAATGGAGCTGACGGAAACCACCACGTGTCCCTGTCCCACCAAAAATTATACTGGCTACATGAAAATTTTACCTAAGTTCAGGAAAAGCAATGGAAGCCTCCATGTGTCCTCCCGGCGCAACTCCAAGGCCAAACCAAAAAGAAAATCTTGCAACGAGCGTCGTTCCTCTGTGTGGACAAATTTTGGGTCGAGGTAATCCATATACCTTTTGAAGTACCATGTCGAGCCGTGTCCAACCAAAAGGGACCACCCTCTTAATGCAAAAATGTAAGTTTGACCGGGAAGAACACTTCTCAAACCGTAAAATGACCATTTGAGCCCAGAGATGGAGATTTCTCTGAGCATAGAGAATTTAGATATTTTACAAGGTCCAAACACATTCCCCCAAGCTACATCCATTTGTTTTTCTTCAAGTATTTAGGAGAAAAATGCCAAGGATAGCAAATCCCTACTATGGAAAACAAAAAGAATGGGACAACCTGAGTTTTTACATCCAAATATAGACTTTTTCAGAGGAACAAAGAAACAAGGAGTTAACTATGAATCCATAAGTGATCCCCGACCCAAGAAAGGACTGATTACGACAATGAAATGAAATATAGAAAATTTTTAAGCACAATACAGGGAGATAAAATATGACAAAGGCCATAAACTAAGGAATTTAAATGGTGAATGGGGCGAGACAAATCTGAGCACCAACATATGGGACAAGCCAAACTTGTCCCACACCTATGAAATGGCTATGCCAAGCCTACCTATGGGTTGGTGTGTCAAAATTAGACCCCATTAGGTGTTTTGGGAAGACAAAAAGGTAAAAGGTTGAGTGCATTTTCTTTCATGAAATTAATTTGTCCTTAGGAGGTATGGGTTTGGTTTGTGTGTGCAAGTAATATGTCATTTCTTCACCCACATATTAATTGTGCATTGGAGTTTGATATTTGACTTTTGAGGTGTAGTTTAGGATCAGTGATGTGGCATCCCACATGGAGCCACCTCATCCTCCTCTCTCTCTTCTCTATTTAATCAAGGTCATTTTCTTGATTGGGGGTTACATTATTCTTGTATGCTCTTGCATTTTAGGAGTGGGAGGATTTTTGGAAGTGTTTGTGGATTTGTTGGAGCTTCTTGGTGTTTTTTTAGGCTTGGAAAAGCTTGGTGTATGGCTCTTGGATCAAGATCTACCATGGAAAGGTAGGAGCTAAACCCTTGTTATAAACTTTCTTATATTTTGTATGCAATATGTGCTTGTTTTGAGTGTTTTTCTTTGCTTGTTGGGTGCTTGGGTAGATTTCCTTAGTGTAATGTAGGAGAGGACTATGGGGAGATTTCATGTGGGAGGAATAAGAGTTTATATTTCATGTAGGGAGGTATAGGAGTTTAATTTCTTGTTGGAGGGAGTTTAGGTTGGGTGCCCCACCTTGTATGAGGAATGCTTGCATTACTTCTTGTTCTTTCTATGAGGGAGGCATAAAAGATTGAGGGAGGCATAAGAGTATATGGAGGTATAAGGGGTAGTTGAGGGGGACATAAGAGTTTGTAGGGGATGTGAGATATGCATTAGAGGCTTTAAGGTGGGCACCCATTCCCATTGGGAGGTATAAGTGCCCTCCCCATAGGTCTTTGTCTTGTGGCTTTCATTTTTAAGCTTTGTTTACTTGTTGTTTAGTTGTATTTCATTCTTGCATTGTTGATGGTTGAAATGTGATTGGAATGGTTGTGATATACTTAGTTTAGTGTTGTGGAAGCTTTTTGGATGCCATGGTTGGATATACCTTTCATTGTAATGTGGTTGGGGCTCGGGAGCCAATGAGGAGGATGGCTTCTTCTCCTCATTGGAATTCTTGGTTGGGTGGAGAGAGTTTTCTCTCCCCCTTTTTTGTTGTGATCAAATGAAACTTGGTGGATATATTTTTGGTGATGTGAAAGTGGAGCTATGTTGGTGTCCAAAATAAATCCTTACTTGTGATTAAGCCTTCTTATTTTTCCCACTCAAGGTGGAAGATGTGTAATATTGTATTTTGTTAAATGAAACATAGTTTTGTAAGTTGTAATCTTAGTTGAAGAAGTTCATTAAAGAGTTGTGGAAATTAAATTCTCTTTCAATTATAGCATGTAAATAAAAGATTTGAAATAGAAATATTGAGTAAAATTTTAATGGGAAATTGTTTGTGTAAAAAGAAATTCCTTGTTTTTAAAAATAAGTGAGACATGCTCAATGGAAAAGAACATTTTACTTGTATTGTGAAAGGAGAAATATAGAAGTTGTATAATGTAAAAACATGCATGCTTGGTGAACTTGTATGTAGAGTTAATATTGTTAATAGTTATTTTGAGTAAAGAAGTTGCAGTGAAAATGGAAAGAGACAACAATTTGAAGTATATTATTATGTTGGAACATTACATTGTTGTAGTAAAGGAAAATAACAACACTAGAAGTAGATTTAGACCCATTATACATTTAGACTTGAAAGAAAACATGTTGAACCAAATTGAAAATGATCTTGTGGTAGTTGTGCTATTATTGGAATATATCATGCTTTAAAATGAGAAATTTTGACAATAGAATGAATAAATGAAGCTAAATCTTACAACTAGAATTTTTTAGGCACATAAATTTTAGTTCAAAATGAATCTAAGAACATTTGAGTAACTTTTGTTTTTAGATTAATCTCAGGTTTGATGTTTCTGTTCCTAAGGAACAGGACCGCCACCCTGTGCAGAGCGGCAGTCTCATAACCACTACTCTATACGGCGGTGGTCTCATAACCACTGCTCCGTAAGGCGGTGGTTCATAGTTTGTCACTCAGGAAAGACGGTAGTCTCAAAACCACTGCTCTATAAGGCGGCGGTTCATGGTTTGTCACCTAGGTAGGGCGGCGGTCCTGTCACTTATGGAAGAAATTTCTAGTTCTGTGTCTATGTAATTTCTATCCTGTAATAATTAAAATTTAAAACATGTAAAATTACGAAGGACACTTCCAGAAAACAAACAATGACAAATTCATGGTTTTTAAGCAATATAATCTTCAAAATGAAAAACTAAATTTGATAAATCTTATTTATATTAATGGAGGAAGGGTTTTCCCCAAATGGAGAACCCTAAATACAAATGGCTTGAAATAAAATCAGTTTGGAAAGGAAAACCTCCTTCAATCCTTGAGTGAAATAATTACATTGATAAAACTACAAACCAAACTAATCTATACTTGATCTTGAAGAAAAACCTCCATGGTTCTTCCTCTCTTGATCCCATGACTTCCTTCCCTCTCCAACCTGCAATTTTAACAAAAAAAAGTAGACCAAATGAGAAGAATATAATAAAGGAAAGGTTTTAATAAGAATTCATAAAGATTGTTAGGGTTAATTTGGAACCCTAGGATCTAGTGGCAAAGATTGGTTTGATCCAAGGGTTGAGGATCAACCCTACTTTTCTTTGGTAGGAATGTATTTTTATGAATGTTTTTATTAAAATTTAAGGGTATGTGTGGATGAATGAATGCGGCCATTTAATTACCTTAGTGTGCAAGTCTTTTTCCTAGTTCCTAGTATCTTTTAGTAAATTAATGAAATGTGGGTTATTAAAGTTAATGGGATAATGAAATAAAAAGACTAAGTATAAGATTGACCATGTTGATATTAACCATTGATTAAAGAAAGAATTAAAGCAAGCAAAGTAAAAATTGGCACCTTCCTAGTTGAATATTAATTAATTAAATTAGAGATAAATTAGAAATATTTAATCTTTGAATTAGACCTGGTTTCCCAATCGTAAGGTTGAGAACATTGGTGTCGGTGAATTTAATGTACTGAGGGGTTGTCACCCTTGTAACTATTATAACTTAAACAAACAAAAAAATTAGTCGCAAATTTTAGGATAAGTGTTTAAGGTTTCAGTGTGTTTCTGGAATGTCGTTTTTGTGGCCGTTACACTCGGCATTGAAGAATTCTTAATTAGCGAGCTCAAAATGCCCGAAACCCAAAACTCCGAAAGGGTTTAGGGGGTTTTTTGGGTCAACCATTTAGGGGGTCACCTTCAGAGGTGGATTTTTGGGACTTAGCGGAATAGAGTCTAGAAACTGGAAAGGTCAAATTCTGAAACCTGATCTCTAAATTTCAAATTTTGGGATTTTGGAGGTTCAGAGGTTTCGGTGAGCGCGGGTAGGTGAAAAGTGCCACAAGCCCGAAAAGTAAAAGGTATTAAACCCAAATTCCGAATTTCAGAACTTTTCGGGGCTTGGGCGGATGAACAGTGCCACGTACAATATGAGGTCGGGTCTAAACTCTGAAGTCTAAATTTTAGACTTCGGAGGTTCGGCATTTCAGAACCTTTAAGCCGTATCACTGGAAGAACAGTGACATCAACCTCTGAATTCAATTCATTAAGCTCTGAATCCTGAAATTCTCAAATTTCAGATTCCGGAGTGTCTGATGCAGTGCCAGAGTTCGAAAAGGAAGATCAACCACCCACATTTATTGTAGAATGGTAGCCTCATCTTTAAATGGCCATAAATTTTGACTGAGAGCTCCGATTTGCACAAAATCATACTTTTTGGAAAGCTCTTAATTTTAGTGAGATTATGTATTTCAAAATGAAGAAATATAGTTCTCCATTTTAGAGTAGTGTTTCCAAAGTTCTCACCTACCCAAGTGATGAAGGTATGGGTTTCCTTTCATCTCTAACAAGGCAAAGTACATGGAGGCATGGGTTTTTCAGTGGCACCCATCATTATTGTAGGTGATTTTAATGCATTTTAGGGTGGTTGAAGCAAGATTTAAAATTCCTTCTCTCTCCCTTCTCTCATTCTTCCTATATATTGTAAGGAGGGGCTCATTTCAAAGGGTTGGATAATCTTGCTTTGCACCCTCCCTTCTTATATTGTCTATAAATGATCTTGTGGAGTTCAAACCTCCTATTCAAACTATAAATGTATTTTTTTTCTCTTGGACATTGTAATGCACTACATAAAATATGTGGAGAAATAATATAAGTCTGTGGATGAATTTCAACCATCTCGTATGTTCATTGAATCTTTGTGATCTCTCATTACAACTTCGGTTAACTATGCATTTTAGGTTGTGTTACATGTTTTGTGTTTAATGGTGAATAAATTTGTGACAAGAAATTGATCTGTGTTAATGCTCATCCTCCTCAATCTTGTTCATTTCTATTATGATGCAAGGCAAGTTATTCAATGTTCTTTTTGGTGCATCACCTCTATCAACTTAGGTTCAATTTCTTGTAACCTTTTTAACCATGTCTCATTGGAAAGTTAGAGTAGAGGATAGATCCTCTACAATTTTAGTGTTTGTATCAGAATAGAGGAATAGAAATCGACCTTCATCTAGAGATATTTCTTGGTTGCAAAGTCCCACACTTTAGGAAAAGCTCCATATTATACAATCACACTGAGAGTTTTAATCTATCGAGTTGAAAAAAATCAAGGGTACTGTGATTATGCATCAACAATATCATAATAGTAATTAAAAATAGTGGCTAGTGGTAAGAAATCATCTCAGAAGAAAATTCATGAGAAACTTCCACGAAAAGAAAAAAATACGTGCCCATAGCAGGTAAAAATAAGAGAATGCAGAGTTTCCACACTCAAAATGGAATCCAAGTTATGAAAATCTAGAAAAATGTGATCCCAATCATGGCAGCCATGGTGTTTTTACTATATTTACCCTCGATAATAGCCTCCATGAGAAAATCAAAATGAAAAAAGTGAATGGAGGTTAGGGTTTCTATTGAGGTGTTGGTTAGGTGGGTATAACCATGGCAAAAACTTATCATAATTTCCCATATGCTCATGGATAAAGTATTTTTCAATGCTTTAATCATTATGCATGGGAAAATATGTTTTCAAGAGTTTATTATAGAAGTTAAAGTATACTTTTTCATTCAAAAGTGAACGAGGCAACCATTTAACCATGTAAAAAGAAAAAAATAGCCAATACTGCATATAATCCAAAGGGAAAAAGGCCAAAATTAACCTTCAAGGAGATAAGACTAAATTGCTTTACATTGTTCCCTCCAAAAGTACCTTAAAAAATCCAAAGAAGTCAGTACACGTTCCTTGACAAGTCAAAGGGTATATTAACCATTGTAGAGGCTTATTTTTAGCCAAAGCAATAAAAAAATTGTATTTTTGTAAGAAGGGTACATTCATGCATGAAGGGGTTATTTTTGGAGAGCTTCAAAGTTGTATTTTGTATATATACCTTGCTTAAATACAAAGGTGAAGGGGGGCTTGTTATTTTTCTGTAAACTTGTGTGCAGAGCATTGTACTGATGCACCTTATTGAGAAATAAAAGATTATATTTTCCTCCAATCTAAAATTTTTCAAAGTGTATTACAAAGTGATTTTAGTATGTTTTAGTGATTGCTTATTTCCTCTTGCATGCTTTTAGATCCATATAACTCTGTCAAGTTAGTTTTCCAATATTTTGCATGTCATTTAAGTCCATGTTAGTGAATTTTGTGTTTGTAAAGTCTATCAAACAACATCTGAATTGAATTATAGCAGTATTTTTATAAGAAATCAAGTGTGTTCTTGTGCAGTACAAGTCCCTGTCAATTTTGTGTATCACCCCTTTTACATTTTTTAGTTATTTTATTTCATTCCTAACCCTCAAACCCCACCAATTTTAGTATTTTTGAGGTAATCCATCAAGGGAACTATCCTTCTTCGGAGGTTCTCCTCAATACGAGGCACCCACAACTTGGAGTAGATCCCATTGTACCAATCAAAGTCAGAGTCAGATATCCATCCAAATCAAAGGTTCACTTCAAACGGATAAAAATTACCATTATGGAGAGAGCCATGGGACATGATACTTGCAAGCCAGAGTTTTCCAAAAATTAGAATAAAAGAGTACTCAACTACAATGGGAGATTTATGAGATTACATAAGAGCTGATTGCTAGGGTTGCAAGCCTTCATATGGAAGGCCTCAAATTATATAAAAACAAGTTTGATCAATTGGAGGAGGAAAGGATGTTTTTGGAGGGCTCTGAAGTTCTTCTCCATGCTAAGGGTGGCTTCCAGAGACACTCTCTACATCAGGATTTTAACTTGATGTGGGTAATCTCCTTATGAAAATTATTACTCTAAAGGCTAAATTATTACCATCTTATCCTCCTCAATTATTTGTGTTTTCATGCTCTTGTCATTCTCCCTTTTTACATTTTGGAATATATGAAGCACTCTATTAAATTGTTTCAGTTAGGGAAGAAAGGTTTTCCACCTCTGCATCAAGATATTATTCTGCATCCTTGGAATCACTCTGAGCTCTCTAAGCCTAATCCATCTCATGTGCTCGATCTAAATAAGGTTGGGCCTTCATCTCTCCCCTCTCCTAAAGCCACGAATTCTAAAAAAATTGCCTAGGGTTGATCCTCCATGGAGAAGGTTATGTAACATGATGTTAAACATAAGTAACATAGGGGTTAACCTTACCACCCTGCATTTTGTCTCGTAGAATACAGAGTAAGCTTTTTTTGCTACAAATAAAGGAAAATTGGTTATATTTATTTGTTTGCAATATATTGTTCCATATTTTCTCCTATGGTTATGGATATGGGCATCTAAATGTTATCATTTTAGTGATAAATTACAATTATGATATTCCAAATGACATAGAGAAATTGCAGATAGCCACCGGTTTTCTTAAAAATACTTCTTATGTTCTACAATCTTCATCTTTCTCCAAAAAAATTTAGTAAGTTCGACATCTTCTATTATATGTTGTTTTCTTCAAAGTATTTTGTTTTTCCTACTTTAAATTTAAAGTAATGACTAATAAATTTCAGAATGTTCAAACATTTTAGCTGGAATTATAATTCAAAAGATCATATGCAGTAGTAAAATATGGTGTAGTTTTGATTGTTTCAAAATCATAAAAGGAAAAAGTATAAATATATTAGGTCAACGAATACACTCACATGATTTGATCAAAAAATTATGCATGTATGTTGAAGTGTGAAAAGAATACACACAACCACCAATGAACCACAAATGAGTCTAGAACGTTTCAAACAAAAATATTCCATGTGAACTCCCCTCAATCCTTATAGAGACAATGGTCTTAAGCACAAGAATATTAATTGATGTACTATCCTTTCATGGTATAGCTGATCAGAAAGACTTCTGCATGGAATAGAAATGGAAGATCTGCACTTTGGTTTTTAGTCACGCCTTTATCAAGCCTAGTCAACGTTATCCTAATTAAATAAAACTTCAACTAATACGTTACAAAACTAATATTCATTTGCGTAATTTAAGCTGTCGTGCATTGCGGCAAGAAAGACAACAATATAGAAACCCTTGTGAACAAATTATTCATCCATTATAGAACAAAACTTACACTAATTTTATATGAAATAATATTAAATTTGGGCCAAGTGTATTCCAATTAAATCACAACAGTTTCTCAGTGGCCTAGAGGTTGGTAGCCATTTTTACAGTCGGAAGTCAAAGATCATCTAGAAGATATGACTATAGAGATTCCCCTTGCTTGCGGTGGTGTCAAGCAGACTCATGTATCTGAGTCTTTTGATTCTGACCCCAATCAGGATAACTTGTGCCTTGATCCTCCACTCGAAATGGCTCCCTAGCCGGCATCATGGACTGTTGTCATGCATTCTAAGGAGAAGAAGAGGTGTTTTGAGCCTCTTTTTTCTCGTTTTACGTTGGAGAAGGGTAACTTTGTTTTTTGTGTTCCTCGAATCCCCATGTAGCTGTTGTTTTCTTGTTTTGCTAGGCTTGGCCTAGTGTTCTTGTGGTTTTGAGGCGTGCTCTCATACCACCCGATATTTTGTTGAAAGAATCTTGTATCATGTTGCATTTAATATAATATAAGATCTTTTTCATTAAAAAAAACTAAATCATAGAAAATTTACACTCTAACATAACAATAATCGATTAAATATAATATGGATTATTTATAAATATATAACAAAAATTTATCTTATATTCAAAAAAGCCATCTCCACAAATTTATCAACATCTCAACAAATCATATTTTCTAAGTGACTGATAATTTCCACCACAACTATTCTTATTATAAGTGATTTACTAAACAATTCATTTACACAACAATATTTTCCCATTAATAATTCTACCTACATAGTATTAAAACCACATACAAATTATTTTCTCATTAATGTTAGCACTAAACCATTATATTTCTAACACTAGAAAGGATGGTTTACAATTTTATGAACACACCCAATTTATTTGCCCACATTGTCTGAAGAAAATTAGGGTACAAATGAGTTGAAACAACACTATCGAAAATATGTGAAGAATGTGTTGCAAAGAAGTCAGGTTCAAGCCAAGAACATTCCAATAAGAAATTAAGGTGGATTAAATACACTAGAATTAATTTAAGAGGGAATTTTGTTTTACCTAGTAATCAATCTTCTATATGAGACAAAATTTAAATTTCCTAATCCTAATTAAAAAAGAATTCATTATTGGAAGGTACGTAAACATAAATAAAACATTGGGTAAAGATGCAAATCTAAGATATATCTTTACTACAAGGTGAAATGTGAAGAACATTATACGGTTAAAAGTGTTTTTATTCTCAAAATATATAAGGAAGATATAATAAATGGTAGATATAAGAAATTTATTTTTAAAAGAAATGAAAAGATGTTGCATAAATTTCAAGCATAGTAAATTTTCATGTGCAACCCATACTCTAGTACTATATTAGATGGAGTACAGGAAAAAAAATACATGTTTTTGGTGGTACGGAAAAAGCATACTCTACCAGTGAACTCTAACAATTGCATTAGATCTACTTAAAAGAGAAAGAGGTTTTCTAGGAGTAGAAACACATCCTAAGTTCTCTAAATCATTAGGGGGATAGACCATGTGCTGGTAGTTGAGTGGATCTAGTTTCTTCCCACGATCCTTCCCATTTTCAAGTATGCAATTAGGAACTTTGGCATCACAACTGCAAGAGAAGATGTATCTTCTCTCCCCATTCCCATTGGTCCTCAACTAACAACGGTAACTTGCTAAAATTATTACACATGGACATTAGTTTTAGTGGCAAGTGTGACTCTCTTCAATAAGATAAGTTTCTCACTTAACTCTTCAAATACCGGTCTAAACCATAAAAATAGAGGAAACAAAAGAAAAGAAAGCAACTTATGGAAATCATAACATATATGAAATTGTAGACCTTCTAGGCATAATGAACTATAGTCCCCATTCCCTATTTGTAACATACATCCTTTTTTATATTTCCGTTCTTCTCGTTTCTTCTTGTTTGTGTGGTTGATGGTTCTTATTTTTTTGCTCCTTCGTATTATTACAAATCACTTTTAATAATAATTGTTTTATGTCGTAATAGAGCAGCGAATGGGTTGTGAGCAATGAAAAGGTAGTGAACAGGCTACGAGTGGGCAACGTTCAAGCCATGAGGGCGATGCAAATAAGGAAGGGGGATCTCCGAATGAGCCTACAAAGCCTAAATCATGGGATGCTAGATTGTTCCCCATTGAACATCAGGAGCATGTGTGGATTTCCCCGACTTGCAGCGATGAAAAACCACATTAGGCTATCCCTGAGACGGTTGTGGACAGGTCTAGACCCAGATTCAAATACTCGGTTGTGGGTATTCTTTCTCGAATAACACCAAACATAGACCTAGTACAAGATTGGTATAGAAGGAAGTGATGTTGTACGCTGGAGATCAGAGCTCTTGCGGTAGATGGATTTCTATTTTTCCTCCGTGAAGAGTCAGATCTGCAAAAAGTTTTACAAGGGGCGTTGTTTTTTTTTAGGGATGGCTTCCCTCAGCATGCATCGTTGGCATCTTGGTATGCTACCATAGGATAAATTTAAGGAGCTAACCGTTTGGATCCGTTTCCCGTCTCTACCTCTATAGTTTTGGGAGCCTGAAATATTTTTAAGGATAGCGCGTGCCATGGGTGTTTTGATTTCACTCGACCCTGGCTTTTGCTCGTCTTTGTATCAATGTTCCCGTTTGATCTAAGGTGCCCCAACGATTTTTTTTTGGATTCTCATATTGATAATTGGGAGAAAAATATTGACTTCGAGAGCTCGCTAATAATCTATGACAATTGCAGGAAGGTGGGTTAGACTTCAAACAATTGTGATGGAGGTGTTTCAATCTCACAACAAGTGAGGGTGGCTTGTGAGTTTGTCGTGCCTGTCTCCCAAATCGACGATGAGAATGGGGATGATGACTCTGAAGATAACGGTGAGAGACAAACGATGCTGACGAGTTGGAGGTGGGTGTTCCCCTGGTCTCGTCGAAAGTGGAGTAGGCAGCCGGTTCGGTGGAGGCCGATGCAGGCAAGACCACGAAGGTGTCTTCTTTTTTGCCCCTCAACGATCGTGTGGTAGGTGAGTGCAAAGGAGGGCACGTTGGGCATGAAAAAATTTCAAATGTAAATTCATAATTTGAAATTGAGTTTATTTGGTTGGATTTGAGTTTGAGTTTATTTGGTTGTATATGAGTGGTATCAGAACTTGGTCTCTATGTAATAAAGCTTGGAAATCAATAAGAAAAGATTTTTGCAAGATTCTTATTTGCTGTGTTTCTATCTTGATATTTGGCATATGGTTTTTTTTTTTTTTTTTCCATCTGCGAAGTAAGTTTATATCTCGTAAGTCAGGCAAAGAGGCGAGCCTCCCGCTTTGTAAGTCGTCGTTGATGTGCGAAGTTTTAGGTTGAAGGCCGATACCGTAAGCTTTGATGAAGATGCTTATCAGTAACAGTCATGGAGTTTGAAGATCGTGCTAGTATTCAAGGAGACCAAGAAGATCAAGATCTTGTAAGTCTATCTAATGTCTTTCCTATAAATTATGTTGTAGATATACAACAAGAATCAGACCCCTTACCTACATGGAAATTGTCTAAGATCCCATACAACCAAGTCTATGATAAATTAACAGATTTTCATTTGATAGCTGCTACTACCTTAAAAACTTGTGAATATGTTATTCAGGTTTCTCAAACCTCTAGTCATGAATATGATATACCTTTGGTAGATCCCGTTGATATACAGTCCCTCAAAAAACAAAAAACATTTAAATTTTCTCATATAGGTTGTGTTCAAATAGGTATTACTCCCCTCTTCCTTTGTGGTCTAAATGTGTCTGTTTTGTGTTGTTTAATGGATTTGCATTTTGAAAGTTTTAAAGATTCCCTATTGGCTGCTATTCAAACTGGTCTTCATAATGGCCCCATATCTTTTGAATTTTATTGTAATTACCCAGTAAGCCTGCAAAATGAAGATTTGTTAAAGCAAGTTCCACGTCTACATCTTGCTACCACAGGGCTTCAGATGAACCCTGGAGCTTGTCCCTTGGCTATTCATTACAAAATCATTTATCGCATTGTTAACACCATGTATTCTGCCGTCAAGCATGGTATCTCTAAAGGTAAAAACGTGGTGAGTCACACCAATATTGAGAGTCAAAAAATTGAGCCCGAACTCATTTCGTGGTCTCAAATTAGAGTCTAAAAGGAATGGACACTATCTAAAAATTTTATTGAGAAAAATCAGCCTAGATTAGAAAATGCTATAGCTGTAAATGAATCCAAGTCAAATGTAACTCTGTCTTTCAGATCTAAGAAGCCTGCATCTGAAATATCTTGGTCTAGTTCTTTTAGATCAAATACTTCTTTTTTCTCTGCAGTTAAACCCTCAAGAAAATCCATGAAAGAACAGACTTATATCTATAGTCATAATAGCTTGATTCATGATCCCAATAGTGATTATATTTGGTGTAAGGACTGTGAACAAATTATAAAGCAAAAGTATGTCCCTTCTAATGGTTCAACCATCAGTATGGCTTCTAGAGAAACAAATATTTCTGCATCTTTTCCATCTCTAGACATTACTGAAGTCCTATCGTCTGATGAAACCCAAAAGGCCATTTTCTGGTACCAAAGAATTGTAGATAGACATTTAGACCCTTCTAAGTCTTCTAAAATGCTAGACTGGACAAATAAAGTTGTCAAGTCTGTCCATGATCGTCTACAATCCCAAGAGTCTATTCTTGCAGAAATGGAAAAAACATTAAAAGCTACAGACCTTCATCAGAAAGGAGATATAACTTCTGCTCTTAGATTATTAAATTCTAAAGTTGATGATGTTACTACCCAAATGAAGAAGATTGATAAAAGTCTTGAAAATACTTCTAGATATGTATCTACTTGTCCTGATATTCCTAAAATTGTGTCTAGAGAAGTAATTGATGTTGTTCAACCCCTTATCAGTCAGTCTAAAGATTCTAAAAAGGACATTGCTTCAAAAATAGGTACTACCCATAAAATTATACAAAATAGTCTGCATCAGTTACATGAGTCCTCTATTGAGTTAATCCACAAAGTTTAACAAGTCCAAGAACATGTAAGCCCTATCCCTGAGTTAGTTCCACAGATAGAGAAAAATTTGGATAATACAAAAAATCCAGAAGAAATTAAACTAGATTGGTCCCACAAAGTGTCCTGGATAAAAGTTGGTAATTCTTTCGGATCTACAACACGACACAAGACCGTTCTTCTAGAACATAGTCCTTTGTTTATTTCTGATAAAAAGTCTCCACACAAAGGATCTGTTAGTATGGCTAAGCTTCTCCCTAAAGAAGTAGAAAGCATGGTTTTAATGGAAGAAACCTCTAAAGCTTCTACATCTAAGCCTCTACATCATACTGCAAGGACACTGACCTTGTAACCTAATTGGTATAAGCTAGATTTCTCTACTCCTGAACAAGTGAAAGAATTAATACATGGCATAATAGGATGGGAAAATTCTCAGCTTTTGTTTTATAAGAAGGATCCCAGAACTATTGCTGAAGTTATTACAAATGGATTTGTTGGTATAGTAAAAGAATGGTGGGATGCTCATCCACACTAGGAATAAATTCTGAATGGTGGTTATGCTTCACACACTGCAACTTTAATTCATGAATTTCTAGGCACTATTGATAATGAATAGCTTAGAAATAATTCTTTATTCTTGAGAGCCAGACTATGTGGTATGAGTAGGATAAAAGAATACCAATGTTATATGCAAAATTTGTATTATAACTCTGGCAATATAAATGATCCTACTATGAGACTCCGATATATAGAATCTTTCCCTACATTTTTTGCAACAGAATATAAAAAATCCCTGCATGGAAGGAGTACAGAAGAATTAAGTCTTGGAGCTCTAAATCAGATTATAAATGAGACGAATGCTCATCTCTGCTAAGAAAAACAAGACCACAAGGAAGCCGCTAAGGTTCATAAAGCCTTAGGAACCAAATTATGTCAGTTAATCAATAATGACTCATTTGGTTGTCGACCCGAACAGAAGTTCCGACTCAAGAAAATTTGTAAATATTGTTCATCTTTTTCAAGGGGGAAGGGTCAGTATAAGAACAAGAAGAGACATAAGTTTTCTAAGAATAAGTATTCAAAATATGTTCCATACAAAAAGCAATATTTCAGGAAAAATAAATATATGGGAAAGAAAAAAAGTTCATACCAACTATTTTTATCTGTAAAGGCAAGCATTATGCAAATGAGTGCCCAAAGAAAGATACAGATAAAGGTAAAGTAAAGATAAACATGCTTGTAGAAAAAGGTATCATAGATCAAGATTATTGCTTAATCTCTGATTCTGATTGTTATTCTTCTAATGTCTCTTATATATCTTCAAAAGAGGAATTTCAAGTAAATATAATAGAGCACACAGAGTCAGATTCAGACAACACAAAATTTGGTTATGATTCATTTCCTTCTTTCATAAATATGATTGCTAGTTTTCATCACCCTCTCATGCTTGTGTCTTCTGAATTTCTATATAAGCAGCTAGAGCTAAGACAAAGTGAGTTTGAAGACTATCCCCCATGGGATACTGCTAAAAAGATCTATCTCTCGCAGAAAGTCAGAGAGCTAGAAATAAAGTACTCAATACAGGTAAGAGCTGAAAATGAAGGCCATGAAAGAAAGGAAGAAGAAGAAGAAAAACACAGATGGTCACATCAACAAAAGAATTCTGAATCAATGCATACATCATCAAGGCCTCCAATAGAAGGACACATACATCAAATAAAAACTCCCTACAGAGGAAGAGGTCATGGCAGAGGAGGACTTATCAAAGAATCTAACTCCTCTTGGGCATGTGCAACTTTTTATGTAAATAAAAGGAGTGAACAGGTTTGCCAGAAGAAAAGACTTGTTGCTGATTACAAGCCTTTAAATAAGTTTGTAAAAGCTGTCCAACATCATATTCATGCTAAAGATGATCTACTATCCAGAATTAAAGGATCAAAGGTATACAACAAGTTTGATTTGAAGATTGGTTTTTGGAAAATATTCCTTAAACCAGAAGATACCTACAATTTTTTTTTTGTGGTACCAGGAGGACAATATGAATGGAAAGTACTTTCATTCAGATTGAAAACTGCTCTATCAATCTTTTATAAAATGATGGACATTATCTTTGGTGAGTTAGCCAGTTTCTTGATAGTTTATATAGATGATATATTAATATTTTCTAAATCTCCCAAAGAACATATTGAACACTTAGAGAAATTCTATGAAGTTGTTTATCAGAATGGTTTATGCTTATCTCTAACAAAAATGGAGATTTTCAAAGATGAAATGGATTTCTTAGGAATTACAGTCAAAGATGGATCTATTGAGATGCAATCTCATATTGTTTCAAAGATTCAAGAATTTCCAGATCAAATTTCAGAAAAGATTCAACTACAGAGATTTATTGGTTGTATCAATTATGTTGCTAGATTCTACAAGGATATTGCTACAGACAGAATACTTCTCAATAAAATATTGAGAAAAAATGCTCCCATCTGGTAAGAAGAAATGACCCAAGCTGTGAAAAGAATCAAAGAAAAAATTTGGAAACTTCCTACTATGTCCCTACCTAGACAAGGACTAAAAATCATAGAAACAGATGCAAGTAAGAATTATTGGGGAGATGTACTAAAAGAAAAATCAGAGAATGGAAAAGAAAAGATATGCAGATACACATATGGATCTTTTCAAGGCTCAAAGCTAAAATATCATTCTGCTCAAAAAGAGCTTTTAGCTGCTAAGAAAGCTATTAAAGCCTTCTTGTTCTTTATACAGAATGAACACTTTATTCTACGATCTGATTTAAAATATTTTAAAGAAAGACTCAATAATGGAGATCATGCTAATAAGATTTCATTCAATGGACTCCAGAGATGGGGAATGTGGTTTGATAATTTCAGTTTTTCCCAGCAGAGAATTGAATCATTCAAAAAACATAAATGTTACACAGGTCATCCATGAATTTTTGGAAAGCATCTGGAAATCTTCTAATTGCCAAAATTATCTTGAGTCTCTAAAAAGAAATGATAATGAAATTTCATATGAGGCACAACATTTTTTGCTGTCAAGAGGAATTATTTCAGTATCACCCTACAACATGATAGAAGTGGCATCAAGGTTTGTTGATCCTGAAATTCCTACTTCAAAATTTCACACTAGGTAAGAACCTATGGTTTTTTGCACTTTACAATGGTAATGGAGACACTCAGGGTATGTGGAACCTCCTCCAAATCATATTCCCATAGAAGGAATTAGACTAAGACAATTGGTCCCAAGACCAAATATATTTATGGTGGTTTGAATTTGCTAAGCTATGGCCTAAAGGTCATCCTCTTGAACATGATGAATGGAATTAACCAAGCACTCTAGGAGATAGGCAGTATATTGTTAATCATTTAAAATATTTCCTTTCTAGATATCTTCCCACTAAAATTTATGATAGCCCTTTGCTTGACATGCATCCTGATACTGTTAGAAATATTTTAATTAATTGTAAGATTCCCTGGTATGTAAAAGAGTCATATTATGTTAAAACTAACATATTTCAGGGACATCATTCCAATCCTAATGGAAAATTATGGCGAAAGGTTTATCTTCATCATATTGGTGAATGTTCATCCTCCTGCACCTGGTCATTTCCTTCGGATTCCTGACCACTATCTTTATCCATCACAAAGACATTTGGTCCCAGATAATGATGGAACATCTTCAACATCTAGACTTTGGTATGACCGCAACACTCATGACCATTACCTCACTGAAAGAAGAGATTGGCAGGAATCATCCAACTCGTCTGATAGTGACAACAGCCCTAGAGTCCATTTTACTCCTTAAAGCTTTGATGACAGGCTTGTTTTCATCTTTCTATTTCTTGTACAATATAGTTTTGAGATGACTTCTCTTTAGTCATTTCAAAAGCATGGTGGACCTCTCCACTTTCCAAAGGTGTCTTATTGAGTGGCATGTACTCAACTGTTGTCTTCCACTTTTCTCAAAGTGGGAATCTTCTTGTTTACCTAGGTTACTGGTTCCCGGTTTCTAGGTTGTCCATCCTTCCGGTGAAAAGATTCTCACATTTCTATATATATGGATGTTGAGATTCATTCACTACATCAGAGAATTGGGAATGCTTAGTAAGGCATAAATCCAAGATCGTCAAAGTGTATTTGAGTTGGATTTGATTTTGAGTTTAGTGTGGAGTTGAGTTTATTTGGCTGGATTTGAGTTTGAGTTTATTTAGTTGTATATGAGTGGGATGATAAAGAATTAATTGAGTTTTGACTCTGAGATTGTGGGTTGGGTGGTTACTGCCCTCCACACATAATCTCTATGGTGTCCTTGGATGGTAAATTAGTGTTCCTTGGAACGGGAGATGGGGGAACCTCAACCTCTATGAATGTCGATCAAGGATGGACTACAGTCCAACACAAGAAACATAAATTAATTATGTCTGGTCAGGGTTGGGGAGTCACTCTTCGACAGGTTCCTGTGGTGCGTCTTAAGGTTTTAGCTCTATCTTTGGTTCAGGTAAAGTCTCCTTGACCGGACTTTAGGTTTTGATTTCTTTTGTTTTTATTTTTCTTCTCCAACCTCTCGTAGAGGTAGTTTCAGTTGTCCCTCATTTCTTTATCTTTCTCTCCTCAGTTTCTCTCACTATGTATATGTTATTGTAAGGCTTATAGGAGCCATAATCCCTGTTCTTATTACCTTATCTAATAATAAAAATTGTTTGATGTCGTAATGATACTTTCTTAGGGCTTGTATACTTAGATGTCACTTGTATTGTAGGGTGCAATATCATTTCAACCATTTTTGGTGTGATTATAATTTATTTCAATGTATTATTAATTATGTCAAGAGGCATCTACATTTTTATATATGAAGTGATAGAGTCTGATGTCGTGCTCGTGTCCGAAAATTTATTTTTTTCCTGTGAAATAAAAACTAGCTAAGTCTCACTCACCTTTTGAAAATAAAAACAAATACAAATGTAAGGAATTTTAATTTGTACCTACTGTGAATTTTATTTATTACATGTAAATAAGTAAATCATAACTAGGGTGAGTTTTATTTTGTACCCGTAAATAAAAAATACTTGCTACACTTTAGTAAAAACTGCGGTGAATTTTATTTTGTACTCGTAAATAAGTAAATCAAAACTGGGGTGAAATTTATTTTTTACCTGTTAATAAAAAATAATTATGCACTTTAATAATTACATAAAAAATAATTTAACAAAACACTAGTATACCTCTTGGCATATTTTACATAGATTTTTATAAGATAAATATGTTAGTAAGTATGTAGATTTGAAGAAAAAAGAATGTGTTGTGTAATACTTTGGCTATTAGTTAGTACAAACAAGTCAAGAAAGGTACATCAAATCCATTAGGAAACAATTAACACATTAGCTATACGAAGTTCACTAATTAAAAACTTTACTTATGAGTTAAAAACAAATACTTTGACTAGGCAAATATACATGTTGATCTGAATTTCATCTCTTACCAAATACCATCTCCATTCATTATATTTAAGAATTAGAATCAATATCATCCTAATTATAAAATTCAGAGTTACTCACAACCCCTCTCCTTAAGATGGAGCAGAATCATTCACACGTACCCTCCAAATTATAATTATAACTTAAAATCTATATATTTTTACATGTATATTACATAACAAATATGCATTTACATATATCGACAATAATTGTACTATAAATGTGAACTAATCATTTGTGTGCAAAGCATAGAAGAAACCATTTGCTTTCCCTTTCCTTCTATAATGCCCACTAAAACAGACACAAGACAACATAGCAAAATATAGGATAATTTTTTTTGACTTATTTGAAACATAGCTTTTCATAACAGGTGGTCACAATGGCTACCAGTAGCTCCTAGACCAACTTGACACAACGATGACCATAAGGGAAGAAAGGAAACACTCAACACCCATCAGGGACAATTCACTTTTCCTTTTTGACAAGACACAACATTATAGCCAATCATAGAACACGCTTACAGTTAGAGGCATCCCACGGTGTAAAAACTTTCAAAGTTACTTATTTAATAGAGGTGTATTTCAAAACTTAACTTGCATTCTAGAATGTTCGTGTTATTATTCATACAATTATTCTTATAGCGCTAGATTTCTTTCCTTTTTGTACTATTGAGTAACTAGCTTAAGATTATCTCTAACATGATGATTACTTCTTTAATTTGTTTACAAAACAAGGAGGTAATCAGTTCCACAAGGCTATTTATCCAAACCCACACTACTGAAACTTGTTTCATAGCTCCATTGCATAAGGAGGCAAGCGTAAGCTTAAAAGAAGTGGAGTATCATTTAGGTTCATAACCCTAATCTTCTTTTTTCAAGGGTTAAAATTTTATCATAACTTAAGAAAAGGATTAAAAAATATTATGGCAACGTTGAGAGAGAGAAGGTCAATTTAGTTCATCATCATGATCTTTGAAGTTATTAACCGGTCTTTCAATGAGACTTAAGGGTTTAACTGAATTTGGGAAAAAACTTCATTTAGCATTCTCTTGATTAAGTTCGCTAAAGGATGCACAAGGGGTTCCCAAAATGGAAGTATTAGACTTAAAGTGTTCTTGTTCAAAATCGCCTACTAACTAAGACATAACTATAACCCCAAAATCAACAATGATTTTACTTTTTCTTAGAATAATTATCATTTCACAACCAAGACAATAAAGTTTAATTCATAGCTTAAGGTTAGCGAGGGTAGATTCTTTTACACCAGTAGATAACCACTTTCTTTCCAATGAAAGACTCTTAATTTTATCAACCAAGAACAACTTCATTACTATCTTCTTTATTTATTCATCTATGTATTCATCTTATTTTATTTTTGATTATCTTTAGAAAAAGGATTTTCAATCCACTAAAATATTCCTAGAATAACATTGATACCAATACCATGGGGGTTACTAAACAAGAAATTTTTATGACCTGAAAGAAGAAATTACCGTTATTTAACGAGTACACAACACACATTTATAACATTTCCATTCAACATGGCACATGAACCAAAGGAGTCAAGAGATTAGATTTCACTTTAGTTAAGAACAAGAAGGTAAAAAAATAGGCCAAGCCATGCTACAACATTTTAATGACTGCAAATGATATTACAAAAATAAATACTCATAACAAGGTCAAGATTGAATATTATTTCTCACAAAGGTAATTACAAGTTTAACTACAAAATAACAAGACAACTTTATTTCACAATTACCAAACAATCCAAGGAAATAGGCCTTCCAAACTCCATTACAAGAATTACAACACATTTGACTTTCGTACAAGGAACCACATAAAACAACTCGATCAGACCTTCACAAATATTTCCTTTATCAACATGCACAAGCCATCTGCACAAGTATTAACTTCAGTCATTTTGTGAGAACTGAGCATGTTAAGACTACCCATTGCAACAGTAAGATACCATTTAACAATATCATGAAAGGAATGTTCTAATATGAGAATGCATCAAAGCACAACCCACTAATCAAAATTCTTCACATGAGAAAGAGATTTATACTAGCCAACAAGGAGGAAGCCAAAAATTCAAGTATGAACGATATCTCAATAGTCATAGCAAGGCCTTATAGCTTAGAAAACACAAGGTCAATAGTCTTGGGATTTCAATCATGTAATCCTATGGATCACGTGATTGAAATATAATACTCAATTCATCTTTGTCAAAACGTACTAGCTACGACCATAGATGTGAAACAAAACAAAGGTATTCAACCCTTCCAGGAGGGAGGTTTTCATAGCAATATGGTTTCGCTGCCCTAAAAAACAACTATAGTTTCAGTTTTAATCAAGGATTTTACCACTTCCTCCCTACACGATCTCTTAAAAGCAGTACTTGTTAACATAATCAAATCCGCTCTTCACAAGCATACAAATCAGACACAAAAAATCCATTATTCTACCAAAAAACCTTATCATAATTGTGAATTTCTCTAAATAATATAAAGGAAGAGTAACTCCAAAAGTTGTTAGTAATTTTTACAAATTTCTGACAATTACATATAGATTTGAAAACTGATTTCCTTAAACGAAGTCACAAAATGGGACATTTAGTAACCAAGTCTGAAACATAAGATATTCGAGTTCAAAAACAAGGGTTCTATACACTGTATGCAATACACCATCAATACCCCAGATATATTTTTCCTTCAATAATAATAAAATGGAGATACAACACATTGTTGTAAAGATAGACAAGGTCACATTGTCACAAGTAACATTTACTTCCAAATCAAAAGAACATATAGTTCAAGAATACTAATGGTAATGTAAACTACCATAAGCATATCGAATTCAACCATGTAATTTACAAATTACCAAACTGACAGATTCCACTAGCATTGGTGAATTGATACCCCAAATAATATACATAGTGTGTGGGTCAATACGCAACCCTGAGGGTTTTTTTTCCAGTGTTATTCCACAAATCAATGCCTCCACATAAGATAAATTTGCTAGAACTCGTCTCAAACATAGATTAAATTTGAATTAGTCAAGCAGTAAATTTTATTTTGAACATTGGATCAGGAGCTCGAATATGGGGCTGCTCGATGAGGAGAAGGTAAATAACATAAACCTTTTTCTCTAAAACCAAAGTGAGGAAAACATCTTTTCCTAATGTGAATAACCAGTTCTTCTGAATATTAAAAAGAACATAGACACTCATATATAGATAGGGTTATTAATTTAATAAAACCATAAAACCCTAGAAGAAGGGCTGATTTATTATCCATAAAACTGTTGGGATCAACTAATCCAACCCTACAGTAAGCCTTCATTACATACACACACATAGTTACAGAAATGAACAATACCCAACACAATCTTACCCACATGCAGCGTTCAATCCAGCCACAAAATCCCAAATATATTTATTACAGAATATGATTTATGCAAATACCAAAAGAAATAACCTATCAGGAGAGAAAGAGAATAGTTTATGCCCAGATTTTGTTTTAAAGAAAAACCAAGCAACAAAACCCAACAATATTTCTTTTCTTACAATTTGGTTTGATTTACATAATAATGCAAAAGCCCATTTTTACAAATATGAAATAGAATAAGCCATTAAAAGTGGAAAGAGAGCAATTCATGCAAAACTAGCGAAGTTAGAAGGAGATATAAAGGGATAACCAGCACACTCGGGAAGTAATTAAACCACCAAGAAATCCTTTTCTAGGCACCATTTCAAGAAGGAAGAAAATTCGTTTCAAGATACTAAAAATAAGGTAGCAAAGTATTGTAAAGTGTAGATTTAACATGCCTGAAAAAGAGTTCCCACAAGTCGCCCAGCCTACAATTATTTCTCCACGAGCTTGCTATGAAAGGAAAATCCTCTCCTTTCCTCTTCTAGCGAAACGTCCTTACTCAAAACATAGCCATGCTTAGAAAAGGCAGGGGAAGAATGTGGTTGCATTCATGGTGAATGACCTTGCTCTTTCCCCACGCACTTTCTTGGATGTGCACACCTTAACAAAAACCTTCCAGAACACTCCCCTCCACCGAAGCATCTCACACGGCTAGACATGGCGCACTCTACTAGTCAATGCATAAAACAAACAAAAAAGGGACTCCCAGAAAGCAAGCGGATAAAATGAAGATTCAAATTTCTTTCCCCCAAAGCGCCCCAAAAAACATGCTAGGCAAGACTCCACCAACACACGGGCCAAGGAGTCAATAAATTCAAATAAATGGAAGCATTCGGCCAACAGGGTGGAGTACAGGGTGGGTGACATTAATTCACACACTAAAATATTTGCCAGGTGCTCAACCACCCTCTACACCCAAAGGAAAAAAAATCAAACAGTCTAAACATTAGCACAAAACCATAATTTGGAAGGGAAGAAAACGATTATGCTTAGCACAATAAATTCGTTGGTGGAGGCCATGTGATAAAGGGACAAGTCGATGCTGAAGTGGTGAGAGGTGGTAGGAGGAGGAGTAAAAAATTTGGGCACAAAACAATAGCCCCCCTTCTAAAACTTGTGCCACACACACAACCCCCTACACATTCATACGAAAGCAAAAGAGGAAGAAGTAAAACCAAATATTCCTACACCAACCAAGAAATTTAATTGCATATAATGGGCACATTGGAGGAAGAAAAGGTCATTTTTAAAAAAACGATTAAGACAACACAATAGCAAGCTTAAACGACCGAGGGGATAAAGTAGAGGTTAACTTTCAAAGGTGAACACGGATAAATGACTGACCATGGCACCAAGATGGGGTAACCCTTTCCTCATCGCGAAGCAACATTCAGTCTACGGTACGATCGGAACGAAAAAACCAAAAGAAGTAATATAGAGATAATTAATATAAAACATCAATGATAATTGACAACAAGGTAAAAATAATAATACCATAAAATAAAGGCCGGTTGACAATTAAATAAAAAAATATCGTTAGTTGTTATTTTATGTTCCTAATTTCTACAATCCCATCATAAACCGAGAAGATAGCCTCACCTACGATCGAAAATATTTAAAAGACATGTAGTTAAGATATTCATTCAAACCCAATTTAAATTTAAGAGCAGAAATGTAGAAATGGGTCTCACGACACACTCCAATCAATATCTTCTCCAACATCTATTAAAAAATGTCATCTTAAATAGGTGACCTATTTTATCTTCACACAACCCATTAATCTATAGCGAAATCACCTCCTCAAATTGAGGTCAGAGATTTCAAAACCCTACAAATCCCGATTAATTGCAAGGTACGGTTCATTCGTGGTTGTCAAGCTTCTATCTTGAGAGAAGATTCCTTTTGACTGGGTGGTCACTGTTATCTCCATAATTGCTGAAACCCATGATGAAAGACATTTACGATTCCCATATTATGTTGAAATTGGTTGGTGCACAGTGATTCTTGATAACATAGAATCGGTATGCTTTGATTGTAAAATTCCACAATTTTTATTGGGATTTGCAAATCTGGTGTACTCATACGCTGAGGGGGCTTTGAACGTATCTTGCCGGTACATTCAACATTTATTTCCAGCATGGCAGTTGAGCTTAAACGACCATCTAACAACCATATCCTTCCATTAGACATACTCTCCATTAACTATTTCCGGCACAGACAAACCCCACCAAATGTTAGCTTTGTTTCTGGCACCAACGTACACTAACAACCCTGAGAGTCGAACTTATTACATTTAAACATTTTTTTCAAATCCTTCCCCGTCCCAATTTCTATCGAATGTCATACTTTTTTCCATGCGCCATGAAGAAGCGAGGTTAAGACGTTGGGTCGTCAAAATATCTGCATTGCTGCCGAATCATCATTTGAAATGAATATATGTTCCCAAACCATTTCTTTCGAATGAAAATTATAATTAGTATTACATGTAGTCGAGAAAACAAAGACATTAGTTATGTTATATTAGGGTGGATTTCATGCCAACGATTTATTGTTTATTTCATGCTCACATGGTTTTGCAGGATGCAAGAATGATGGCAAAAAGGTGATGTGTAATTCATTGTTTATTATTGTAAATTTATATGGGTCATTGTAAAATGAATATATGTATAGTGTAGTTTCATGTTACAAAAAAATTATATTTGAAATTTTCTAATATGTATGAGATACTATTTTAAGGTATATCTTAGGAAATGTGCATCTAATTATAGGTTCAATTTGATACATAGTTACGTATAGTAAAAATGTTTGATATATATATGGTAAATGAATTTGAAGTTAATATCTTGTAGTGCATTTTCAGTGTTTAATAAACGATTAATTGATTAGCATGTTGTATTCTTACCTTGTAAATGTAATAAAAATATTTAATCGAAACACTTAACCCTAGTATAAGATTAGTGCATAACATGTATGTAGGAAGCAAATAGATCGTGAGAAGAATGTGGAGTGAATAACTCTCAACACATTATTTTATTATGAGGAAGCACGTACAATTTATAGGAGGAACAATAAACAACATTCCCCTAAATTGAAGGATAAAGATATGGATGGAGCTGAAAGAATAATGGAATACAACAAAGAAGAGAGAATGAAGGGATAATATAAAACAAACACACCTAAAAATATAAGCTATGTTACGTATGCTAACATTTACCCCCTTATTACATTATTCTTGCAAATGTGACCCCTGAAAAGTTCAAATTTTACTTTTCCAAGAGATTTTATGAGAATGTCGGCAACTTGTGCTTTTGTAGGATAGTACTGAAGCTGAATGTGATGGTTTAAGACGTGATCTTGAATGAAATGACAATCAATCTCAATACGCTTTGTTCATTCATGGAAAACAGGATTCTACATGAGCTTCAACACACTTTGATTATTGCGATAGAGAATAGGTGAATGTTTTTCAGGAATTCCCATATCAACTAAAATACGACATAACCATATCACTTTGCACACAACTCCTCATGCGGCGTGATATTCTACCTCTGTGGATGAGATTGAAACAACATTCTTCTTCTTGCTTATCCACGAGATGGGTGCAGATCTGAGATGAAATATGTATCCTATAGTTGACTTCCTGTCATCAACAGATCTGGCGTGGTTTGAGTTGTTGTATCCCTGTAATAAGAATTGATCATTATTCTTATATTCCAGACCATAATCAAATGTTCCTCGGACACATCTTAATACATGCTTTGCTGCTATCCAGTGACATTGTTTTGGCTCCTGCATGAACCTGGAAAGATAGCTAACAATAAAGCAAAGATTTGGTTCTGTATATGTCAAGTATATCAGCCCTCCAATAAGTTGTCTTTAGAGTGTAGCATCTACTTGAGGTGAGTCCTGGAATCTTGAAATTTACAAGCCTTTTTCCATGTGAGTGGATATAGGTTTACAATCAGACATTCTGTATTTTTCTAGGAGTGTCTTGGCATACTTTATCTGGGAGAAAAAAATTTGATGCTCCTTTTGCCATATTTCCAAGCCAAGACAGTAATGTACTAGCCCCAAATCTGTCATGCCGATTTTTTTTTTTAGATCATTCTTCACAATATCAACCCGATCTTCTGAACTACCAGTGATCACAAGATCATTTGCATACACAACAAAAATGACAATTTCTTTTCCTACCTTCTTTATATACAAATTTGAATCTGAGGGGCTATGAGTGAACCCATGTTGCAAAAGGTGATCTTTGATCTTTATTTACCATGCCCTTGGAGCTTGTTTCAGTCCATACAGTGGTTTGATGAGACAACATACCTTCTTAAGATGCTCTTCATCAAAAAATCCTTGAAGTTTGGTCATGTACACTTATTCTTTCAGATCACCATTTAGGAAAGCACTCTTGACGTCCATCTATTGAAGTCTCCATCCTTTTTGTGCTGCTAGTTCACAAACAACTGTGATGGTCTTAATCTTCACAGTGGGTGCAAAGGTTTCTTCATATTCGATTCCCTCTTTCTAAGCATATCCTTTTACTACAAGACGTGATTTATATTTTTCGATGGATCCATCTACCTTATATTTAGTTTTGAAAACCCATTTGTAGACTATGGGTTTCTTTCCTATTAGTAGATTGAAAAGTTCCCATGTCTGATTTTTCTTGAGTGAGAAAATTTTTGTATCCATGGCTTCCTTCCTTTGAGATTGACTTAGTGCTTCATGAACATTATTAGGCTCGGAGCTATCAATCAATGAACTCATGAGTGTAAATTTTACCTCATTTCTTGTTTGACTCCTTATTTTGACTCCGGATGATGTATCTGGGAGTTTTTGCAAATGTGAGTCCTTGATGGTGCTTTGTACCCACTTCGGACAAGAACTTGGCTTCTTTTGAGAAGAACCGTGACATTGCCGTGCGGATTGATGTGGAGTCCCATTCTTCAGTTCTCCAAGGTAAACAAATAGCTCTCCTGGCAGCATTTCTTTTCTCTTAGTAGTCTCCTCTGGCTCATCATCTGATTCGGAGACTAGTCGGTGAGATCTGGTTGGAAGTGGATCTTTTGTTGATATTATTGAGTCAAAGGATGACTCATCACAAACCACGTCCCGATTCTTGTATATTTAATTTGTCTCAGGATCCATGAAACGATACACCTTAGCGGTAGTGTTGTAGCCAAGTAGGATGCACGGGAGAATTTTTGGCTCAACCTTCTTTCTCTTATGAGCTAGGACATGCATGTATGTTGTGCAACCAAATAATTACAAATGAGAAATTGATGGATTTCTACCACTCCATACCTCTTCTGGCATTTTATTTTGTAGAATCTTTTTCGGTGCCCTGTTGAGAAGATATACAGTTGTCTATACTGCTTCAACCCAATACAATTCTTCTAGCTTTGCAGTTGTTCGCATGCAGTGAGCCATCTCCATCACTCAGCGATTGTGATGCTCAACAATTCCATTCTGCTGGGGCGTGTAGGGAACAGTCAGGTGCTACTTAATGCCTTGTTGGTTCAGAAATTCTAAGAACTTATTTGATGTGAATTCCCCCCTCCATCTGAGAAAAGTAGAAGAAGAGGTTTTCTAGTTTCTTTCACAACATGATGATAGAAGTTCTAGAAGTGTTGAAGAGCCTCACTTTTCTTCTTCAAGAAAAACACCCACATCCTACGAGACTGGTCATCCACGAACCGTTGAAAGTACTTGTATTTTGAAAACAAAGCAGGTAGAGGGCTATTCAGATCGGTATGAACTACCTCCAGACACTTCTTGGCATGGAAGGTGCTAGCTTGAAACGAATCCTTGTGTTGTTTTCCTGCAAGAAAGCCAGGGAAAATAGGCAAGGAACTACACAATTTGGGTAGTCTGTGAACCATTTCTTTTGAACTCATCTGATGCAATGAACTAGCTGACAAGTGTCCATATCTAAAATGCCAGAGTGCAGTAGATTGTACTATTGATGTAGATAAAGTTGTTGCAGAAGATGAAACAGTATCTAAAGAAAATAACTTATCTTTCAGAAATGATCTAGAAATAATCTTACCTTGTCATGAGATCAAACATGATTTGATGCCATTTTGGACAAGAAATTCTACCTTCAGGTGATGATTTAATAGTTGAGTTACTGACAGGAGGTTGCTAGTCAAGCCACGAACATATAGTACCTTTGTAAGTGTACATTTTCATGGCCCCCGAGGAATGGTGATTCTTCCTATTCCTTCTACAACATACTCTTTTTTATCAACTATCTAAATCCAATCTCCAGTGGGCTCTTCATTGAGTGAATCAAATAGCTCCTTGTCTCCTGACATGTGCTTACTTGCACCGGAGTCTATTAGCCAGACTGTCTTCGTGGTCTGTGAAGTCTAAGAGACAAGTACTACATTCTTACCAGAATCTTCTCCTTCTGATGTCTCTTGTAACACTCTGATTTTGTAAGTTATCTTGGTGAATATTTTTCATACTATTATAACTGCTGAAATGAAGGCAAACATGTTAAGATATATTCTGATCTTAAGATAATGTGTTGCTAACTTGGATTCTTGCATGCTGTAATTCATTGCATAGGACAGTAGTTATTGTGCTTGTGTGTTTGCTGATGTGACGACAAATTGTCGTATACTTGCTAAACTCTCTTTGCTAATTGACAGCACACCTTGAATCAATTTCATTGATCCAAAGTATGTTGTGGTCTTCTTGTGATTTCTATGTCGATTTACTCTTTAACCGAACCTGAGGATGATATAAATGTGCAGCACCTGATTACAGGTATGAGTAGCTGGCACGTAAATGCCAACGACAAAGGTTTGATTCTTGAACCCTGTACTATCAAACTTGAGACCTCGTGGGGCAGGAAATGTCTGGACACGGGTGGCCTTGGCATTTGAAACAAAGGACGGAACGTCCTGCACAACATTAACGCGAGTGTCAGTTGAGAGATTGGATTAGAGGTTGATTAATGTTAGTGGTTAGAAGGAATTAAATCCTAAGCTAATCCTAAGTTCTAACATGCATCCTAAACTACTATCCTAAGTGGATTTTTAAATTACAAAAAAAGGGGGAAATAAACCTAAGTCCTATTAATCTAAAACTAAACTAGGACCTAGGTTGAATACTAATAAACATCCTAAACTAATCCTAACCTAAAGGGGGATGCGAAGACCCTTGGAGGGAGAGGATAAGGATGAAGGGGTATTCAATGGCATTAAATGGGAGTCCATACGTGGACAGCGCCAGTTTGGCGGGGTAGGTAAGTGGCGGAGGTATCTATTTGGAGATGGAACCAAATTTGGGTTTGCATGTGAAATTTGAAATTTAGAGATCGCCAACTCAAGTTGGCAGTGGCGTGGAAATTTAGAAAAAGGCAGAGCCTTTAATGCATTAAATGTTCTTGGTCCTCACAACCAACACACCTTAGAAAGTGTATGAGGGAAATGTTGATTTTCATTGTGTCGATTTGGATTTGGTGAAGTTGCTCTGCATTTGGTTTTTTTGTTTGGTTCAGTCGAACCAGTTTCTTTAGATTTATCACTGTTCTTGGAAGATTTAGAGGCTGTTGTTGAGCCTGTAAGAGGAAAGGATTGTTGGAAAGCTCGTGTTGTCGCCGAGGAAGGAAATATCTTCGGAAAACGCAGTTTTCTTCGAGTTTGGAAAATAAATTGCAGGCATGTTAAGCCCTTCTCTTTAAAAATACTTGCTTTGTTTAAACGTCTCATTAAAACAACCCTGCTCTTGGGTTTTGGGTTTATGTGATTGTTGTCATGTTGATACGATTTGGATTTAGTCGATTTTTGCTGTCATTTTTGGAAATGATAGGTAAATTCGTTTCTGGTTGTTATGCTTTGATTTGTCTTTGCATGAATCGAGTTGGAATATGAACTTGTTGTATTGGTTGTTGATGGTATTGGGAATTCGAGATGGGTTTTTCTCTGCTTAAGTGTTATATAAAGAACTGGCAGACTGTGTGGGTTGTTTTCACTGCTGTGCAATTGTTCTTTTGCTATATGAATTTCAGTGATGAAAACTGTACAGGATGTACGAGTTGTTGAAGTCATGTCCTCTACTGAAATCTTTAAAAGGAAATAAGATTCTTTTTCCTTCTGCTGTTTTGGATTTTGTTAGAAATAGCATATGGGTTTTATTGAGCTTATGAACTCGATTTAAAGGAAGAAATGGTAATATTTTATTGTTGTCCCTTCTTCTTGCATAAGAAATGAACGAATAACGTTTTGGATATTCGTGGAAGTAGGAAAGGTTAACTATTTTTCTTCTGAACTTGCATATGATTACATTCCCTCGTTGCTGTGAGGACAGGATGATTTTCGTTGTGTTTTATGGATGTTGTTTGGCCTTCCTGTTCAGACTGTTGTCACGATTACTATCTCGGCTTGTTTTCTGTACAAGTAAATGGAAAAATATAGAAATTTGAGTTATTGCTTGAGTTTGTCTTGACTGCACCAAGCTTATATATTTAATACCCTATGAGGGTTTGCCTTGACAGAGGTATTGATATATGAATATATATATATTTTTTGAGTTCTGTATCTCATTAAGAAAAAGGAGAATGCTATTTTTAGAACTAATTGTTGATCGAGATAGAACTCGAATTGGTTATTTCATTGTTTGCGGTATTTTGGATATTCATTGTTTGCGGTATATTGGATTGGAACTGCACAGGTTACGTGCGTTTCTTTTCAATATGAGTGATTGTCTGTTATCTTTATAAGTTGAGCTGTCATGCTTGAATAAACATGACTTGGGTGTTTTTAGTTCATTCTGAGCAAAATGATCGTTTCTTAATGAAATTTTAGGAACATGAATTCTTCTTTATGTTGTTTTCGATTCGAAAGAAACAGTAAATTGGTTTTGATGAACGTTATAAGTTCAGTTTGACAAAGATTACAGTGACATTTAGATGGTTTCTGAGTGTTGTTATTTTTCTGTACAAACGGAAATTTTGAATGTATTCGTGTGGTCTTCTGATCTTTGCACTATCATTCAAGGAAAAATGAAATCGGCATGAGTAATTCTTGTAGAGTTGAAGAAAATGATTGTTTCTTATTTGAATAGTTAAAGGAACGAGTTCTTCTCTTTTGCTGTTTGAATTCTGGAAATAGCATTGAAGTATTACTGTACACTATGATTGGTCTTGCTATAGGTAACAACAATGAATAAATTTTTATCTTGAACTGAATGCGTTCATAGAATTAGAAAATCACGTGAATAATTGATTGCATGATTGTATAATTGTTTATCTGGTTTACCATACAGTGAAAGAATTATGGTTTCTTCTAGTACGGTAAATATATAGTATGCATCCTTGTACTATTTGATCTATGATAACTACGATGTTGTACTAACCTGTTTTGGGTATTCATATGAGCCTGATTTAAATGAAGTATGGATAAGGACGATAAATTCTTCCTTGTTTTCATTTAAAGCTGATTATGAATGAAATTACTCTTGCTACCGGAAAGTGAATTCTGAATGGATTTTGTAAGTTTCACTCTGAACTGTTATCTTGATTGTGTCTCGTTTGGATTCAATTTTGGGACAGTCATGAGGAAAGTAATGGGTTTACGTTTCAGTCAGTTTTAACCTTTGCATTTATTATTAATGAAAGGTGTAAAAAGGATAACAATATGTTATATCAGCAGTTCTTTGGTTGATTGTGATGGTATTTTGATGGTTCAGTTGTTATGCTGATCATTCTTTGGTGCCTATTTCTTGATTGATGTCTTACTGTCATTTTATAAAAGTAGGGTTCTTTTACTGAGACAGTTAGTTGAAGCACCTCATTTTAATGACAAGTGCTTAATATGCTCAGTTCATTGAACTGACCCGTGCAAATAATTTTGCAGATGGAATTTGATTAGAAAGAAGACATGGCTGTTTTCTGATGCTTCTTGATTGGTTGAAGATGAATTGTATTGTTTACTTTTATTCCTCTTCGAGAAATTGTAAAAAGAAGAAAGTGTATTCTTCTATCTATGAGTTGTAATGATGTTTTATGTAAATAATGGCCATTCAGTTGGATTGGCAAATGTATGGATTATGACATGAATTGATGAATACAAATACAAGTGTGATATTTTAATGACTATATCATTTTGATATTGTTGACTAAATTGGAAATATAATGTTATTCCTGATTTGGATTTATCTAATTGTCCTTGGATGGACGTTAAAAAGAAATAGATATCTATTCTTACCTTAATGCAACTTTTAAGTTGAAATGTGTAATTAGTTCATACTTGGGTAAAGATGAATTCTTAATTGACATTAAAAAGGATTAGGAAGAATATGAATCCATAACTGATAGGTATTCAGGATTAGCTTGGTAGCTAAGGAATATCAATTAACTTTGGAGTAATTGAACTTTGTTTTCGAACTCCATTAATGACCTCGTATGTTAAATTCAGAATAAAGGATATGGGATAAGTATATCCATAACTAATGGACCTTAACTATGTAATGTTAAGGAGAATAAATGAATACATTTATTGGGAATTAGACCTTGTTTAAATGACGTCTAATAAGCTAGAATTCTGAATTTAGTTACAGTTGGGAAAATCTTGGTTAAAGTTTAATAGGTTAAACTTATCACGTCCGTCGGTAATGGGCCGCTTAATCCAATGATTAAGAAGATAACCAAGTAGAGAAATGCAGCCCTTCGGCACGAAGGAGAAGATGCATAGCAAGCTAGAAGATGGATTTAGTCTCTCTTAGCTATATACAACTGTAACGGGAATGAGGATAAAGGGATCAACATGGTTGCTGATAGTTGATTCTTAATTATTAAGATCATATCCAAATCACTTGAGCAGGATGTGTACTCTTGATGGGAGGATTCCGTAGGATATTGGCATATGCCAGCTATAGCAAGGTGTCTTCATGAAGACGGGGTCTTCATGACGACACAATGTTACAGCTGACATATTGCAATGCCCTCCCGAATTAAAACATCAAGAATACATAGGCTAAATGTGAAGTTATTGGCAGGGGATAGGAGTATGATCTGGTATACAGAGTGACCCGGGATACTAAAGATAACTAGACACACGGAGTCGTGGGGAACGACACCGTATGTCTGCGTATCTTTAGTTACCGAGAGTGCCTTCTTATATTCGTTCATATTGCTAGTTGGAAATTGGAAGTTTAAATCTGACCTTAAATCGAGAGGACTAGTAGGAACCAGGAAAGACCATTCTAGATAACAGGTGAAGTGAAGTGAAGGACGTATTCCATTGATGTGTATCACATCCAGGAATATGATCATGCAAAGCATGTGAAAATCTTTGGCCAAAGTATTGCAAGTGCTGGTTGCGTTGTCCTTATCACTTAATTTAAGATGAAGGATGTCAGATGAATATCAGTAACAAATATTCAGATAGGCTTCTTAAATGGATCACTTCGATAACCGGAAACGGTTAAGAGAACTGGTATATATAATATACTATGCATAAACAAACATGAAGGATCGGTTGTTGCCGAGTCATGAAATGAAGGATCGATGAAACTCCGAGCCATGAAAATGGAAGATCGGCAGTTCCTCGAGTCATTTACAGCAGCATATAGAATCTATTATAGGATTGAATGGCATTGAATGTGTGTTCCATATTGTAAATATGAGAACAGGGAACATTAGTTTTAAAAAGAAATTGTGTGATCCAAACTGTGTTGTTTGGGTAGAGAACAATTATTAAAACTAGAACGTGTGTTTGAATTTTATAATTCATAACAGAGAACGTTATCAAAAAAAGAAAAAAAAGAAAAAAATTCCCTTGTTCTAGCATCTTAAATGGGGATGTTACATCTCTTCATCAGAATCATTATCTTCTTGGGCTGCGAGATGCCCCTTTTGCTTTGTACAGTGGGGACATCGTTTGGAATTTTGAAAATCTTCATGCCCTAATGTGCTTGTTTTAATTGAAGACCCTTTTTTCAAGCTATTGTACCAATAGTGATCAGTTTCGTGAGTGTTGGTTCGGAAAATGTGACACCACCTCTTTGAATTTTGATATTTCTATTGTTGTTTTGGTTGTGCTTGATTTTTCTTCTCTAGGGGACCCTTCCGATTCTTCTAGCCATGGTATGGATTTTAGAATAGGTATTTATCTTGAGAATCCTCTTGGGATGAATTGATGGCCTCTTCCTACTACAGTATATTCACGAGTTCTTCGAATGCCACTATTTGTTTAGAGACATTTAGTGTCATAATGAACACTCAGAATTGAGAAGGGAGTGCTTTTAAGCTGATCGACATGAGAAGTTTGTTTTCCACCATTTCATGAAGTGCTAATAACTTTGATCACAACTCAGCCATGTGACGTAAGAACTCCTCAAATTTCTCATCTGACCCCATAGAGAGGGTGTGTAGTTGTGACTGAAGATGGAGGATTTTAGTCTGATTTTTGGCTTCGTAAATTTTTGTTAGCTTGTCCCTGGCCTCCTTTAGTTTCTCCACATTCTGGACATGCATTTGCACATCATCACTGATACTGAGCATTATCAGCATCAAGGCTTTGGCACTTGCCATATCATACTTTATTAATTCATCAGGAGCAGTGGGAATGAACACAGATCCAGTCACGATGTCCCATAATCCTTCAAACAGAAGGATTGTCCACATCTTGGTTTTCCAGGCTACAAAATTAGGCCCTTTAAGCAACTGAGCATCAAAGAGGAGAAACTTTAGAGCAGACATTTTTTTTATAAAAATAATTAAAAAGACTTTTTATTTATTTATTTCAAGAGATATTACAATAATGACTCACTGCTGTGAAATGCTATCTCGTAGATGCTCGCGATACTCGTGTGCTGAGAGATGATGATGCTTGGTGGGGATTTATTCTTCGTCTCCATAGTCGGTGTTGTACCTCGTGTCTAATTCTTCCTGAACTAGCTTTTCTTGGTAGTTGACGTCAAAAAGGAAATAGTCAAGAAGTCCTCCACAAACTAGCTCGTCGAAGGCTAGATTTTCGGTGTTCCGAAGCTCGTTTCAAACAATGCAAAGTAGAACTCAAAGGTCTCAGCAACTTCTTCATGGTGTTCTCTAGCTTGCGAGTTGATGTTCCAGCTTTTGGCAGTTTCTATTCTGTTATTCACACTATCAATCAAGTTATCTACACTCAACATTCGGCGTAGTGTTGTAGAATCTCCATGTTTTCTTTGCCAGTTCTCCATGTTTTTATTTATTTAACAACTTTTGCACACAACTCTCCATGTATCTTTGAATGGATAATCCCTTGTAGGCTCTTTACGGTTCACAGGTTGCTGATAGACTTCCGTGCACCTTTTGTTTTGAATTTACTACAACAAATAAAATAAAACACATAATACTATAGGATTCATTCTTCCACGCAGAAGTATGCAACTCTCTCCCACACTTCTCTGGATTCTTCCACGCAAGAGTATGTATCTCTCTCCACGCAGGTTTTGGTGATTTCCACTACAATTCTCCTGCACATAGCATGCAAACGCAGGTTACTTAGAAGGAGTTCTTTTCCACGCAACATGCACATAGATTTTTCACGTAGCACAAGATTTTTCCACGCAAAAAAAATTTAATTCACAACGTGATCAAAACTCCATGCAAGTATTCTTCTTTGTCTTCCACTACAAAAATATCTCCTTCATTGTCTCTTGCTCCAGGTCACTCTTCATGCCAATCCAACACGTAGGTTTTGTTATTTCTACGCAGATTCCAAGGTAGGCAAGAGTGGTGCTGAACTGAAGAATGAAAAAAATTAATTTACTGAAGAAATAATCGTTCCCATGCTACTTTTCTTCCACATTGCTCCACAGCAAGCACATAGGCTAGATATTTATGGCTATGATACCAAAATGTAGGAAACAAATAGATCGTGAGAAGAATGTCAAGTGAATAACTCTCAACACATTGTTTTACTATGAGGGATTACATACAATTTATAGGAGGAAAAATAAACAACATTCCCCTAAATTGAAGGAGAAAGATATGGATGGAGCTGAGAGAATACTAGAATACAACAAATAAGATAGAATAAAGGGATAGTAAAAAACAAACACACCTAAAAACATAAGCTATGCTACGTATGCTAACAATGTATTCATGTGTGATCTTTCTTACCATAGAAGAGATTGAAACCGTAGAATGAACTTAAAATTTTCACTCGATGGAACCTCCTAGTTTAGGTAAATAAAAATCCTAGTTTGAGTTTACCATCATATTCATTATGTTTAGCGACATTGTCATGAACCCATCTTTTAGGAATGACATGGTACAACTTTATCTGGAGTATGTGGTTTCTTTATAATTTTTGTAACAGTGAGGATAATGTCTTCTCTTCATGTTTAACACTATTTTGAGTGGTCAAGACCACCTTGGAAGTCACCTTCAGAGTCCTTTTTCGAAGCAACGACTATACAGTGTAACCTTTCCATTTATGGAATAAGCATAACTATTAATCCCTTACGAACATAGGAGACTAATAAGTCTTACAAAATTATATCTAGGATTATTCTTGTCATCGAATGAATTCCTTGTGGGACCCCCCCCTAAACGACGCAAATGGAGAGAGTAAAACAGTTGTTCTATGACTTATACTCTTGTTAATAAACTCGTTAGTTCCTCTCATCTAGATGTGTTACCTTGGTTTCTAACAATAGAACACCTTCATCTTTCATGAAGGTTTTTTATCATAAATATGTCCTCTCGCCTTAAACTCATATATAGTTGAGGCGTAGATCCTTAGGTGCAATTGTAATTAAACTAAACCTCAGTTGATTAGGATGTTATCTTGGGGTTCATGTGTAGTTATAGTGCTTCCCATATTTTTCTTCTTCAAGATGTTAGACTAGTACTTTCATAACTCTTTATGTTAAAAAGTGATGCCAAAAAGATACCTAAGAAACTATGTAAATGAATGAGAAACATGAGTATATCTGATAATGTTTTAGGAACAAATTTTTCAGTTGAAGTCATTATGGTTGAGTTAAGCATTGAATTTTGTTTAGAATGGTTACAATTTGTTCTTGGTAGGACTAGGCATTTGTGCCAATATAGAGTCTACTAAAAATAAAATAAAATAAAATAATGTTATGTAAATGCTTAATTGAATCAAACTAAATTGGGAACTAAAACAACCATAGTACAAGAACAAATGTTCTTCTAATGGAAGGAATTTAATAGAAAAGGTAAACTTAAACCTTCACCTCTTTGGAATTGTATTATTTTTTTACCTCCACAACTTCTAGTTGGTCCCCTTGCTTAATAAGGGTAAAATTAAACATCAACTAAACATATTTTGAGAAAAAAACCTTTATCATAAGAACAAGAGAATTAGGAACTTTGTATGTAATTGGAAATATGGAATTTAATTATGTAAGTTATGGAGATTGTCATAAGGGATAAATAGCAAACTTAAATGGTCGAACCATAAGTCGAATGTGAAATGAATTGAAGAATCTATATGTGGAAAATGGATAAAATCATCCTTGTATAAAAATGTTCCTGGAATGTTAATCATAACTAAGATATAATAATGGAAATGATGTGGTGTGGGCTATTAATCCTTGGGTCCCTTGTTTGTGGTTGGGTCATTACTAGTATTCGTAAGCGTCTATAACTAGTACTAGTATATGGTGTTGTCAGGTGTCTATGTGAGTCAATGAATTATGTAAGCATCTGACGTGTTGTTGTGAAGTGAGAAATATTAATAAATAAAAAATTATCCTAGTAATTTTACTATTGATTTTGTGTGTGTAAAATGTGGGTGTTAGAACTTTACCCTAAGCCTCTAAGTGCACAAAACAATCAACACAATATCCTTATCTCTCCATTGAAAGTATGCAAGAATATGACTATGATTTTATTTTCACTCCCCATAGATGAAACTCTCAATCACACTCCCACCAAATGCGTGCCTCACAAAACTCCCTTTTCCCTTCCCAATGGTCCCATAATTCTATCTCCCACACCCAACTTAAGGTATACTACCCAACCACATTCACAAAACTCATACAACTTAACAAGCACAATATATTTCACATCAACAAGAATAATAAACAAAACAACAAAGGTGGGGAGCCTACCTCTCCATCAAGCTCCAAGAAAACTTCACAAGTCTTTTGCACCTCTAAGCCAAGAAAATTCTAGAAATCACTCCAACAAGCTCCGAATTTCAAAAATGACCAAGGAAGTAAATGAACAAGTAACCCCTATTCCATGAAAATCCATCAATAAATAGAAATTGAATGTGAGGATGATGAGGTGGATCCATGTAGGGTTCTACTTCATCATTCCTCCATTCCCACAATCAAGTTACACACCATGCCCAAGACAATAAATGGGCATGTAAGAACTATGACAAACCCACATGGCACACAAACTTGCACACCATGCATTCTAAGGACAAAATTTATGGTGACAAGAAGAATGTGTAATTATTTTCACCCTTTTACACTCCAAAAAGGATAAATAAGTCAAAAATAAACTCCCTAACCCATAGGCAGGGTTTTGGGTAAATTTAAGAGGCATGGTACAAGCTTAGCTTGTCTCACAAGCCTCCAAATATGCCCCGCAAGTCAAAATCCGAATTTTAAAGTTGGGGTGGAGTAAAACACACACAAACCAACATAAATCTCATTTACAACAAGTAAACCCTAACCCTATAATTATATATTTGTCACATCTCTATTTTAGTTAACCAAATAAGAAGGGAAAGATTAATTAAGATACAATATTACTTGCTAATAAAGTGACAACAATTCCAAAAATTAAATACATAAAACACAAATAAAGCACATACAAAAATGAAAAGAAAGGGAACACATTTCACCCCATGACCAAAAATGTGAGGTCACCCCCCAATGGGAAACCTCCAAACTAGGCATGCAACAACAACATCACACAACATTACACAATTTTTCAAATTTTGGCCAGGTTGCTCAACACCCGACATTCTTCCGTGGTTAGTCCCCTACCCCTTTCGATGTATGTGATAAAATTTCCTGCACACAGATAAAATACCTCTCTGGCCTTTCAATCGTATTAACAACATCAAGATAATATACATATAAAATCAATAATCATCATTTGAATCTAGAAATTCTATTATCCATCATCATACAATTAATTTTATTTTGGCATCCATAAATCATAATTTTACTCAAAACATCCAATCATATGCTATGTCTCCAAAATACGACATGTTAGTATAAAATCATAATATTGAAATCAACATATATAATTGGCTATCATCACCATCTAGTGCATCATAGTAAAAATGCAAACACATAATGTCAATAGTCTAAATATCTGCATAGTCCATCATCTATTGATAAAAATATAATACTCAAATGTAAAAATATCAGTCCAACAATATCAACATCAAAATGAAATAGTGTCGAAGAGGAGTGGGCACTACAGTATGTCCAACAAGTGGTATCTTTCGGAAATTATGACACTGAGAGGGAGGGTGAATTAGTGTATATTCAAACTTTGACAAACAATTGTGTTCACTTAATTTGTTATAATGAAGTCAAACAATCATTCACAAGAACTCAATCATGAGATAGTACATAGTGAGATAGGATTTAATCTGGGAAAACATTCAAGGGAGAAAAACACATTGAAAAAAGAGAACAAACTTGCATAATAATGTCCTATAAAGATTAATGTTATCCAAAATTCACCCCTCAAGGTAATTTTGATAGCATGCATCAAATTCTTTAGTCCCAAGCAAGTGAATTGACTCAATGCCCAAATCGTGTTTTTTGGGGTCCCCTTGATCTCTCTCTAACCTCCCCATCTAAGGAAAAAATCCAAAAAGTTAGAAATAATTGAAAAATTGTAAAAAATGAAGTCACAGGATTGTTTTAATGCATTGCAGGTCTAGGGGCTGTGGATCATACCAGTGTGGATTGTATCAGGGTTCGTCGTACCAAGTCTGCGGCTAAAATATAAAGGAATTAGAAAAGTCAGAACTTTTTGTCCTAGGCGGTCCGCGGGATAGTTGGGACATTGGGACGCGTGGGATGCGCAAAGCCAAAATGGCCACAAGAAGTAAAAATAAAAAAATGTGGAATTTTTTGTTCCACGTGGTCTAGGATAGCCGAGACAAAAGTACGCATGGGACGCGAATCAACCGATTAACCGCAAGTCAGTCTATTACGGGTAGTGCGGAGATTTTGTCCTGGGACAGCCAGGACAAAAGTACACGTGGGATGCGCGTGACGCAAAAAGGCCATAAAAGGAGCCCAGGAAGCCTGAATCAGCTGATACGGAAAAATGTGTGTGGGACAGCCGAGACACGTGAACCCGATTTTGCTGAAATAGCTGCAGCAAAGAGAAAAGTCAACATTTGCCCCATGAACTTCAAATGGCCCTAACTTTTGACTCCGAGCTCCAATTTTCACAAAATTGGACTTTTTGGAATGAGCACGATTTCCTTTGCCTCACAAAACCATATATAAAAGAAACATATTTGGCTCCACTCAGTTAATGCTCATTCCCGTCAAATGACAGAAAATGCCTGGCAAACCCAAAATAGCTGCTTGCACTCAGAAGGCCATAACTTTTGCATTTCTCAACAAAATCGAGAAAAATTGGTACCATTGGAATCGTGGATCCGATCCTGACATAAAAATATCAAGAAATTATAGATTTTATGAGAGATCAATGGATATTTTTCATAAAACATGGTTGGGTTCATGACAGTGGTTTATTTGGTAGTTGGGAGTGCAATTAAGAGGCATGTTCATCATTCTTTCTCTACTGCAACACCTGGGATAGTATGGGGATCCTTTTAAAAGTAACACACAATCATTTCACTAAATTTAATGCCTCTTATAAGTGGTTGAAGGACAGATTTCAGGATTTCCATTTTTCCCTTCTCTCTCTCTTCTCATTTTTTCTATAAATTGGAGTGTTAGGCTCATTATAAAGGAGGTAGTTTTATGGTAGAAAAGCTCTGTCAAAATTGCTTGGTAAATCCAATGTGCTGCAGACCCTTGTATTGGACTCTTTGTATGGTGATCTAGGCCCTTATCTTGTAATAGATTGAACTGTACACATCATGAAGCAATAAAATACAAGTTTGTGGATGTATCTTCCCCTGCTATGTTTTCTTGCATTCTTCTTTCCCCTTCAACCTTGATTACAAGTGTATTCTTTCTATCTTTATGCTCTTTCAAGGATCCATTATTATTGTGCATATATGAAATATTGGAGTGAATGCATTTTCAGATTGTGGAGAACTGTTATCACCCCTTCTAGTATGCATTTTGCTGCTATTCTTCACACATTGGAAGACTACTCTCACACCCCTCCTTTTCTAGTGTATCGCCGCTTTAGTGTAGGATTTAATTTTTCTTGCATTCCCTCTCCTTGGTCCCTTGGAAAGTTAGATTAGAACAATTAATTTTCCCTACATTAGAGTAGATTCTAGCAGGTGGTTTAGGAACAAGAACCAACTTTCTCTGGAGGTCTATCTCAAAGTAGCAAGTCCCACAACATGAAGATAGTACCCATGTTGTGCATTCACACCAGATGAGATTTCCTTAGAAAATCATATCTATAGCTCATTTTGGGGTGCTGTGAATTTTCTCTAACAATTACATTGATTTCATAGTTGAACATCAACTCAACATGGAGCTACAACTCTAACCAAGAAACTACTTGATCTTTAGAAATCTTTTACTTTCATGCAATATTCAAATCGCAAATTAATTCAAGCAGCTATTGACCTTCTATAAGATTCAACTTATAAGGAAACTTCAACACCCCAAATGTTAAGTTACTACTTAGACTTCTACAAGGTTTTGATCACTTTTTTTTGTTGTCTCACACAACAAATTGTGACCACTAGATCATCTAATTCTTCCTATCTATTTTCCTCCTAATTCACCTCTCTTTTTTTCACCTAATAAGCTATAAGGATCTGTTGTACAAGGCTCATTTCACCAACATTTTCATATCATTATTTCACTCATTGATTCACATAAACAAGCACCTACTTATCATCTATTCAACTTATTGTAATGTTTCAGTCACGAGGGCATTTCTTATTCACCTTGGTCCTCTTATGTTTCATGTTTTCAAGATACTTTAACCTATATTTATGAACACCTCATTATTATGCACATTATTCTTCACTCAAATAACATCATTGATTCATTATCAGACTTATCTTCATCAGCAACATCTCTTCATTGCTTCAACAATTTCCTCATCTTGAATCTCCTCACATGGCACTTATTTGCTCTTTTTCTCACACTAAATCATGTTCACATCTTCATGAGGGTGCCCTGCTCATATTCTTATGGCTCTCTATTGCAATTTAATCACACACTCTTCACCTAAAAATAATCTCTACAATATACTCATGTATCTTCAACATACATTAGTAATCTCTATAAAGCTTCAACAACATACTCACATAAATGAGCTATTTTTAAACAACATCAAAATGATTACATGACCTTTCCACTTCAAATTTAAGTACATTTCACATTACACACTTGACAACTCATAAAAGGTGAGATGAAGAGATTTCAAATGTAACTTCCTTAAGATGTCATAATTGAATCTGTCATGTTTCAGTTATATCTTTATAGATGAAGGCTCTTTCAAGATTATTTGAAGTCAAATGATGGATGATGAGGTCTCCTCAACTCCCTTACACTTTTCCATAAGTTTTACATGTTTCTCTATTTTGTAATGGTTTTCAGCCCTTTTCTTATTCTTCTAACGAGTAGGTTTTATCTTGTAATAAAAAACAACTCCTCTAAGTGTTTCTATTTAGATATAATATTTCCAAAACTTATAAATATTCCTTATAACCCCTTACCATATCTCATCATTTTCCATTTGAGTTTCAATATTCATTTCAACACATATGAGTGCATTAGGAGCAAGATGCTAGTCATCTAAGTTTTGGAACAAGATAGGGAAGATGCTTAGAAAAACACATCATTCTTGAACTTTATGGACATTAGGTATAAAAATGGATTACATCAACAATGAGAACTTGAAGGCCTTTCATAATCATAGTAAGCAAAAATTTTCTCACATTCCTTCACTATTATCAACACATAGTCTATGTGGATCTCAATCACAATCATACATGAATTCGCTTACTGCAAGGAAAATGTTTTCAATGAGTTTCATAGCATTGGAGAAAAAATTGAGATCTCTTAGAATTCCTATAACTGTCAAGGAAACATGACACTTCAAATTATCCTTATGAATCATGCATTGAATAATGATATACACTATTTTGCTTATAACAGATTTGAATCTTCAATATTTTAACTAACTCACATACTTTCTTTGGCAAGCTCACTTTCAAAGACATATATCAAGTAGGATAGTGACTTATCAATACTCCCCATGTCAAGGTTTTTTCTTAAATCATGATTATTAGATTAGATTATCCTGATTTTCAAAGGTTGTACATAGTTAGGGTTAAAGTCTTGAAACCCTAGTCACACATTTAAGAGGTTTTTCCACTTTGTTCCTCATATTTATGTCCATACAGCTCTATGATCACTTCACCATAGAGTATTTCTATAAGAATCAGAACTTTCTTTCATTCATTTTTTGGAGAACATCATGATTTTAGGCCAAATGTGCTTACCACATGGATTGTTACAATAAGAAAGACCTAGTTTTCAAGTGTGAAAATATTTACTTATGTGATGCTTTGTCTAAGGATTCCAATGCAGTTTTTTGAGGACCTCCTTTCATTAAGCATCCCACCATACTGATTGCAATCGCCAATCGAAAGAGTATGGACATGAAAATTATTCATTTTTAAGACTATGTGCATTGTCTCTTAAGTCACCAAAAATCAGTCCTGATATGAAGGAAACTTGATAACAAATATATATCCATATGATCAAACAAACCCATAAATTTCTCAAATGAGATAACTATGCTACCTAAAACTATTAGAAGGCATGATGCATGACATGAATTCTACAAATGCAACTTAGATTGAGGTCTTCTTGACTATACATGTATGTCAGCTGAAGACCATTGAAACTCAGACCTCAATATTATTCACAAGGTTAGAACATGGGTTCCATCAAGCCACATTTCACATGTAGCAAGTGTGCATACCCATTTCACGTCTCAACATCATGTTTCTTCACTAAACTCTTTCTTCAAGTACTATGACAAGTTTAGATTGAGAATCCCTTTAATGGTAGAGAGGAAATTTGATTAAATTCACAATAAATAAACAAAAACATTTCTCAAATATATTCATTAAATATAATACCACCTCATATACATTCTTCCATATTATGGGATTCAAAATAGCACCGTATAGCTAATATTATTCAAAATAGGGTAGAATCCGTACAAAGAAATCATATTTGAGAAGCATTAAAGCCATCATCTAAGACAAGGAGGACCTCTCTGTAGCTGTGAGTAGTTTTCATGAAATTTCCAAGAGATTTTGAGGTTGAAGAATTCATTTTATGCCTGTCACTTCAAGAAGGAGGTTTGGATCGTGTATGATCACTAATAGTAAAATGAATAGAACTTTTTTGTTGCTTAACCATTTGACCTCAAAATTTTGAAAATGTTTAGTATTGGAGTGTTATTCAAAAATTTCTTCTTACATTTTATCTAAATGAGGATTGACAAAAAAAAATTAAGTGCTAAGAAGATAAGTCATTGTTTTAGACCTTCTAACTTTATCCAGTTTTCGTAAAACATGAATAACTTCAACAATCCTCTTCAAAATTTGATGAAACGTGACCTAGAGCACTACAACACCTTCCTCTACATGCTCCATTTATTTATTTCTCGTAAATGAGTCTATACAGTCCATACAAATCTCATTTACTAAAGCATCCATTGTTGGTTCTCAAAGGTAATTTTTGTGAGAACTTGATTTTTTCCTCTAAGAGATAAAATATGCACTGTAGCTTCTCATAAATGCTCTACTCAATGTTCCTAAGTTTCTACCATACTTTTCTACACTGTTCATGGCCTACTTTAAGATCTTACACCTCATTAGGCTCTAGAAATAGGCCTAAATGTGCTAGTTCTAATTGTGACTTGCAACTCATGATATGATGATCACCCTAGAAGATATTGCACATCCTTGAAACACCATTTGATATTTTAGGGAAACCTGATGATAACCCTAGAACATCTTGAACATCCTTCAGTGGGAACCTACCTCAATGACTAAGCCTATAACACCTTGAAACAATTTTGAATGTTCAAGAAGACATCATGAGGCCAATCTGTGAACACCAACCACCATTTAGAAGGCATTACCAATCAAATTAATGCCCGTGACTAATACTCAATTCACCAATCACTAATTTTTGATCAATTCCACCTTACATTAATGACAACACCAATGCACCAGGGTTCAACAATCTCTCCCTTTGTCATTGATGGAAACAAACTCAAATACCTTGATGGAAAAAACACACACCAACATCTTTAAAGCATTCATACCTTGTTTTTGACATCACTCTCTCCCCCTTTTACATATATGAAAAAGGTACAAATATTCAACAAGATAAACAAAATTCTAGAATCATTTGCAAAGCATAACCTTACCTAAAGGAGCTCCCCCCTGGATTAGACTTACTACCTTGTCAGTGATGCTTGAGTAGATGCATATATTTCTTCAGAAATAAGCCTCAATGCTCCCCCTAAACCTACTCTCTTGATATTTAGACATCTTACTTCACCAAGTTCAAGAACAAGCTTAATTTTTCCTTAAGCTAGTTGATTGTGCTATTGGGAGGTTGAATACCTTAATCAACTTTTCAGTTCCTTTTGGCCCAAAACTTCCCATCCACAGATGCACATGTACATTATGAAACAAGATGATGCAACTGCCCTTATGAGCATTTTATCCTCACTTATCTGAAGCTACATAAAATAAAACACTTGCCTTACACTAAAGACATAATGATAGATCAATAATATCTAACCAATCCTAAATTACTTTTTCAGTGATTTCTATTTGCTTTCTTGTCCATTCATTGATTTGGAAAAAAAAAAATCTCCCCATTAAAGTTTACCATCTTAAAGTCATTATATTGTGATTCACTAGGCTTTCTACATTTCGACGACACCTCATATACACCAATTGAGCATTTACAACCATTTCTCTTGCCCCAATTATCCTTTTAAGGATTGTAGATGTTTTTTGTTGTCCAAAACCTTCCATGAAGCTCTATCCATTTTATAATGTAAGACGCTATGAAATCATTTAGCCTATTTACTATGAGTCTTTTGGTATCTATTTACTATGACTCTCCTACAAGATAGATCATTATCATTATGAATTTGCATGCATACTATGTATTCTCTCTCAGTACTCCTTATCTCTATAGTTATCCAAGTAGGATCCTCAAAAGGACTTAATTATCATTTGAGTTTCTCTTCTTCTAATTTTTCCTTGACAAATTTGTCATCTTGACTTCCTTGTTTCATTGAAGATGTGATTGAAGACTCAAACCATCTTCTCCTATCCTAAATGCATCTTTCTTACCTCTAGGTCACTATTTTTACCCATTAGAACCTATACCAACCTAATAATGCAAGAAATATGCATTATTTATCTTCACACAAATCGTAGACACTTTTATCATTAGCTTATGAGTACTCAATATTTTCCCTATCCTTTTATCACCATGAAACACCATGTAACCTTGTAACAACACTTCTATACCCTTATACTATTGTTTTCACCTCAAGAAGAAACTTCAAGTCTACCTACTGTCTATTTGATGAGCCTCTAGATTTAAAATCATGATCACTAACTCATATTACTTCATTTGGTCTCTTTTCATTCTAGAGTACTTGTTAAAGAGTAAATAACCACTCCTCTTGCTTTCACTAGATTTTTCCTGACCTATAACAAATTTATCATAATTTTTACTTCTGTGATATGTCCTTCATCCAAGATTCTATGCAAGACACCTAACTTGTTCATCTCTAAGAGACACCTTGAAATTTTGACTTAGAATCAATTTCATCTTTAGAGAATATAATTTTCATATTTTTATAGCTAATGACATTATAGGAGATATATCTTTCTTAAGATGAAAGAAAGCATTGAAACATCAACCACCTGTGTCACATAGAACCTTTCTTGGTAAGATCTTCATTACCTCTAGTTGAGAGTTTTCACTAATAGGTATTGTCTCAAGGGTTCTTCAAAAAACTGTACTTCTTCATTTTAGCATGTTTTCTGACCTAAACATAGCATGCAAATCCTGAGCATTCCCTAGCACTAGTTGAAGGATTCTTCATGGAATGATATGAGATTATGATTGGAAAGATCACACCTCATGATAGTTTTTCTTGTCTTGCATAGGAGTCATATAACTAAGGGCTCTATATCCTCACTCCTTTAGTATTCAACATAAACACTTGCACCATGAAGTACTCCCCCTTGGAAGCTATACATCTTTTTAAAATTTACAAGATTGGGACCAACACTTTACTCAACTCCAATTTGCTACTGACTGATTAATATACCTTTTGCAGATATTAAGTTCATCTTTCATTGATCAAACAATGAGAACAATAACCCAATAATATGAAGGACATGAAAACACATACTTATGGATCCTTGTGAACACATGAAACTTACTTACACACTCCTTCAACTAGGGGCATTTTATCAATACTTAATCAAATTGAGTGTAGACAATGATCATTCACCATGACATTATTTATGGGCTAATTGGGATCAACTTGTATAAGGAAACCATATCAGGATACTAGAAATTTTTCAATAATCTTGAACTCTCATAAATACCTCTTTTACATGGATATAACCTAAAAGGATTTTTATGTGGATTTTAACGATGGATTTAGAGTTAAGGAGGTTGGTGGAGGAGTGATTAATAGTAATTGGAGTGGAGGATGCCTACCTAACTAAGTAAAATACAGTAAGTGTACTCCACTTACAAAAAATGAAATTTTAGGTAGAGTCATGGCATGTAGCTTCATGCTCGATTATTGATCCTTGAGATTTTTGTTTGAACATCCATCAAGAAAAAATGAAGTTTGACACACCCTAAATGACCTTCACACATATCATTTTCCTTACATAATAATACAAGAATTTTATTCGAGATTAAGAGGTGTTAACCATGGTGAAACCCAAGTTCAAAATGTAAATTTAGAAGTAATTGGATAGTTACAGTGAGTGCAAAAGTCAGAGACCTGATTTACTAAAAATGGTAAAAAAGGGTTTTGTGATTTCATAATTAAATAAACACAATGTTGCAGGGGAGCTATGCTAAATAAAGATCTTGCTAATCTCCATCATAAAATCACTACCATTATGAGTTAAAGGAGCCTTGCACACGGAGATAAATATGTAACCCTAATAACTGCTCATTTTACTATATAAAAATTAATTGATTTGGGTCTCTTTTTGTATTAGAAGTGGGTTGAATTGTATATTAGAGGAAAGAACCTCGATTATTGTATGACTAGCAGGGGAGATTTTACACTAGATAGTTGAGAACAACTTGAGATTTCTTCCATATTGACTGATCCCCACTTTCACCATAACCATCCAATGTACGAGTGCTAGTGTTTACCAGCTAATAATTCTACTATCAGGTGTCGTGTTTCGACATAACCTCATAATGATGAGTTGTGCCCTTGTGTTTTGTTATGAAAATCTCATATCTAGTTGATAAATCATGATGTCACCATGTGTATAATACAAGTGTCACATTTAAAAAAGAAATGAGTTGTGGGAAAAAAATTGGTAAGGCCTTCCTTGTAGCCATTAGCAAACTTGAATTTTTTTAAAAATCCTCTTAGTTGAACCACTATGTATTCTAAAGGAAGATACCCTGCCAAAGATGCTTGAAAAGGCTTCATGATCTAACAAGATGGAGCTGTGAAATTTTTGAAGTGTTCACTATGATATTTGTTGACCTTAATTTGTTTAAGCTAAACTAAGACCTCTTGAGTGGTTGTTTCCTGATAAGGAACGTATCTAGTATGAACCTCTAGACTTGGTCCTAATAATGTGCTGAACCTAAAGTAAATTAAAACTAATTATTTATCACGTGGACTTAGCATTAAGCATGTTATATACTTATTATATGAGGGATTGATTCACGAATCGAACCTTCCTCGCAACTTTTCTATGTATAATTTTTTTTATTTTAAGCCTATTTGTCCACACAAATAGAAGTGTTACATTAGCGAGAAGTGTCTTTAGTTGTGTAAAAGTGCACAATAAGTATAATTGTTTTCTTTTGTTCTTTCTATATGTATGGGGTAGACCCCTTCTGGGTGTTAGTAGAAATTAGTAAAATGTGGATTTATCATGAGAATAAAGATGAATTACGCATTAATGTAATTTTTTCAACTAGAAGAGTAGTGTCTTAGAAGGTAACATGATGTATATAATTGTAATTGAATGCCTTATTTTAAAATGTAGTTAATACTTAATTTTCCCAGGAATAATCTAAACGTGTTTAAGTTTAAAATCATACTCCCTAGTGTAGTGCCCACTTCCCTTCAGCACCTTTTTGTTATTAATTTCGATACTATCAACTATACTTATGGATATTATTGTAGATTTTGATTTAGCATGATGTTACATGTTAGAGATTTAGACTATTATTGAATTCAATTCATATATTATGTGTGTGGACTTATAGAGACATTTGGATATTGAGGATGATATGCTATTGACATGGTTATGTGTGTGTGTGTGTGTATTTGACATGCGATATTTTCATCACACTAAGTAGGATTTGATAATTGAACTAATGTTGTGATCATTATAACATGGTTTAAATGTAGAATAGAAATGTTGCTAGAAATTGTAAATGATAGCGTATTTTCCTAGATGATATTTGATTCATATATAGATGATTATGGATTTATATTGTATATTTTATCCTAGATTTTTTTGATGCGGCCATGAGGCCGAATGAGGTGTTATGTGTTTTGTAGGTAAACATGTCACAAAAAACATCGGGGGGATTGGAGACCAACCACATTGGAATTCTAGATGAATTCAACTAGGGTCACCATGACAACATGTGTTTGTGTGTGTGTTTGAACTATTGTTGATAGGGGGAAGTTGTGACCAAGGGGTTATGTGTTATCTTTTATTTAGTTCCCTTTATTTAATGTAGTATGTGATTTTTAGTGATGTAATTTACTTGTTTTAATTATTTAGAAAAGTATGCACTCTTCCCCTTTATCTTAATGGATTTTTATGTCCTATTTAAGTTAATTAATCTTGTTTTTAACTACTTATGGAAGTGACCAAAAATTTTCATTTATTAAACTAGATGGCTCTTGGGTTTTGGGTTGTTAGATTGAGTGCTTGTGATATTAAGTGTTGTACACTCCACCTCTTCTTTGAAATTCGGATTTGTCCTTAAGGGAAAATTTTGGAGGCTTGTGGAACAAGTTAAACTTGTTCCACACCTCTTAAATTGCTATACCAACCCTACCTATGGGCTAGGAAGTCAAAATTAGGTCCCATTATGTGTTTTGGGAAGACAAATTGTAAGTTTTTATTGCACCTTATTACATGTAATTAAAGTTTCTCCTTTGGGGGTGTGGGCTTAGATTTTGTGTGTAAGTAACTTGTCATTTCTCTCACCCACTTATTAATTGTGCTTTGGAGTTTAAGGTTTGACTTGGGAAGTGGAATTTAGGATGAGAGATGTGGCATTCTACATGGAGCCACCTCACCCTCTTCTCTCCCTTTTCTATTTATTTGAGATCTTTTTCTATTTTGGGGAGTTAGAGGATTTTGGCATGCTTGTGGATTTTTTGGAGCATTTGGAGATTGTACGGGCTTGAAGAAGCTTGGTGTAGAACTCTTAGACCAATCTATACCATGGAAAGGCAGAAGCTATACTCTTGTAAATACTTTTCCCTTTATATTGTGTATATGTACATGTTTTTGAGTGTTTTGGTATGCTTGTTGGATGCTTGGGTATATTGCCTAAGTGTGGTGTAGGAGGGGACTTTGGGATCTTACATGTGGGGAGGCATAAGATTTCACTTCATTTTGGATAGAGTTGGGATGGGTGCCCCACCTTGGACAAGAAATTGCTTGCATTTATTACTTGGTATATTTTATGAGGGAGCCATAAGAGATTTGTCGGGAGGCATAAGAGAATGTGGGAGGCATAAGAGGTACTTGAGGGAGGCATAAGAGTGTGTAGGGGTTTAGATGTATATTGGAGGTTTTGTAGGTGGCCACCCATTTCCCATTGAGAGGCACAAGTGACCTTCCCATAGATCTTACTCCTTTGGCTTTTGCATGTTAAAGCCTTGTGTATTTTATTGCTTTCACTCTTGTGATTGTAGTTGTATTGGTTGGATTTTTGTATGGCTGTTGAATCTTGTATTATGATGTGGAAGCTCATTTTGTTGCCATGATTTGAATCCATTTTTCATTGCAATATGGTTTGGGCTCGGGGGAAAATGAGGAGGATGGCTTCTCCTACTCATTGGAATTCTTGGTTGGATGGAGAGTGTTACCTCTCCCCCATTTTTTTTTGATCAAATGGAACATGGTGGATCTCTCTTGTTTTTGTTGAGAAGATGGAGCTTGGTTGGAGAGTTGATTTCGGAGGTATAATTGAAAACAAGTTATATTTGATTTTAGCCTTCATTCTTGTATTATTTTCCCAATTTAAGTGGAAGACATTGTATTGATACTTGTGATGAAAAGGTGGATTGATTATTGGTTTTCAAGGTTTTGTTTTATATTAAAAGGGAAGGAAAGAAATATGTTTGAAAAGCTAGTTTGTTGAAATAGAAAATAAGCTTATAAAAAGGAAATATATTATTCCATTGTAGTTGATTTATCCTCCATAAAAAGGGTGTTGCTCTTGTTGTAAAATATATAATTGGAAATATTCTTGTGAACTCTTTTTTGGAAGGTTGGAAAATTTGTATCAAAAAATGTTACGTTGCATTGTGTTATTTTAAAGACATGTATTGGAAAAGATAAACTATTTATACTTGTTCTTGTACTTTTGGATGGAAAAGAGCTCATATTATGATTGTCTTATATTTGGTAATTGAAGTGATCTAAGTGCTAACTATGCCTTTCTCATTTACAAATTATTATAAATCCATTACAAGTTATTAAGGGAAATGGAATGAAACCTTTATTACCACTTATACAACAATTATCAAATTGTAGAGAAAGAAATTTTAGTGCAAAGGTTGTAGACTTACTAATACTACTACATATTTTTCATGAATGCTTGGATAATGATATTAATATCGTAAGTATTATTAATTTTGATGGACTTATTAAAATAAAAAAAATAGATAAATATTAAATTAATAAAAGTACACTATTATTAATAAAGTCATTCAATAATATTAGAATATTATATATATAAATATAAATATAAATATACATCTACATCTACATCTACATCTACATCTACATATATGTGTGTGTGTGTGTGTGTGTGAATATATATATAATTTATACATTTACTTGTATCATATAAAACAAAATTTATAAATGTAAAAACTATTAAATAAAAAGAAAACAAAAAAAAATGATGGTAAGGCTAAAATCCATGACCCACACTTTGGTTTTAAATAGAAATTGTGGGTGGGGAGGGCTCACCCCACCCCAATACTTTTTGTTTAATATTCTTTTAATACTCAAATAGGGGTATCCACGTACAGTGTGGACTGCATTGTTTTTGAGGCTTTGGCCACAAAACTTGATACATGTATTTCTTTTCGAACCCTCTCAAATTTTGATTACACACACACACACACACAAACGAGAATATAAATCCAACCTAGTTATGTCAATAAAATGGGAAAATACCCACAAACCCATTAGGGAAAACTCAACAAAAATAAGTTAAATAAAATATAGAAATACATTGAAACCCTGGGAGAGGGTGTAAACAAAATAAGAAAATAGATGAAACTTGTAAACCTCTCCAAAATCTTGGAATGGCCTTCAATGGCTTCTCTTCCTCCTTGAATAACCCGCAAAACCAAAGAAATAAAATAAGCCAAATGAGAAGAGAAGGTGGCCTTCATAAGCTTGCTTAAGGGTTAGTTACCATTTCTCCTCATCAAGGGTCCAAATTGAATCCATCCAAGAGATGAGATTCATCCCTACAAAAAGTAGGTGGAGAGTGGGTGAGTGAAAATGACCTTTTAATTTAAATATTTTAATTCAAAAATACATAAGATGACTTTTTAAGGGGTCACTTTATGGGGTAAGGGAATGTTTATTCTAACCCCATGTAAAATGGGTACCTTGTTTATTGTTTAAACCTTGTGGAATTAACTACCTTAGGTATTTATTTATTTTGACCCCTTTAACCCTCTAAAATTACATATGGAATATTCAACTATAGTAAGAATTAATTTGTTTATTTGAATAACACTTACGGAACTCTCCATGCTTGGTCAGATTAAATTCATTTAAGTTTAGAGTGGGTTTAATATTTTGTTATAATGGGAAAAAAAATATTATTAAGTTTATTTGAATTAGAAACACTAATGGGAAAACTGTATTTTTGAAGCCTGTATGTGGGCACGCTTCTCAAAAAAATTATTCCATAATTTTTCTAGCTAACCCTAGGTTATTCTTAGGTCTCGTGTGGGTGTTTTTAGCGGGCATTACAGTTGGTATCAGAGTAGTGGGTTCAATGCTTGGACCCTGGGCTGACATCGAAACCTGAAAACTAGTTAGTAGAATTTGAACATCCATGTTTAAAATATTAATAAAATAATAAATTTTCTTGAATTGTTATACTCCCCTAGTGGAGTTTTGTTGAACCAGGGTAACAGTAAATGTTGAAAAAATTGGTATTTTATGAACTTTTAGTGTATTAGGAACTTGGTTCTCTTTCTAAGATGTTGTTTAATGATTCCTAACTCTTGCTTTGGATGTATTCTATGACAACCCTTTGAGAATATTTGTCATCATAATGATAAATTGTATGATGTTATTATTGTGGTTGGACATTAGTGGTTTTTGTTTGCAGTCGAGGAGAGTAAATTATAAGTTGTTTAGTCATTTAAAGTTCCCCTCTTTCCTTCAGTAGTTAGATGAATTAGTTTTTGTTTCCACTTTGGCAACTTAATCCCCATATGAGTAAGTGGGATGTTAGGTCTTGGTGTCACTTTTGATCCAGCTATACGTATGTGTTCCTAGAACTGAGATCGAGGTATAGTACCCCTATTGGCAGCCATGAAGGGTTGCGAAATGAATGTGATGCAAAATTTATATATTTTTATATTCCTAAACTTTTTTTATTTGATCAAGGACTAGCATCTTATTTTATGATTGGATTGGGAATCTCTAAGGTTCTTTTACTTATATATGTTTTTTTTGTGAAAATTTTCAAACTTTGCAATGTGGCTACTTAGCCACTTTCCTTGATTGCCAATATTTCTAGGATTTTACTTTGAATGGTGACTCAGAGCTCATCTATCTAGTGGCTACTTAGCTAAATGTTACGTGATTCTCACTTGCATGTTGTTGAGTTGGTTCTACATTGTTTGTCTTGTGACATTTTGTCATATGGGGGTACCTAGGTGCCTGGAATGTCTTTTTAGGTGATTTAAGTTATGTGTTGGTTTTGGAAGGAAGGAATCTTAAATGTGCCTAGGATCTTGGAGTGACTGTTTTGTTACTCAACCTCGCTTGAGAGAGATTTTTTTGTGTAGTGCGTCCTAGTTGGCAGCTTGATAGCGGTGGTGGTGATTCTCTTACAACCTAGTAAGAGCTTTTATCCTCATCAAGTAGATGTGTTTGGTTATGGGTTTATAAATTGTGTTAGGATCGGATTGAATTTTTGTTGAATTTACACATTAGTGGAAAAGTGTTGTTTGATAATGACATTTCATCAATGGCCTGCTAAGTTTTATCATGATTTCCTTGTTTCATTATAAAAAGATTTAACTTGTGGATAATATGCATCTTGATAATTATGATTAGATTTAAGCCCATTAGGGAAATGTGTTTGATTAAGTGTTTTTTTTTCCTCACGTTTACCTATAAATAAGCCTACCCTTGCCTTAACGTTTTAAATTGCTATGAATAACACTATATGATGTATTAATCTTTGGGTTACGTGGAGACACTTATGGATAATTTTGGGCCCTTTGGACCTTGCTATTAGAAATTTAGTTTGGTAGATCTTGATATTTTAAGCTTAGTGGTGTTTATATTATTATTCTTCTTTTAAAACTATAACTTTTGGTCATAAAGTGCATGTTGAATAGATTAGCTGATTGCGTGCTTGCATTTGATGCTTTCTAGTGGTAATGTGGTGTCCTTCGAGTAAAATTTGCATTTTCATCTTGTTGCTTGGTTGGTGGTATCTTGTGGAAATATGGGTGTAAATTTGAATACGTTCCTAGTCTTATCATACGATTAAAACACTTTAGCCTAAACAACAAACGTTGGTATTCTTAGTAGATTCGTAAAAGTAATTATGCCTCTTTATTGGGCCTTCCTTGTAACTTATTTTGATACTTGTAAAGACCCACTAGGAATGTTTAATGATGCTTGTAATTATTTGGTAAACCCTTGAAATATTGTTATGATCCATGTGGATTGATAGATTCCTAGTTCTTACAAATTTAATGATGTGTTTGTTATGTTGAATGTCTCTTATTCCTTTAGAATTAAAAAACACGATATGTTGATTCCCATAAAAGTAATAATGTCATATTTTTTACTCTTCCTTCTCATTAAAAAAATTAATTAATAGTAACCACCATAAAACTATAATTGAGGGGATTTGACTTTGAAACTTAACAAATAAACTGGAACATAGAAAAAGGGAAATGGTCCTAGCTATAACCTTGGTAGATTAACAGAAGAAATAAAAACCATGTACAAGAATAGAAAGGAGAATTTTTCCATCTACCTTCCCTAGGATTAAAATAAATACTTTTTTTTTCTTCCCTCCTATACAAAATTATGAGATATCATGCCCACATTAGTGGTGCTCCTTATAACGCAAACTTGTGATGTCATAATAGAAGGAGGACTTTTAACTAAGAAAAATTGTAAGGAATGTGCTTAGCAAGCGAAGCTATAACTTTGGAGTTAATAGTTGAATTATAAAATGAGTAATATGTATGTGTATTGAGTTCTATGTATGATTGAACCTTTAGCTTTGCCTCCTGCCCAGATTTTGTGAAACATTCTTTTGGTAGTGATGTGTTCTAATTGTGTAGTGCTCCCTTGTTCATAGGCGTATGTGTTTTCTTTCCTTGTAGGAGTTGGATCGTTATACCCTTGTTGCCTCGTATCTCAAAAAGTGTGATTTGTGGCACTTTAGGATTGGGTCACACCTCTTTTTTTAAGAAAAGAAGCCTCCTTATGTGTTGTTTTAGTCCTTGATAACCTAGGTTATTGTAATTTTATGGCAACATATGTTAAGGATATGACATAACTTTGGGAATTCATCTTTACTTCTTACTTTCTTGTGACACTTTTTTGTTGTTTCCCCTGTTGTCGTTGGGAAGGAAAGTACAAGTTATTTCTGTAACTATTGCTTGATTTTGGTATGATGCACTCTTAGAGTGTAGTTGGACCCCCCCTTGTTGCTTGTTCTTGTACCTAGCTACCCTGAGTGCTTTTGGGTGTTATGATTTATGCATGTGCTCTCTTTATGGTTAATCCGAGCTTGAGTAGGAAATAAGATAAATGAATCCCATTGTGTATAGTGAATGGTGCTTCTTGTATTGATATGTTAGTTGCTAGGGGGGTAAGTGCAGCAAGTTGGGGGACAATTAAGTGGACATCAAATCCTGAATTTTACATTAAAAACAGGAAAACAACAAATTTAGTCTTTCGCGGACTTGAAGCATGCCGAAAAGTAAAAAATATGTCATAAAAATGGTACCATCGTGTAGGGGAGACTGTTAGATTTGTAGAAATATTTATTTTAAAGTGAATAGAATAGGCTAAATATCATTTTATATTTTTTTACTAATTGTAGGTCTTTAAGACACTTTTTCCCGTGAATGTTTATGTCTACGTTTAAGACTGAAAATTTTGTTTCACTCATCAAAATGTGATAAAACTTATACCATCCCAACCATGGTGAAATTATATACATGTTCAAAAAAAAATTATTTGATTTCAATATTTTTTGATGAAGTTATGGCGGGCAAACAGAAAATGCTCTATTTTCTTTATGTTTTCAGACCACTTTCGCGGGAAAAATCATAAAAATAAAATATTGCTAAAAAAAATACACAATAAAATATATCCCAAGATAAATAGTAACATTTAACTTCTCACCAAAGTAAAAAAATATATATCAATTTTTGGTCATCCAAATTGCGGGCAAACAGACTACAATTTTATAGGCATTTTTAAAACAAAATACCAAGTCATTGAATTTTGAGTGTTTAATATAGCTAAACTTGTCTAATTTTTTAAAAAATTAGTAGTTTAGAAACTAGATTCTGGATGCTACGATTCATATTAATATAAGTTTTTCTAATTTTTAGTGTAGGCATTGCTAATAATCCCTACAAGTTGATATTATGTTGTTATTTTCAATATGATGTCCACTTATGACCCCTTTTTTGTCCCCCAACTTGGTGCACTTACCCAGGGGAGATATTTTTTTGCTAAATGTTCGACGTCTATAGATTTGGTTAGTGTGGTGTGTTCGATTCGTAAAACAAAAAGTGTAAAATCAGACTATAGGAAACCTTGTGGTCATGACTTTGCTTAGTATTACCATGAAAATTTGATTGTACCCTCTCAAGTTATAAAAGTTCTTCTCATGAATAGTTGTCTTGATTGTAAATGTTTTTGCTTATTTAAGGGTCCTTCCTTCTTGTTAAACATCATCTGGTGTGATCTCAAATTGTGAGACCTTTGAGTAGACATGTTTCTTGTACAAAATTTTTGGTCATGGTTGATTTTGCTAGCCTCATCTAAACAACCAACTTTGAAAGAATAACTTAACCTTAGTGGAAACCTTAACTTTTGTTATTACAGTATGTTGTATTCCATGGGAAAATCTATGGTCATTATCGAACTCATGGAATTATCCCTATTATTCCTCTACTTGGTGGTTAATCTTGAGACTCCTTTGACCTCTTCATGTTATAATGTTAAGTGTTGTATCTTGGTTGATCACATAAAGTTACTGTTTAGAATTAAATGTTCGCACCTTGCATGAAGAAATTTTTAGAACTCATACCTTACAATCTCCCTACTTATTTTTGAATTGCATTGCACCAAATTTTTGGTTTTGTAGACCCACACTTGTTTGAAGCAAAACAATTCCATAAAGGGTGTGATCCTTTTTCTGTTGCATTGTTTCCTACCTCTCTCTCTGTGACTTCCAGGAGGAAATAAAGTCTAATATGAGGGGGATGTAGTGCCCACTTCCCTTCGACACCTTTTTGTTATTGATTTAGATACTTTCAACTATACTTATCGATATTATTTTATCTTTTGATTTAGCATGATGTTAGATGTTAGAGATTTGGACTGTTGTTGATTTCGATTCATATATTATGTTTGTGGACTTCTAGAGACATTTGGATATTGAGGATGATATGTTATTCACATGGTTTATATATATATATATATATATATATATATATTGACATGCAATATATTCGTCACACTGAGTAGGCTTTGATAATTGAACTAATGTTGTGATCATTTTGACATGGATGAAATGTAGAATGGAAATGTTGCTAGAAATTGTAAATGATATCATATTTACCTAGATGATATTTTATTCGTATATAGATGATTATGGATTTATATTGTGTTTTTTATCCTAGATGTTTTTGATTCGTCCATGAGGCCGAAGGAGGTGTTATGTGTTTTGCAGGTAAACATGTCACAACAAACATTAGGGGATTAGAGACCAACCACATTGGAATTCTAGATGAATTCAACGAGGATCACCATGGCAACATGTGTTTGTGTCTGTGTTTGAATTATTGTTTTTAGGGGGAAATTGTGACCAAGGGGTTATGTGTTGTCTTTTATTTAGTTCCTTTTATTTAATGTAGTATGTGATTTTTAGTGATATAATTTCCTTTTTTTTAATTATTTAGAAAATGATGTATTCTTCCCCTTTATCATAATGGGTTTTTGTGTCCTATTTAAGTTAATTAATCTTGTTATTAACTAATTATGGAAGTGACCAAAATTTTTCATTTATTAGACTAGATGGCTCTTGGGTTTTGGGTTGTAAGATTGAGTGCTTATGATCTTGAGTGTTGTACACTCACCTCTCCTTTAAAATTCGGATTTGTCCTTAAGAGAAAATTTTGAAGGCTTTTGAGACAAGTTAAACTTGTCCCACACCTCTTAAATTACTATACCAACCCTACCTATGGGTTGGGGGTTCAAAATCAGCACCCATTATGTGTTTTGGGAACACAAATTGTAAGTTTTTATTGCATCTTCTTACATGTAATTAAAGTTTGTTTTTAGGGGGTGTGGGCTTGGATTATTTGTGTAAGTTACTTGTCATTTCCCTCACCCACTTATTAATTGTGATTTGGAGTTTGAGGTTTGACTTGTGAGGTGTAGTTGATGATGAGTGATGTGGCATCCTACATGGAGCCACCTCACCCTCCTCTCTCCCTTTTCTATTTATTCATTTTCTTTTGCTTGTTTTGGGGTTACTTAATTTCTTTGTGCTATTGCATTTTTTGGAGTTAGAGGATTTTGGAATGCTTGTAAAAATGAAATTTATTATTCCATTGTAGTTTCTTTATCCCCCATAAAACGTGTGTTGCTCTTGTTGTAAAATATATAATTCGAAATATTGTCATAAACTCCTTTTTAGAAGGTTGGAAAATTTGTATCAAAAGATGTTGCATTGCATTGTGTCATTTGAAAGACATGTATTGGAAAAAATAGACTATTTATACTTGTTCTTGTACTTTTGGATGGAAAAGAGCTCATATTATGATTGTCTTATATTTGGTAAATGAAGTGATATAAGTGCTAAATATGCCTTTCTCATTTACTAATTATTATAGATCCATTACAATTTATTAAGGGAAATGGAATGAAACCTATATTACCACTTATACAACACTTATCAAAATGAAGAGAAAGAAGTTTTAGTGCAAAGGTTCTGGACTTACTAATACTACTACCTATTTTTCATCAATGCTTGGATAATGATATTAATAATGTAAGTATTATTAATACTAAAGTATTATTAATTTTGATGGAATTATTAAAATAAAAAAATAGATAAATCTTTATATACTAGTAATATTGTTAAATTAATAAAAGTACACTATTATTAATATAGTCATTCAATAATATTAGAATATTATATATATAAATATAAATATAAATATACATATACATATACATATACATATACATATATGAATATATATAAAATTCATACATTTACATGTATCATATAAAACAAAGTTTATAAATGTAAAAACTATTAAATAAAAAGAAAACAAAAAAATGAAAAAACTTATACTGTAATTTATTTGTACTGTAATTTTTTTTTATATAATTCGTTTCAGGTTTACCTATTTCTAGTTTACCCAATAAATTATATATATATATATACCCAAATGAAAATATAAATCAAACCTAGATATGTCAATAAAATGGGAAAATACCCACAAACCCATTTGGGCAAACTCAACAAAAATAAGTTAAATAAAATATATAAATACATTGAAACCCTAGGAGAGGGTGTAAACAAAATAAGAAAATAAATGAAACTTGTAAACCTCTCCAAAATCTTGGAATGGCCTTCAATGGTTTCTCTTCCTCCTTGAATAACACGTAACCCCAAAGAAAGAAAAAAAGCCAAATGAAAAGAGAAGGTAGCCTTCATTAGCTTGATTTAGTGTTAGTTGCCCTTTCTCCTCATCAAGGGTCCAAATTGAATCCATTCAAGGGATGAGATTCATCCCTACAAAAATTAGGTGGAGAGTGGGTGAGTGGAAATGGCCTTTTAATTTAAATGTTTTAATTCAAAAATGCATAAGTTGACTTTTTAAGGGGTCACTTTATGGGGTAAGGGAAGGTTTATTCTAACCCCATGTAAAATGGGTACCTTGTTTATTGTTTAAACCTTATGGAATTAACTAGCTTAGGTATTTATTTATTTTGGCCCCTTTAACCCTCTAAAAATAAATATGGAATATTCAACTATAGTAAGAATTAATTTGTTTATTTAAATAACACTTAGAGAACTCTCCATGCTTGGTCAGATTAAATTCATTTTAGTTTAATGTGGGTTTAATACTTTTTTATAATGGGAAAATTTGTATTATCAAATTTATTTGACTTAGAAACACTAATGGGACAAATTTATTTTCGAAGCCTATATGCAGGCACGCTTCTCAAAATCAAATTATTCCATAATTTTTCTAGATAACCTGAGGTTATTCTTCGGTCTTGTGTGGGCATTTTTAGTAGGCATTACACTTAGGATCTTTATGACTAAGTAGAGGACAAGTATTATATGAACCTTATTTTTTCAAAAAAAAATAAAAATCAATATGAAGCCAATTTAACGATGTAAGGATTTAAATAACATGAGTAAACGAGAGGATATTTTGGGATGGTTGTTAAATTTTGCATACACCTGGAATGATGCCAACATGACTAAAATGACTAAGATAACTATTATAACAAATAAAAAATAAAATAGTGCCTCATTAGTGATAATTCAACCTATTAAATGGGAAACTCACAATACTTAATAGAAGAACATATTCATTGTACCCCTCATTGTGGTTTAAACAATAATGTTAAATGATTAATATTTATTAAAAAAATAAATTTGAGACTCGTCCCTTTTACTCGATGCAAACCCTCTTCTTTGTATCATGAATGATGCGAACTAAGTATTTTGATTACCTAGCTAGTTGTAATAATTTCAAAAGAAAAAGAGGGTACCCGTAGTGCTTAAGAGTTATAATGTCTTCCCTCATATCTAATAGACCATATTTTTCCTTCATGTGAATTTTCCCCTTTGGTAATGAAAGTATAATACCAACCCGGTAAATTTGTACATTAGAAAATAACTCTTAGAAAAAGTACTAGTAGCCTCATGTGTGGGTAAATGTTCCCATTAGCAATCAAGAGGTATTAAGTAATTACTTTGGGAAATCAGAAAAATCAATGGAAAAATTATAGGTAAAATGTTAAATGAAATATAGAAATCGTAGTCTATTTTTAAGAAGAATGATGTTTTACATGTTAAGTGCTCTTCAAGTATTTAAGTTCAAATAATGAATTGGGATCAAAACGACTATGTAAACTAGAAAATGCTTCTTCATGGAAAGGGCATACCCATAAATTTATATTTTAGTTTGATCATTATCTTGTACTTGTCGTTTGGGAAAAATGAGGCTTGATGTGCATCATGTGTTGTTATGCTATATACGTGGGTTCATGTTTGTGTAAATATCTTATGTGATGATGAAAAATCCCAAGTAATCACATGTGGTTTCATGTATCAAGTAATGTAAAGTTAAAATAAATTATTTTGGTTTTAATGTTGCTATAATTGTGTGTCAAAATTGTGGTCGTTACATAGTGGGATAACATGCCTACTTAGTGGAAAAATAACTCAGGGAAAATTGTCTCTTCACATTCACTATCATATAAATAGAGGGAATTGCATCGTTAATTCCATCGCTAAGCTCAAATTCTACATCTTCCACAAGGAGCTTCCTATGGTATGCCTCTGTCCAAAAGAAACCTCCTCCTACTCTCACTAATACTATTTCTAGAATTATAATGAGGGTGTGTGAATTCAGTTGTTTTAGGCATCTAGGCACCACGACAAGGATTCTTTTGAGAAGCACACGGAGTTGAAGGATTCCCTAGTTTAGGTTTATTTTCATTCCAACATCAAAAATTTCAAATGTGTTTGATGTTAGAAATATCGTTATGGCTGTCAAATCCTATTTTTTTAAGTGTCTGGACCATCTGATTATACAACGATACGACCTATATAGGTGGTGTCAGATTCAATTGCTTTCCCTCCCATTTATATGATTTAGAGTACGCCTTTAACGTATAAATTACATATTTAATTATTGACGTGAAAGATTAATCCCAAATTATAAAAGGAAAAATAAAATTTTGGGTGCAAGCTACTTGGACTTAAAATTTCAAGTGTGAAAATTTTAGTTCCTCGAGGCATGCTTCATATTTCCATGGATTTTTACAACTAAGTGTATCTTTCTCCCTTGGGTGAACCTAGTTTTCTTATATTATTGTTTGGATGAAAGTTTGCTACATAATTTTTTGAATGAAAATCATATATGCCTACAATTTGTTTAATTTGTTATTTCATCTACAACTAAGGAAAACATTCTTCTACCATTACCAGTGATTTTTTGGGCTAATTTTAAGAAGTAACTTACACTATGAGATTGTAAGGGTTTGAATCGAGTAGAAAGAAGGGTTTCGAGTTTAAATCCATGGTAGAAATTTCTAAATTGACTGCAAAGCTTCATATATGACCCTACAACGTCCTACCGATGCTCTGGTCAATTCTTAGTAGCTCAGATCTATGCAGATTGGATACGTTTTGTCTCAAATTTGGAAAATTATAATTAGGCCTCCCACTTTACAAAAAAATATGTATCTCTAAAGGTGAGGAGAAGGAAAGTGTTTAACTTGAAAATTTTAGTCGAAAGTTTATAAACTTGTAGCAAAGCTTCAAGATCGTACCATAAAAAAACTTCCCATTGCTCCAGGAGAGTCTTAGGAGTTCAATTTTAGGTAGACTGAACAATTTTTGCCACATTATTGAAAAAAAATCTTCTGAAAAGAAGGAGGCTGAAAAACTAAAAAATAGCAGTTCTTCATGTTTCCCGATGAATTTTCTTGTAATTTCAATATGTTGTTTAAATATTTACATTGAAATATGAATCTCTAAGACAAAGGAGCAAAAATTTTGTTATGTCCATCAGGTCCTCTTTGTTTAACCACCTGGATGGTATGATTATGTGATGATATAGTTGTACAAGAGGTGTCATACTCAATAGCTTCCCATCCCCTTTATATGATTTAGAGTACACCTTCGACATAAAAATCAATATGATAAAAATTTATAAGACATGAATTTTAGGGATGTACGTGTCATTTATTTTTATTTTTTAATTAATGGTAAAAGGTTTTTTTGACTAGGATCCTACCCAGGAACAAAGGCCAAAATCCAAAATAAAGCGATGAAGACCAAAAGAAACAAACAAGAAACAAGTGGCCCCGCTGCAACAAGAAACACCTACCCCAACTCAGAGCGATGTTTTACATAGAAAGAAAACCAACAATCAAGAATTAGCCATAAAAGACTTGGTTTTCGATTGAGATATATTGGAGCCTTTTTTTATTTGAACAACTATCCAATTATCCCTGTCAACATCATTCTCATGTTAAGGATCAGGTGGAAGGATGACTTATAAAGAATTAACAAGCCTAAAATTATTCAAGAAAGGAGAAGAAGATGCATTCTCCTTGAGATCCCTAGGAGGGATCACTGGATCAATGAGTTTGGGAGACTCATCAACCACCGCAGTACTAGAATCCTAGAATGGGTTCTCATCTAAGTGGGGAAAAGGATCTAATACCAGATTAGAGGGGGTGCACACCGTATGATGATCAAGCAAAGAATCTTTCCACCAGACAGGTTTATGCTAGTGTGCTTAGGTCGACCACAATCTGTAATCAAGTGTCCTATTCTAAAACATCTATGGCATCGTAAAGACACACCTTCAAATTCAAGCCTTTGAACCCATGTTTTGTTACCAATAAGAAGATTGATCTTAGGGGGAAATATCAAATGAGTTTCATATCAACCAGAATATGATCAAAGGTAGTATGGAAGTTCTAGGAAGTTTTATCATCTTATTTGACATAAAACCCTAACCAATTGGCTGTGGCTTCAAAAAACTGATCATTCCATAATTGGATAGGAAAGCTAGGGTGTCATTTATTTTATTATTAATGGAGTCCAGCATTAATTTAGTATTTTTCATAAAAATAGTAATGAAAACCAAATTCCAACAATTTAAATGAAATAAGGTTCAAAATGTAGTTTTCATATAGGATATAAATTCCAAGTCCAAAATGAAGTTTTCCTCCAGGATATGAATTCTATTAATTTTTATTATTTTTAGAGATGAGGTGGTCAAAACCTGTAAAGCATCAAAGAAATAAGAAATAAAGGACATGGTTTCTACCTTTAGTGACTTGTGTTTAATGGCCCGAGATAGAAGAAAAAAGTAGACTGTATTTTATTGATGATCAAATGGGATACGATCATCTCAATTTATACATGGAGGAGAAATATTTAGAGAAGAAGAATATAGAAGAAGAATGATCTAGAGAAGATAAGCCTAGATAAGAAATATGAGAAAGTTTCTAAAACAATGTATTATTTTAATTATTTTGCTAACATTCCCCCTTATTACATTTTTTTTACAAATGTACCCCCGAAATAGTATGAATTTCTCTTTGCCAAGGGCCTTGGTGTGAATATCTGAAATTTAAGCATCTTTTGGATAGTACTGGAGCTGAATAAGGTGGTTCAAAAGTTGTTCTCAAATGTAATTACATTCAATTTTTCTATGTGTTTGGTTCTCTCAGGGAAAACAATATTATTCACAAGTTTCAACACACATTGATTCTTGCAGCGAATGAAGGGAGGATTTTCTTCAAGAATTCCCATATCTACTAAAATACGATGTAAACTAATCACTTCGCACATAGCTCCTTGTGTGGCATGATATTCCTCCTTAGTGGAAGAAAGAGCAACAATAGTTTGTTTCTAATTAATCCATGAGATAGGTCTAGACCTGAGATGAAAAATATAACCTGAAGTTGATTTCATGTCATTGAAGGATCTAGCATAATCCTAGTATGTATATCCTTGTAAGAAGAACTGGGTGTTCTTTTGATACTCCAGACCATATTTGACATTGCCTCAGACATATCTCAGCACATGATTCATTGTTATCCAGTGACATTTCTTTGGGTCTTGCATGAATCTTGAAAGGTCACTCATAGCAAAGCAAAGATCAGGTCTGATATATGTCAAGTAAATGAGGCTCCCATAAAGATGTCTGTAGAGAGTGCCATCTAATTGAGGTGAATCCTAGAATCTCTAAAGTTGCAAACCTTTTTCCATGGGAGTGGATATAGGTTTACAGTATGCCATTCCATACTTTTCTTGTTTTTTATTGTCATATTTCATCTGAGAGACAAAAAATTATTTCTTTTTCTGCCATATCTCCGAGCGATGAAAATAGTGAAGCAGCCCCAAATATGTCATGTCAAAGGATTTCTTCAAATCATTCTTAAAATATTCAATGAGATTGTATGAACTGAAACTCCATGTAATCACGAGATCAACTATATACAAAACAAAGATGACAACCTTTCTGTCTGTCTTTTTGATATACAGATTTGAATCAGAGGGGCTACTTGTCAAACCATACTGCAATAGGTGATCATTTATTTTTCTGTACCATGACCTAGATGTATGTTTGAGTCTATAAAGTGACTTAATCAAACAACATACCTTTTGAGGATGTTTTTCATTGACAAATCCTCTTGGTTGGGTCATGTAATTCCCACATAAACACATACACACACAACAACACAAAACAATAACGGGTAATTTTATGTTAACTAGCTTAAATTTTATATGACACAATAGGTGATCACAATGGGCTACAACCAACTCTCGATAATATTGACACAACATTGATCCCTGAGTCACAAGGGAACATACGACACGCATCACGAATAATTCACTTTCCTTTTCGAGAAGACACAACATAATAGTCCAACCACAGGACACACTTACAGTTAGGGTCATCCCACGGTGTAAAATATTTTAAGGTTACTTATAAATACTAAAAACGTATTTCAATTCTTACCTTATGTTCTATAAGATTCATTTAATGATTCGTACAATCCTTCTTATAGAGCTAGATTTGTTTTCTTTTATACTACTAAGAATTTAGCTTGAGATAAATTTTCCTGAAAGAGGATCATCTTTAATATGTCAATAACTTGCTTAATTCATTTGATTAAATTAATGGAGAGGGGTAAACCAATCCCCACAAGACTATTTAATCATACTCAAGCTACTGAATGTCATTTCATGCCTCCATTACACAACGAAACGAGTGTAAGCTCCAATTGAGATGGATTACCGTTTAGGTTCGGAACTATAACCTCCTTTATGCGATGATCAATGTTTAACAACACTTAAGAGATGATTACAATGTACCTTGGCAAGAGTTAGAGGAAGAAGGTCAAATTGAATTCATCTTCATGATCTCATTAGTTATTAACCAGTATTGTATTACGGCTTAAGAATTTATCTACAATGGTTGAAAGCTTCATTTAGACTTTTCTTAAATAAGTTTGACAAAAGAATACAATTTAGGTTTCAAAATGGATGGGCTAGATTTAATGGTTTCTTGATCAATCACCCCTACTTACTAAGACCTAGTTATTTTCCCAAAAGCTAAATGTTGATTACACTTTAAGATCATTTAACGTCTTATAATCAATAGGGATAAATTTTATTATTACAGCTTAGGGGTAGGAGGTAAATTTTTTTTAACCCAAGTAAATAACTCTCTTTTCTCCCACTTAAAGAATCTTGATTTTATCTAGAAGGTCACAACTTCATATTATTATTATTTTGTATAGCTTCTAGAAGGATTACCAAACAATTTAATTATGCCTAGAATTACATTATTGTCATGACCGAGAAAATTATATCTTAAGAGAAAATTTTACCATTACTCTTTTGTGAAAACTATACATGGTTACATCATTTCTTTCCAACACGGCACAAAAATTAAAGGTGGAAAAATACTTTATTGAGCTTTGACTTGGGAACAAGAAGGTAAAAAAAAATGGTCAAGCAACGCTATACTATTTTCAAGATTGCTATAATACAATAAAAATACTTATAACCATGCAATGAAAAAATTAGATTCTTCACAGTAGTATTTACAATTTTTAGTTTCAGCTGGTTATGAAAACATTACTCCATAAAATGGATTACTAAATCATTGAGCCCCTTCTAAAATTTCTGCAAAAACCATTCTAGAGTCTTACAACACATTATGCATTCGTACAAAAGAACTTCATAAGAAAAAATGATGTAACTTATAAAAAAAAAAAAATTTCTACTTGTAAAAGTCATCTACACAATTATTAGCCTGACTTAGTTTGTGAGAACTGAGCATGATAAGACTACACATAACAAAAATATGCTACTATTTAAAAATATCATGAAAGGAAACATTTTATTTCAAGAAATGGATCGATTCTCTAACCAGTAATCAACTTCTTAAAAAAAGATAAAAACATTTCACCATGCCAACTAAGAAGGAAGCCAAATATTTCAATTATGAACAATATCTCTAAAAACAACAAGAACTCGACAGCCAATCAGGTAAGGTGATATACCTTATAAGTTATAAATAAAAAGGTCGAGAGTGTTGGGATTTCGATCATGTAATACTATAGATTAAATGATTGAAATCTAATACTCAACCCACCAATTTATGTTTTCTTATCGAAAAAGAGGCTCCACAAAGATAATGATAAGAGAATAATGATGGCTAACAAAATCCAAAATGGCCATTGCCAAGCATCCAAGTTACATTATATATCCAAGAATGGGACAACGGAAAACCTCATAACTACCCAATTCCATTATGTAAGTTAGCGTTATAAATATCATTCCAAGTTTCATAGCATTATATATTCATAACCCTCCTTAATAAATTTGTAGTGCCCACTTCCCTTCGACACTTTTTGATTTTGATTATGATACTATCGACTAGACTTGTGGACATTGTTGTAGCTTTTGTTTTACCTTGATACTAGATGCTAGAGATACTGGATGGTTGTTGATTTCGATTCATATACGATGCATTTGGATTATAGAGATATGTTATATTTGATGTTGAGATGTTGTGGACATGGTTATATATATATATATATATATATATATATATATATATATATATATATATCTGACATGTGATATCTTTCGCCACACTGTGTAGGCCTTGATAATTGAAATAATGTTGTGATCATCTTGACATGGATGAAATGTAGAATAGAGATAAAATGTTAGAAATTGTAGATGATGATTTGGTTTATGTATATCAATGGTTCTAGATTTAAATTTCATATTCATTTTGGATGATTTGATACAGCCATGAGGCCGAAGGAGGTATATTGTATTTTGCAGGTAAATATATTCACAACAAACATCGGGGGGATTGGAGACCAACAACATTGGAATTCTAGATGATTTTAATAAGGCTCACCATGACAACATCTAATTGTGTGTGTGTGTTAGAATTTTGGTTAGGGGGAAATTATGACCAAGGGGTTATATGTTATTTTTATTTTGTTCCCTTTTATTAATGTTAGTATGTGGTTCTTTTAGTGATGTAATTTACTTGTTTTATTTATTTATATTTTGGTGTATGTTTTTCCCCTTATCTTAATGGGTCTAAGTGTCTTAATTAGAGTTAAATTAACCTATTCCTAAACTAATTAAAGATGTGACCAAAAGGAGATCATTTATTAGACTTGATTTGCTCTTGGATTTTGTGTTGTGTGTTGAATGCTTGAGATCTTGAGTGTTGTACACTCTACCCTTCATGGGAAACTCGAATTTGACCTTAAGGGAAAATTTTGAAGGCTTGTGGGACAAGTTAAACTTGTCCCACACCTCTTAAATTGATATACCAACCCTACCTATGGGTTTGGGGGTCAAAATTAGACCCCATTAGGTGTTTTGGGAAGAGAAAAAGGTGAAATTTTTATTGCACTTTCTTTCAAATAATAATTTTTTGCTTTGGGGGTGTGGGCTTAGTTTGTGTGTGCAAGTATCTTGTCATTCCTCTCACCCACCAATTTATGGTGCATTGGGGTTGAGTTTGACTTAGTGAGGTGGAGTTGAGGATGAGTGATGTGGCATCCTACATGGAGCCACCTCATCCTCCTCCCTCCCTTTTCTATTTATTGTTGCTCTTTTTCTTGTTTGGGGGTTACTTGATCATTTTGGACTCTTGAATTTTTGGAGAGTTAGAAGATTTTTGGGAGTGCTTGTGGATTGTTGGAGCTTGTGGATGCTTGTTTGGCTTTGAGGATCTTGGAGTTTCATTCTTGGAACAAGCTCTACTATGGAGAGGTAGGAGCTTTACCTTTTCTTTAGTTATACTTTTATTTTGTGTTTATATGTTTGTGTTGAGTGTTGTTTTCCTTTGGAATGCTTGTTGGGTGTGGGTAGATTTCCTAAGTTTGGAGTAGGAGGAGACTATGGGGATATTTCATGTAGGGAGGCATAAGAGTTTACTTTCTTGTTTGGAGGGAGTTTGGGTTGGGTGCCCCACCTTGTATGAGGAATGCTTGCATTTCTTATTTGTCTTGTTATGAGGGAGGCATAATAGTATATGGGAGGTATAAGGGGTACTTGAGGGAGGCATAAGAGTTTGTAGGGGATTTGAGATATGCATTGGAGGCTTTAAGGTGGGCACCCATTCCCATTGGGAGGCATAAGTGGCCTCCCCATAGGTCTTGCTCCTTTGGCTTTCATTTAAGCCTTGTTATTTGTTGTTTGGTTGTTCTTCCTTCTTATGTTTTTGTTGTTTTGATTGTGGTTGGAATGATTGTGAAACTATTTTGTTAAGTGTGTGGAAGCTTGTTGTTGCCATGTGTTAAAATCATCTCCCATTGTGATGTGGTTGGGGCTCGGGGGCCAATGAAGAGGATGGCTTCTCCTCTTCATTAGATGTCTTGGTTGGGTGGAGAGTGTTGCCTCTCCCCCCATTTTGTTGTGAATCAAATCAAATCTTGAAGGATCCATCTTGCTTGGAGTTGTGGAGCTTGGAGTGTTTTTGGAGACCTTGAGAACTTATCCTTGTGAAGAAACTTATTGTATTCCCACTTAGAGTGGAGGAACTTGTATTATTGTAGTTTCCTTTACTTACATTCTTGTATTATTTCCCACCTTGAGTGGATGACTTTGTAATAATATTGTGGAGAAGATTTTGCATTCAAATATTTTTATATTGAAAAGAGAAAGAAATATTTGTGTTGAATTAGTTGTGAAATGGAAAAGAAAGTTTTCTTCATTGTGAATATTGTAATATTGTATAAGAGAAGAAAGAATAAAATACTAAAAGTTGTAAGAAGTTGAAATTGTATGAATAATAAACTTTGAATGGAAAAGTAAGTTTATTGTAGCCATTTTGCATGTGAAAAGAGAACAATGTAGAACATTGTATTTACAAGTGATTTGAATTTGAAAGAGAAAATGAAAGTTTGTAATATATTGCAATTTATGAAAAATGTTGATAGTGATCTTTTTTATAGCAAGAAAATGACAATGTAAAGAAATAGATTTAGATACTTTTGCTCTTGAAATGGAAAGAAAAATTTAGTTGTACAAATGAAAATATTCTAGTAAGTAGATGTTCTTTAATAGAATTGAAAATGCCTTTAAAAGAGTATACTTAACCAAGGAATGAACAAATAGAACTAAATTTCAAAATTGGAAACTCTAGATGCTAAAAAATAGGCTCAGAATGCATATTAAAACATTTTAGTAACTTTTAGTTTTTGGGAAACTCTCAGGTTTTAAGTTCTATTTTTCAGAAACAAGATCGCTGCCCAATGCAGAGTGGTGGTCCCATAACCGCTGCTCAGGCCAAGGTGGTGGTCTCAAAATCTCCACTTAGTAGGGTAGTGGTCCATGGTTTATCACCCAGGTAGGGTGGCGGTCCCAGGACCGCCAGTCTTCTCTGGGCGGCGATTCTGTCACTTACGACAGAACTTTTTTATATCTGTACCTGTGTGAGAAATTTTAATTGGTTATACAAATTTTTAAGATGTAAAAATTTACTTAATAACTACCAGTAAGTAAAACAATGAGTAGAACCCTTGGATTGGGATGCATGTAAAACATTCATATGATGGATTAAAACTATTCTTTTTCATTCACAACAATGGGGTAGGGTTTGCCCCAAATTTGAAAACCCAAATACAAATGGCTTGAAATCAAAACTAGATTGGGGAAAGATATCCCTCCCAATCCTTGAATGAAAATGAAAACAAATTATGGAAACCTACAACCTAAACCTTCTAAGCTTAGTCCTTGTAGAGTTTTCCATGGATTTCTTCCTTCTTTCTCCCATGGCCTTCTCCTTTCCAACCTGCATTTTCACAAAGGAAAAATAGAACAATTGAGGAGAATAGAATAAATAAAGAGTTTAATAGGAATGTTTATGGAATTTTAGGGATTTCTTGTAACCCTATGATCTTGTGGTTGGGATTGATCTGATCCAAGGGTGGAGGATCAACCCTACCTTTGTTAGGTGAAAATGAATTTTATTAAATGTTTCTTTTAAAACCTTAGGGGTATGTGTAATTTGGGAATGGGGCCATTTTATTGCCCTAGAGTGTTAAACCTTTGTTAGTCCTTATGAAAGCTTTAGTTAGTAATAGAAAAGACTCTAAGTTAATAAGATAATAATTTTATAATAATTAAGCAAGAGGCTAACCATATTAGGATTTAATATTATTAAGGAGAAGAAAATATTTAACTAAGTAAATTAAAATATGTTACCTTCCTAGTTGAAATGTGTTTAATGGACCCTAGAGTGATTTAGAAAATTTGTTGACCTTGTAGCTAGACCTGGTTCTTACACCGTAGAGTTGAGTTTAGTGGTGTAAGTTAGTTGTTGCACCCTAGGGGATTAACCCTGTGTAAACTCTTTTACCTGTATCCTTAATCTTGTAACAAAAAAAATTAGTCGCAATTTTCGGGATAAGTGTTAGGTGTTCCTTGAATGTCATTTTTACGAGCGTTACATTTGGTATTAGATCCGTGGGTTCAAAGCTTGGACCCTTGGGCACACTAGAAAACATAATACATGAACCTTTAACCTAGTGTAAAAATTGTTCTTTAAACCATAGAGAAAAAACACACTATCTGACATTTGTATAATTTTAGAAAACATAGAAAACTGAAACAAAACCTAAAATGATGAACTAACTCTCACCTTGGTCTATGCAGGAGGCACGGACTAGACGAGGGGTATTTCCACATAGACCTAGGTATACCACTGCCAGATTAGGCTGTAGCGGCCATTCTTCCATAGATTTTACAGACACTTCAGGACGTTAATGCCGTTATATGCGGAGGGTCACTAGGAGGATGACCTGCTAGGCAGGATATGGAGCCATCAGTTGAGGCTAGGGAATCTCCTTGATATAACGAGCAGCATGGGGAAAAGAAATTGTGCATGGAGTTGGCCAGGGTAGATTCACCTCAGAGAGGACATGGGGACATGATTTCAGGGCAAATGGATAGGTCTTGGAGCCCTAGACAGAGGGAGGAGCATGTGAGAGAGACCTAGGGCTCGTCAGACTATTAGCCGCAGACCATATCAGGGAGATCCTGAAGCTATGGCCATCACATTATTTCAGAGACATAGGAGGTTTTCAGGAAGAGGCCTAGTTAGTGAGCTTGAACGGATGCTTCAAGCTCTGCCCTTGTACTAGCAACACAAAAGCTTGTGTTGCGATCCATCTTTTGAGGGATGGAGCAGGAGTTTGGTGGAGGACTGAGGAGCAAAAGCTCCATGTAGACTCAAAGATAGTTACCTGGGAGCTATTTGAGGAGCGTTTCAGGAGTAGGTACCTACCCAGGAGGTTTATTCAGCAGCAGATAGAAAATTTTCAAGAACTCTGCCAGGCATTTATGACCATAGCCGAGTACGAGAGTTGATTTCTGGACCTACTCCAGTATGTCGACTACATGCAAAATGAGCAGGTATGGATACACAGGTTCATCTAGGGCCTAAATTTGGATTTGGGTGGTGTGGTATGTATTCATTGCCCACAGACACTAGTAGAGGCCATGGAGAAGGCCTATATTGCAGAGGAGACATGGGGGAAGATGAAGCAGGATAAAGGTAGAGTCCGGAGCCGCATCTAGTAGATGTAGGATAATAGGTCGAGGGGGTTAGCTCCTCCTCCTCGTGGTGGATAGGGTTTAGTGCAGTCTTCCTTCAGGCCACCTCAGCAACAGCAGTAGCATCAGAAGATCCACCCACCTTATAGACCTCCTCAGATATTCGACACACAGAGGGGGTGGAGTATGGGGCCTCCTCCTAGGGGTCCCATCAGGACACAGGGTGTACAAAGAGCTCAGTCAGTAGGAGCTCATCAGCAGAGACCTCAGCAGTCCATAGCCTGGTCGTTAGGATCCACAACACAGACATCTAGAGTATTGGCTGGAGATGCATTCCACTGGAGAGGGCTAACAAGCTTTTATGGTTACGCCATCATTGGACACCATTGGAGAGAGTACCCATATAACCCTAGCAACAAGGGTAAGACACAAATCTCATAGCCGATTGTTGGAGATATGGCATGGAGCCATCAAATTTATGTTGCAGTCGAGAACCACCAAGATGAGCATCAGAGTACCGTCATAGAGACGACAGGTAGTATTGGTGGTGTTTTTGCCTCTATTTTGTTTGATTCTGGCTCTTCTGATTCTTTTATTGCACCATCCTTAGTAGAGCATTGCAGGCTGGTGGCAGTTAGGCAGGGTCATAGTTGGGACATTGAGATGGCTTCTGGAGCCAAAATTTCTGTAGACTCCTTAGTTAAGGAGTGTGTAGTGGATTTGGGACCCTTCACCACTACCTCAGATCTTTGAATCCTTCCTTTGGGTTTTTATGGTGTCATATTGGGCATGGACTGGTTGTCTACACATAAAGCTAGAGTGGACTATTACCAGAAGACTATTACTTGTACATATGATCTAGGAGTGGAGTCAGTGATAGCAGGGGTTAGGAGGCCCATTTCTATTTACACCATCTCCGCTATACAGCTTAAGCGGTGTGTGCGATGAGGTTGTTAGATGTATGCTGTTACAGTTAGTGACAGATCTGAGGATGAGTCTAGTGGACCATCCCTTGATGACCATCCCATCCTGAGAGAGTTTTCTGATGTTTTTCTAGGGGACCTACTGGGGTTACCTCCCCACGTGAGATAGATTTTCACATAGATTTGGTTCCGGGCACAAAGCCTATCTCACTCGAGCACCTTATCAGATGACTACCCTGAGCTCTGTGAGCTCAAGTTGTAGCTTGAGGGCCTTCTAGAGAAAGGCCTAATCCATCCTAGTGTATCCCCTTGGGGTGCACCGGTGATTTTTGTGAAGAAGAAGGATGGATCTCTGCGGTTGTGTATTGATTACCGCCAGCTGAACAAAGTAACAATCAAGAATCGTTACCCCTTCCATGCATAGATGATTTTTTTGATCAGATGAAGGGGGCCAAGTTTTCTCCAAGATAGATCTTAAGTCAGGGTATCACTAGCTGAGGATTATGGAGGTAGATATTCATAAGACCACCTTTCGCACGAGATATGGCCACTATGAGTTCACAGTGGTACCTTTTGGTCTGACGAATGCCCTGCATAGTGTTCATGAGCTTGATGAATGGGGTATTCAGGAATTTTCTAGATCACTTCGTGCTCATATTGCTCAATGACATTATGATTTACTCATGCACGTGAGGAGCACAAGGATCACCTTTGCCAGGTTCTTCAGTGTCTTTGTGAGCAGCATCTTTATGGGAACTTGGAGAAGTGTGTGTTCTTTTAGACAGAGGTGCAATATTTGGGCCACATCATTTCTGGGGAAGGTATCATAGTCGATCCTTCCAAGATTCGAGCTATCATGGATTGGCCAGCACCCACCAGTGTGACCGAGGTGTGCAGCTTCATGGGTTTGGCAGGATATTATAGGAGATTTGTTTAGGACTTTTCTCGGATTGTGCACCCCATCACTTCCCTTCAGTGGAAAGGGAAGAAGTTTGTTTGGTCTGATAGATGTGAGTAGGCCTTCAGGACACTGAAGGAATGCCTCATGACATCACCTATTCTAGCAGTGCCAGATCCTCAAGGTGAGTTCTACGTTTACATAGATGCTTCTTTGGCAGGACTTGGAGGTGTGTTGATGCAGGAGGGTAGAGTAGTTTGTGTTTGAGTCTCGCAAACTCAAGGATTATGAGATCAATTATCTGAATCATGACCTTGAGCTTGCAGCAGTGGTGCACATGCCTTGGTGTGTTGGAGACACTTCCTTCTTGGCTGGAGATTTACACTCAGGACTAATCACTTGAGTCTTCACCACCTCTTCACGTAGCCCAATCTCAATGCTCGTCAGCAACGTTGGATGGAGTTTCTTTGTGAGTATGATATGGAGATAAATCATGTGAAGGGGAAGGAGAATGTGGTTGTAGACGCCCTGAGTAGATGGAGACATGTGGCTATGGCTACTTCAGTGGGTATAGATTTATGGAGCAGGATTTTGCAGCAGCTTCCTCATGACAGTTTCTACCTTGTAGCCAGAGCAGAGATTGAGTCTCAGAGACCCCTTGAGGGGAGATTTGATGGATTTTCATTAGAGGTAGATGGTCTTCTCAGACACAGAGGTCGGATATATGTTCCTAGAGATGGAGGCTTGAGAAAGGAAATTTTGACAGAGGCTCACTGTGCACCTTATTCAGCCCATCCTGGGGTGAAGAAGATGCACGCCACTTTGAGACATCTTTACCATTGGAGAGGAATTCGGAGAGACATGGCTCAGTTTGTGTCACGTTATTTAGAGTGTTAGAGGGTGAAGGCCAAGCATCAACATCCAGCTGGCCTTCTCTTTCCTCATGTTATACTGGAGTGGAAATGGGACACCATTTCCATGGACTTCATCATTGGGTTACAGACGTCAAGATACCACCACGAGGCCATCATGGTCACGGTGGATAAATTGACGAAAGTGGCTCATTTTTCTCTGGTGAAGACCACCTACACATCTAGTGTAGTGGCATAGGTATATCTTGATGAGATTCTCAAGTTACATGGGATTCTACAAAAGATCATTTGCAACTGCAATCCCTTGTACACTTCCCATTTCTGGACCACCATGAAGCATGCTCTCTGGATGAGGATCAACTTCAGCACAACATATCACCCTGAGACAGATGGAAAAACTGAGCGGGTGAATCAGATCCTAGAGGACATGCTTAGGATGTACGTTATGGATCACCAGTCTAGATGGGAGGAGTATCTATACTTGGTGGAGTTTTCCTACAATAATAGTTTCCATAGTTCGATAGGCATGGCTCCTTTTCAGGCACTATATGGCAGAGAGTGCAAGACACCTCTTAGTTGGGATAGGTTAGAGGACAGGGTTTCTCTTGGGCCAGCCATATTGTAGGACATGGAGCAGTAGGTTGTTTTGATCAGACAGAGATTGCAGGAGGTGCAGGATAGGTAGAAGAAGTATGTGGACCAACATAGGACAGATCGTAGTTATGAGGTGGGCACGAAGGTGTTTCTTCATGTCAAACCACATAAGATCCCTATCCATTACGGAAAAGGTTCTAAGCTTGCTCCTAGGTTAGTGGGTCCCTTTGAGATCTTAGAGCGCATCAGTCCCTTGGCCTATCATCTAGAATTGCTAACTAGCTTGTCTCACGTGCATGATGTGTTTCATGTTTCTGTGCTTAGAAGATATATTTATGATCCTTCTCACATATTAGATTGGACCGTATTGCAGTGCAGGATCATGGGTAGGTGATGGTGGAGCCCATTCGTATTATAGAGCATAGGACCCTGGGCCTTTGAGGCAGAGATATTGACCAGGTTCGGGTCCAGTGGGATAGGTATGACGAGACTACTGCTACTTGGGAGGATGCTACTACACTACGAGATCAGTTTCCACACCTATTCCAGTGACTTCCAGGAGGAATTCAAGTCTAAGGGGAGGGGGATGTAGTGCCCACTTCCCTTGACACCTTTTTATTTTGATTATGATACTATCGACTACTCTTATGGACATTGTTGTAGCTTTTGTTTTAGCTTGATACTAGATGCTAGAGATACTGGATGGTTATTGATTTCGATTCATATACGATGCATTTGGATTATTAGAGATATGTTATATTTGATGTTGAGATGTTGTGGACATGGTTATATATATATATATATATATATATATATATATATATTTCTAACATGTGATATCTTTCGCCACACTGCGTAGGCCTTGATAATTGAAATAATGTTGTGATCATTTTGACATGGATGAAATGTAGAATAGAGATAAAATGTTAGAAATTGTAGATGATGATTTGCTATATATATATCGATGATTTTAGATTTAAATTTCATATGTATTTTGGATGATTTGATATGGCCACAAGGTCGAAGGAGGTATATTGTGTTTTGTAGGTATATATATATATATATATATATATATATATATATATATATATATATATATATATATATATATACAACAAACATCGGGGGGATTGGAGACCAACCACATTGGAATTCTTGATTAATTCAACAAGGGTCACCATGGCAACATGTAATTGTGTGTGTTTGAATTTTAGCTACGGGGAAATTGTGACCAAGGGGTCATATGTTGTCTTTTATAGTTTTTTATTGATGTTAGTATGTGTTCCTTTTAGTGATGTAATTTAATTATTTTATTTATTTAGAATTTGGTGTGTGTTTGTCCCCTTTATCTTAATAGGTCTAAGTGTCTTAATTAGAGTTAAATTTAATCCTTTCCTAAACTAATTGAAGATGTGACCAAAAGAAGATCATTTATTAGACTTGATTCTCTTGGATTTTGTGTTGTGTTGAATGCTTGAGATCTTGAGTGTTGTACATTCTACCCTTCATGGGAAAATCAAATTTGACCTTTACGGCCAATTTTGAAGGTTTGTGGGACAAGTTAAACTTGTCCCACAACTCTTAAATTTATATACCAACCCTAGCTATGGGTTGGGGGGTCAATATTAGACCCCATTAGGTGTTTTAGGAAGAGAAAAAGGTGAAATGTTTATTGCACTTTCTTTCAAATATTTATTTTTTTCCTTTGGGGGTGTGGGCTTAGTTTGTGTGTGCAAGTATCTTGTCATTCCTCTCACCCACCAATTTATGGTGCATTGGGGTTTAGGTTTGACCAAGTGAGGTGGAGTTGAGGATCAGTGATGTGGCATCCAACATGGAGCCACCTCATCCTCACCCCTCCCTTTTCTATTTATTGTTGCTCTTTTACTTGTTTCGGGGATACTTGATCATTTTGGACTCTTGAAATTTTGGAGAGTCAGAAGATTTTTGGGAGTGCTTGTGGATTGTTGGATATTTTTGGATGCTTGCTTGGTTTTGAGGATCTTGGAATTTCATTCTTAGGACAAGCTCTAGTATGGAGAGGTAGGAGTTTTACCTTTCTTTTGTTATACTTTTATTTTGTGTTTATATGTTGTGTTGAGTGTTGTTTTTCCTTTAGAATGCTTGTTGGGTGTGGGTATATTTCCTAAGTTTGGAGTAGGGGGAGAATATGGGGAGTTTTCATGTAGGGAGGCATAAGAGTTTACTTATTTTTGGAGGGAGTTTGGGTTGGGTGCCCCACCTTGTATGAGGAATGCTTGCATTTCTTCTTGTTCTTGTTATGAGGGAGGCATAAGAGTATATGGAGGTATAAGGGGTACTTGAGGGAGGCATAAGAGTTTGTTGGGGAATTGAGATATGCATTGGAGGATTTAAAGTGGGAACCCATTCCCATTGGGAGGCATAATTGGAATCCGCATAGGTCTTGCTCTTTTTGCTTTCGTGATAAGCCTTGTTATATTATTGTTTTTGTTGTTCTTCTTACTTGTGTTGTTGTTGTGTTTGAATGTGGATGGAATAGATGTGATGCTATTTGTTAGTATTGTGGAAGCTTTTTGTTGCCATGTGTTGAATGCATCTCCCATTGTGATGTGGTTGGGGCTCGAGGGCCAATGAAAAGGATGGATTCTCCTCTTCATTAGATGTCTTGGTTTGGTGGAGAGCATTGCCTCTCCCCCCATTTTGTTGTGAATCAATCAAGTCTTGAAGGATATATCTTGCTTGGAGTTGTGGAGCTTGGAGTGTTTTTGGAGACCTTGAGAACTTATCCTTGTGAAGAACTTATTGTATTCCCACTTAGAGTGGAAGAACTTATACTAATGTATTTTGTTTCTTTACTTTCATCCTTGTATTATTTCCCACCTTGAGTGGATGACTTTGTAATAATCTTGTGGAGAAGATTTTGCATTCAAATATTTGCATTTTTGAAAATAGAAAAAAATATTTGTGTTGAAATAGTTGTGATATGGAAAAAAAGTTTTCTTCATTGTGAAATTGTAATGTTGTTTGAGAGAAAGAAGAAATATAGGAGTGTAGAGGTTGAAATTATATGTAAAAAAAAAAAAGAGGAAAGTTACTTTCATTGTGGAATTGTATTATTCGATAAGACAAAGAAGAAGAACTGGTATTGTGGAGATTTTTTGAGAAATAGAAAAGAAACTAATTCTTTTATTTGAAATCTTTGTTGTATTGTGGGAAAAGTAATTATTGGTGTTAAATTATTGAGCCATTTGCAATATAAAAAAAATAAAGTTATTGTAGTATGTTTGAATCTACAATTTGTATTGAATGGAAAAGACAACAAATTGAAAGTATTTGCTATTTAGAAATGGTCATAACAATGTTATAAGTAGATGTAAATTTCTTTTAACTCTCGATAATGAAGAAAATTCAGTTGAACAAGATAGAATAAACCTTGTAGTTATATTACCATTTTTTGGAATGGGAAATGCTTAAATGAATAAATTTTATCCAAGGAATGAAAAAATAGAACTAAATTTCAAAACTAGAACCTTTATATGTGCTTAGATAGACTCAGAATGCATTTTTACACCTTTTAGTAACTTTTAGTTTTTTTGGAAACCTCGGAATTAAGGTTTTTTTTTTCTGAAACAGGACCATCGCCCTATGTAGAGTGGTGGTCCTATAACCACCTCTCAAGATAAGGCATCGGTCTTCAAAACCACCACTCAGTAGGGCATCAGGCCATTGTTTGTCACCCAGGCAAGGTGGCGGTCCCAGGACCACCGATCTGCTCTATGCGGTGGTTCTGTCACTTATGATAGAACTCCGTGGATCCGCGCCTTGCAATAAATTTTAACTATTTACACTAATTTATAAGATGTAAAATTTTAGCTAATGACTACCAACATGTAAAACAAGAGTAATCCCATGGAATAGATCAGTAAAACATACAAATGGTGGATCTAAAACTTTAATTCTCATTTTATTCATGGGGCTAGGGTTTTCCCCAAATATAAAAACTCAAATACAAATATTTTTTAATAAAACTAGATTGGGAAAAGAGATCCCTCCAAATCCTTGAATGAAAATGTAAACAAAAAGAAACCTACAACGTAAACCTTCTAAGCTTGATCCTTGTGGAGTCCTCCATGGTTTTTCTTCCTTCTTTCTCCCATGGCCTTCTCCTTTCCAACTTGCATTTTCACAAAGGAAAAAAAGACCAAATGAGGAGAATAGAATAAAGGAAGAGTTTAATAAGAATGCTTATGGAATTGTAGGGCTTTCTTGTAACCCTAGGATCTTGTGGTTGGGATTTATTTGATCCAAGGGTGGAGGATCAACCCTACCTTTGTAGGGGAAAATGAATTTTATTAATGAAGTTTTTTAAATCTTAGGGGTTTGTGTAATTTTGGAATGGGGGCCATTTTATTGCCTTAGAGTGTCAAACCTTTGTTAGTCATTATCAAACTTTAGTTAATAAGAGAAAAGACCCCAATTTATTAAGATAATGATTTTATATTAATTAAGCAATAGGCTAACCATATTAGGATTTAATATTATTAAGGAGAAGGAAATATTTAACTAAGTAAATTAAAATATGTTACCTTCCTAGTTGAAATGGGTTTAATGTACCCTAGAGCGATTTAGAAAATATGTTGACCTTGTATCTAGACCTGGTTCTTACACCGTAGAGTTGATTTTAGTGGTGTAAGTTATTTGTTGAACCCTAGAGGATTAACCCTGTGTAAACTCTTTTACCTGTATTCTTAATCTTGTAACAAAAAATAAATTTAGTCGTTATTTTTGGGTAAGTGTTAGGTGTTAGCGCATTCCAAGAACATTTTTTTGTAGGTGTTACATTTGGTCTCATAGCTGTAGGTTCAAATCTTGGACCCTTGGGCACACTAGAAAACACGAGACATAAACTTTTAACCTAGTGCAATATTGTTCTTCTAAACCCAAAAAAACACACTATCTGACTTTTGTATAATTTTAGAAGACATAGAAAAGTGAAACAAAACCTAAAATGATGAAGTAACTCTCACCTTGGTCTACACAGGAGGTGTCAACTAGATGAGGGGTCTTTTGACATAGACCTAGGTATACCACCGCTAGATCAGGCTGTAACGACCATTCTTCCCCAGATTTTACAGAAGCTTTAGGATGTCAATGCCACTATACACGAAGGGTCACTAAGAGGCCGACCTGCTAGGTAGGATATGGAGCTACCAGTTGAAGTTAGGGCATATTCTTGATACAATGAGGAACATGGGGTAGAGAACTACTGTGTGGAGTCAACTAGGGTAGAGTCACCTCAGAAAGGGCATGGGGACATGATTTTAAGGCACAGGGATAGGTCTCAGAGCCCTAGGCTTAGAGATGAGCATGCTGAGAGGCCAAGGGGTCGCGAGAATATAACTGTAGACCATATCAGGGAGATCCTGAAGCTACGGCCATCGCATTATTCCAAAGACACGAGAGATTTTCAGGTAGAGGCTTGGTTAGTGAGCTTGAGCTGATGCTTCAAGCTTTTCCCTTGTTCTAGCAACACAAAATCTCGTGTTGCAATCCATCTACTGAGGGATGGAGCAGGAGTTTGGTGGAGGACTGAGGAGCAGAAGCTCCATGTAGACTAAGAGATAGTGACTTGGGAGCTTTCTGAGGAGCATTTCAGGAGCAGGTACCTACCCAGGAGGTTTATTCAGCATAGGATAGATGAGTTTTATGACCTCTTCCAAGCATTTATCACCGTAGCCAAGTCTGAGAGTCAATTTCTAGACCTACTCCAGTATGTTTACTACATGCACGATGATAAATTACCGATAAATAGGTTTATTTGGGACCTGAATTTGGATTTGGTTGGTTCGTTATGTATTCACTACCCACAGACACTAACAGAGGCCATGGAGAAGGCCTATATTGTAGAGGAGACACGAGGGAAGACATAGCAAGCTAGAGATAGAGTTTGGAGCCGCATCCAGTAGGTGTAGGAAAATAGGTCGAGGAGGTCAGCTCCTCCTCATGGTGGATAGAGTTCAGTGCAGTCTTCCTTCAGGCCACCTCAGCAACAGCAGCAGACCCACCCACCTTATAGACCTCCTTAGAGATTCTACACATAGAGGGGGCAAAGTATTGGGCCTCCTCCTAGGGGTCCCATCAGGACACAGGGTGTATAGAGAGCTCAGTCAGCAAGAGCTCGTTAATAGAGACCTCAACAGTCCTTAATCGGGTCATCAGGATCCATAACATAGACATCTTAAGTACCGATTGGAGTTGCATCCCACTGGAGAGGGATGGGCAACTGTTATGGTTGCAACATTGTTGGACACCATTGGAGAGAGTGCCCATATAACCCTAGCAACAAGGTTAAGACGCAGATCTCAAAGCTGACTATTGGAGATATAGGACAAAGCCATCGGATTTATGTTGCGATCGAGAACTGCCAGGCTGAGCATCAGAGTACCATCATAGAGACGAAAGGTAGTATTGGTGGTCTTTCTTCCTCATATCTATTTGATTCTGGATCTTTTTATTCTTTTATTGCACCATCTTTAGTAGAGTGTTGCAGGATGGTGGTAGTTAGGAAGGGTTGTAGTTGGGATGTTGAGAAGGCTTCTGGGGCCAAAATTTTTGTAGACTCGTTAGTTAAGGAGTGTGTAGTGAATTTGAGACCCTTCACCACTACCTCGAATCTTTGAATCCTTCCTTTGGGTTCTTATGGTGTCATCTTGGGCATGGACTTGTTATCTGTACACAAATATAGAGTGGACTATTACCACAAGACTATTTCTTGTACAGACGATCTAGGAGTGGAGTCAGTGATAGCAGGGGTTAAGAAACCCACTTCTATTCGCACCATCTACGCTATGTAGCTTGAGCGGTGTGTGTGACGAGTTTTCCACATGTATGATGTTATGATTAGTGAAAGATCTGAGGATGAGTCTAGTGGACCATACCTTGATGACCATCACATAGTGAGAGAGTTTGCTAATGTTTTTCCTAGGGAGCTACCAAGGTTACCTCCCCCACGTTAGATAGATTTTTACATAGATTTGGTTCCGGGTGTAGAGCCTATCTCACGAGCACCTTATTGGATGACTGCCCCTGAGCTCTGTGATCTCAAGTTATAACTTGAGAGCCTTTTGGATAAAGGCCTAATCCGTCCTAGTGTATCCCATTGGGGTACACCGGTGATTTTTGTAAAGAAGAAGGACGGATCTCTACTTAGATGAACAAATTAAAGATCAATAATCGTTACCCCCTTCCACACATTGATGATTTATTTGATCAAATGAAGGGGGGCACATTTTTCTCCAAGATAGATCTAAAGTCAGGGTATCACCAGCTGAGGATTACGGAGGCAGATATTCATAAGACCACATTTCACACTAGATATGGCCACTACGAGTTCACAGTGGTACCTTTTGGTCTAACGAATGCCCCCACAATGTTCATGAGCTTGATGAATGGGGTGTTCAGGAATTTTCTAAATCACTTCATGGTCATCTTCCTTGATGAAATTCTGATTTACTCATGTACACATGATGAGCACGAGGAGCAACTTTGTCAAGTTCTTCAATGTCTTCGTGAGCAGCATCTTTATGGGAACTTGGAGAAATGTGCGTTCTTTCAGTCAGAGGTGAAATATTTGGGCCACATCATTTTTGGGGAAGGTATCATAGTCGATCCTTCCAAGATTCAAGATATCATGGATTGGCCAACACCCACTAGTGTGACAGAGGTGCGCAGCTTCATTGGATTGGCAGGATATTACAGAAGATTTGTTCAGGACTTTTCTATAATTGTGCACCCCATCACTTCCCTTCAGTGGAAAGGGAAGAAATGTTTTTGCTCTGATAGATGTAAGCAAGCCTTCAAGAAACTGAAGGAATGCCTTATGATAGCGCCTATTCTAGCAGTGCCAGATCCTCATGGCAAGTTCTACGTTTGCACAAATGCTTCTTTGGCAGGACTTGGAGATGTTTTGATGCAAGAGGGCAGAGTAGTTGCATTCGAGTCTTCCAAACTCAAGGATTATGAGCTCAATTCTCTGACTCATGACCTTAATCTTGTAGTATTTGTACATGCCTTGGTGCATTGGAGACACTTCCTTCTTGGTAAGAGATTTACACTCAAGACTGATCAATTGAGTCGTCACCACCTCTTCATGCAACCCAATCTCAACGCTCGTCAGTGGCGTTGGATAGAGTTACTTTTTGAGTGTGATATGGAGATAGAGCATGTGAAGGGGAAGGAGAATGTGGTTACATATGCCCTGAGTAGACGGAGACATGTGGCTATGGCTACTTCAGTGGGTACAGATTTGTGGAGCAAGATTTTGCAGTAGCTTACTCATGATAGTTTCTATCTTACAGCCAGAGTATATATTGAGTCTCAGAGACCCCTTGAGGGGATATTTAATGGATTTTCATTAGAGGAAAATGGTCTTCTCAGACACAGCAGTTGGATATATGTTCCTAGAGATGGAGGATATATAAACAAACCCAAAAGTTAATAAAAACATTGATAATTAAAGATCAACAAGATGTAAAAATGCATATACCACCAAATGTATTCCCATATGAGAAATTAAGACAAAGTAGTTTTAATAATCATCAAGTACAATACATAAATGTTCATATGTATCTTCAAATCTTAGTGACTAAATCTAGTTACGGTTCCAACTTTACAAGGGACAACAAAAGTTCGTCAAAAGGACAACCTTAACATCTTGGGCTTATACTGAATATCCTCAGGTAGTTGTCTATATGTTAGGCACCACATTCAATTCTATACTAATATTCAAGGAGCAAAAAAAACTAAGCAATTGACACTACACAATTGGCTGTCATGACCCAAAAGGGTGATTAAGTGCCCTATTAAACTATAGTCTCTCCCAATCCTGATCGGGGTTCAATCTAGTGGTTTTTCGCTAAAGAAAGGTTATCATAAACCCATGTGAACTGTGCTCAACATACCCATAAATGAAAACTAAAACCACATTGGCCTTGATTCCAACTAAACCAGTTTATTTAAGGAATGACTGAAAGGGGATTTATAAACCTTTCATGATTAAAAACAACTCGCATACTCAGAGAAGGCATTCCCAAATAATGCAACAACTCGAGTACCTAGGTCTAGAAGCCATGGAAATAGGAACATATCAAATACATAGGAAGAAAAACAAATTGAAATATAACAAGCTCGTATGAAAAGTAAGAGGTTTATAGTTATAGCAAGCTTGCTTTCACAACAGAAATTACTAGCTAAAGACAACTTGATAACCCAGTTACTCAATCAAAGAGGTTCAGATAAATTATGGTAGAAGGTTGTTCACTTAAGTATGAAAACGCTACAGCCAGAGTAAGAAAGATAAATATCTGTTGTCCACCATTAACACTGGTAACTATTATTGAAATAACAAGAAAACTTCAAAGGGAAAGGAGAGGTTTCCCAATAAGGCATCCAAACCCACAATAGATCTCCAAGGTAACATTTATTCAGAAGAACATTTATCAGAATGAAAACATCCACAACATTTGAGAACCAAAACCAGAGGGAGATCTAAGAATAACCAACAAGTTAAAAATGACTGAACACAATCCACAAAATCACATTCGAAAATACCAATTTTCAGGAATGAGAAATGTTTTATTTTAGGTGATTTTTAATTCTTAGGAATTACTGAGATGGGTAGCTTATCATGCCTTATTTACATGCCTCCAAACCTGTAACCATGTTGACCAAGCTCTAGCAACTTTAACATAAGGCGAAAGTTCTTGCTTTAGCTTGCTAGAAATCCAAACTATGTTTCACACCCACGTTTTTGGCACAGGAAGGGAGAAAGCAGTAGAAAGAGGCTCAAAACCTGAAAAAATGTATTTGTTTTGGAAGATCCACTCATTTTCTACAGCCCCGAAGCTAAATCCCTCCACTGAACTCACGCGAACAGTCCCAAATTTTGCGTATGCAGACAACCCACCACAAACGCCAGAACCGGTGTAAAAATAGAAAATACAATGTAGGAATTCAACAAAAAAATTTACATTTAGTCCCACCAAACATATGCCAAACATGTTCCAAAATAAAATAAAGAAATGGCAGGAGGCCATAAATTCCTCCACGCACCCACTTGTCAGTAATAAGAAATATTTAAACAAGGAATTCAAAGCTAGAGGAATAAAACAAGTGCATCCAGCTAAAGAGCTATTGGGTAAAGTGCCCAACAACCCACCATTCACCAACAAGAACAAAAAAAATCAAGCCCAAGGTAACCAAAAACCCCATGCCAAGTAGATTGAATAAATGACCATAAAGAATGGCAGGTCGGTGTGTGAATGAAATAAATGTACCACTTTCTCTATAAAATCATAGTTGGTGTGTTTTGACCCTATGGTAAAAGTGTTTATAAGCTACATCAATAATCAGGCTATAATGGAGTTATACAAAAATAGATATATAATGTTTAGAAAATGCAGCTTATTAAACCAATCCTTTGAAATTGCAAAATCCACGGATAGTGGAGTTCAAGACTGGGTTGTTCAAGAACATGGTGGAAACAACACACGGTAAAAAAAATCATCGTACCACGCATGGACCCAGACAAAACTCAATGAAATGAAATGAGCTAGGAAAATATAATATTGATTATCAACCAACGCGAAAAAAATATGCACCATTTGAAGTTGAATCACATCACCTTAGAATAAAGAGTAAGTGTTAAAATGTTGGAACATTTTTATAACTCGCATGACAATAAAAATCACAATACAACAAATTATAGCTATATATAATTCATCAATATAAATACTAATCAGATTATTACTAATGATTCTCATATTGATGATTGAAAAAAAAAGTAGGCAGAGAGTAATATGCATACCTTAGTAATTGCATCTCACTTGGAAAATAAAATAAAAAATTAACTACACTTAAAGTGTATGGAGAAGAATCAACAAAAGATGACACCAATGTCCATTTTCATGGTCACAATGGGGAACTAGTGACACAAAATAGGGCATTAGAGGTAATGTATACTTCTTCCTTGATATCACCAGCCTCCATATTGTTTTGATCTTCACATTGGGTGTGAAGGTCTCATCATAGTCAATTCCTTCCTGCAGAGCATAACCCTTTGTAACTAACCATGCTTTATGATTTTCGATGGATCCATCTTCCCTATATTTTGTTTTAAAAATCCACTTGCAACCAGTGGACTTCTTTCCTGTAGGAAGATCGACAAGTTCCCACCTCTGATTCTGTATAAAAGAGTCATATTCTACATCCATGGATTTCTTCCACTCTGGGTGATTGAGTGCCTCTTGAACTAAACCAAGTTCAGTTCCTTCAATTACTAAACTCATGAGTGTGAGATTTACTTCACCTCTTTCTTGACTTCTCGTACGAACTCCTGATGAATTGTCTGGAAGAGAGTTCAGGTGGGAGTCTCTAATGGTGCTTTTCACACATTTTGGACGCTGACGTTGTTGTTGATGATAAGAACTACTTTCCAGATTTCCAAGATCAACATATAGTTCTCCTTAGAGCTCATCCTTCTTTTTTGTAAGATCCTCATCCTCATCATCTCGATGTTTGAGTAGTCTATGAGAGGAGATAGGTGTTGAATCTTCCTTTTGTGGAAGTGAGTCAAAGCATGACTCATCACAAACAACATCTCTGCTCTCATATATCTTCTTTGTGTCAGGATCCATGAGCCAATAGGATTTGGAGGTGGTACTATATCCTAGAAATATGCATTGGTGTGTCTTCATATCAAAATTATTCCTCTTCTTATCTAGAACATGCATATAAGCAGTATAACCAAATATTCTCAACTGAGAAATAGATGGTTTGTGAATTATCCATACCTCTTCTAGTGTCTTTTCCTTCAAGATCTTTGTAGGTTCTCGATTAAGAAGAGATACAACTTTCTAGAATGCTTTTACTAAAAAAAAATCTCCTTCTTTGCAGTAGAAAGCATGCAATGAGCCATATCCATGACAGTCCGATTGCGACACTCTGCAATTCCATTCTTATGTCAGGTATAGGGGGAAGTCAAGTGCCAAGCATCTAGGACAAAGAGGTAATGAATGTGAGAGAGGAGGAAGTCCGCATACTGGCGTCTTTGAACTAGGATGATAGAGGGAGCTCACAAAAATATGTCCAAACCAATAGTGTTAGAGTGCAGTGGATTCCATCATTGAGGCAAATAACGCAACTATAGAGGATGAAAGTGCATCTAATACAAATAAACAATCCTTCAAAAATGCTCTAGCAAGTATCTTACCTTTTTTAGATATCAATTGAGAATTGATGCCATTCTGAACCAGTAACTCCACTTTAAGCTTGTGATTCAAAAGTTGAGAGATAGACAGCAGATTTGTGGCTAGGCCAAGAACATAGAGTAGATTTTTGAGATTAAATTTCCTCCTCCCTAGAGGAATGGTCACATTGCCAATTAATTTTTCATATACTCCTTGTTGTCTACAATACCAACCCGATCTCCAATGGGTCGAGTAGTTTATAAAATGAACAACTTTCTATCACTAGTCATGTGCTTACTGGTGCCTAAATCTATCAGCCAAATATTGTCTAATGGATCTGATGTTTGGGATACAAGTACCGAGTCATCTTCATGTGTGCCAAAATTTGTCGATTTTGGAGTATCTCCATCTGTGTCTTCATCTGGTTGGGATGTGATATGTCCTTTTTTCTTCTTTGTGCGAGGAAACCACTTGGATTTCTTTAAATCACCTCATCCAGATGTGTTTTGTTCTCCATAATTTCATTCATGGAGCAAATGTGACACCTAAGACTTCTGCTTCTATTTTTTCTTTTGCGATGGCTTCTGTGTCAGCTTCTCTTGCTGACCTTTATGAGGCTTCTTTGTCTTCTTTTTCCTGGAGATCAATGCTTTTTCCTCTGAATGAATGGCTTCTTCCTGTTGCAGTTGGTAAAACTCAACTCTTTTTGAGTGATTTTCAATGTGGTGATAAACGTTTTGAACTAAGATGGAAGAGTTCACAGTGTGAGTGGGACCAACAACTTGTCTTTGACCACTTCTCCAAGTGCAACTAGCTCAACTCGTAACTTTGTTACTCGATGTAGAAACTCTTCCACTTTCTCACCATCTTCTATACTCATGGTATGCATATTTCACTGGAGATGAAGAATCTTCGTCAATTTTTTTTCTTTGTATATCATGGATAGAGTATCCCAAGCTACTTTTAATGTTGCGGCATTTCAAATTTGTGGTTGCACCTCATCAAATATGCTCAATGTATCAAGATCAATGCTTTTTATTTGGCTTTTTCATACTTGATCCGCTCATCATTGTTGGTGGGACGAATAAGTTTATCAATTACGATCTCACAAAGGTCTTCGAATAGGAGAATGGTTTGGATATTCATCTTCCATACAGCATAATTTAGCCCTTTCAAGAGTTGGGCATCTAAAAGCAATATTTTTTAAGCTGACATAGTGTCAAAAAAACTAAAATTTTATTTTTTATTTATTTTAAAGAGGTACCATATCTTACTGTTGAACAATATATTTAAGATGGGCTCAATACTCTCTTGCAGTGAGATGCAGATGTTTCTATGGGTGTTCTATCTTACGTTCATTATCTGCTTCATATTATTTTTTGATCTCCACATGTACCTTCTTCGCTTGACACCATACGTCGAACTTGAACCACTCTAGTAGTCATTGACGCACAAACTCCTCAAATTGTAGATTGCCGCAGTTATTAAGGTTGTCAATCAAAGCAAAGTATAGACCAATGCTATCTTCCAAGCTTCTTACCTGTAATTGATCGCTTCGATTGCTCCCAACACTACTCTCAGCATGAGACATATACTCCTTCGGTACAAATTATCCTCCTGATTTCCTTGATGGCTACCTTCTATTCTTCTGATCTCTGCATTTTTGTGAAAAAACAAGTCTCTGGATGCATGATCAACTCTATAGTCATCTATAGTTATCTTCAGTTCCACCACATGTTTTTCCATTAATTTGTTTATTCTTTCAGTTAATAAACTACAGCATCTTTCAGTCTTAGCATGATCGATGCCTGATTTTTAGGTTCTAGTTTGAATTTATATTGTGTTATCTGCTCTTGCTCTGTCAAATAAACTATAGCAAATTGTTTTAAATGCAATCTTTCTCCTTCAGACTTCAACGTACAGCAGAAGGAGAAAAAGATAGTTTTGAATAAAACAAATATTATGTTCTCTCTTAGCTTTTTTGTTCTCTCACTTTATGAGCAGATGTATTATTATTATTTATTTGCATAGTATAGTGTAAGTGTTATTTTTATTTAAAATATTCAATTGGTATCAAATTTGGTTGCAGGACTGTTCCTTTTTACAAAATTTGTAGGTTAACGGTTATCTCCGAGAATTATCATAATGTCAAATGGTGGAAATTTCTCATTCCATCTTCCACTGTTTATCGGAGACAACTACGATTATTGGAGTATAAAGATGAAGACTCTACTATTATCCCAAGATATCTAGGATTTAGTAGAAGGAGGATACATGGAACCTGCAAATCAAAATGTTTTAAATGCTTTAACAACAAATCAACGAACTCAATTGAAAGAAGACAAAAAGAAGGACAATCGAGCTCTTTTTGCTATCCAATTTGCATTGGATATATCAATTTTTTCCCATATAGCTGCTATGAGAAAGTCAAAGAATTTCTGGGAATCCCTACAAACTGCATACCAAGGATCTAACAAAATAAGGTTGGTAAGACTTCAAACCCTTCGAAGAGATTTTGAAGGTTCAAGTATGAAGGAAGTTGAGTCTATTCAAGAGTTTATTACTAGGGCTCAAAGTATTGTGAACCATCTTAAAACTCAAGGGGAAAGTGTCATAGAGAAAAAAATTGTAGAAAATATTTTGAGATCTCTTCCTCAAAAGTTTGATCTAGTGGTCATAGCCATTGAAGAAAGTAAAGATCTAACTACATTCAAACTTGCAGAGTTGATAGGTTCTTTGAAATCTCATGAGGAGCGTATGCAACATTCTACAGTGAACCTAGTTCAAGCCTTCCAGTCTACTGTAAGAATTGAAGAAAAATCTACAACCCCTTCTCAATCAAGCAAATCTGAAGGGGAGCCTTCTACATCTAGAGGACGTGGCAGAGGAAGAGGAAGAGGAAACAAAAAAGGAAGAGGAAGAAGTTCAATGGATCGGAGAAGCATCTAGTGCTAGTATTGTGAAAAGTATGGACACTATGAATCTGAATGTAGAAAGAAAAAATATGATTTGAATAAGTCAAGAGCCAACTATACTGAAGAGTCTTTTGAAGAAGTAAAACACTCTACATTCTTCACTTGCAATTTGGAAAAAGAACCTCAAAAGGATGTTTGGTTCTTGGATAGCGGTTGCTCAAATCATATGACAGGTAAATCTGATCTCTTTGTCAAATTAGATGAATCTATAAGGAGTTAAGTAAAATTTGGTGATGATAAAGAGGTTGATGTAATTTGAAAAGGTACCCTTGCAATGAAAACTAAGCAAGGAGAAAGTACATTTATTCATGACACTTTGCATGTGCCCAAATTACAACATAATCTTTTAAGTATTGGGCAGCTTGTAGCAAAAAATTACAAGGTTGTGTTTGAAGATAACTGCTGCAAAATATTTGATAAATCAGCTAATCATTATCTTGTAGCAAAGGCTTGTATGACAGAGAATCGATTATTTCCTCTCACTTTGGAGTCCACTAAGATGCATGCCCTCAAGGAAACCACAGATGATTCATGGTTATGGCACCAATGGTATGGTCATTTGCATTTTCAAGGATTAAGTTTTCTTCATAAGAAAATCATGGTGAGAGGACTTCCTGCAATTCAGGCAAAAGAAGAAGTTTTTTCAGGGTGTGCACTTGGCAAGCAACATTGAGACAGTTTTCTAGTGAACAAATCATGGAGGGAAAAATATCCTCTAGAGTTTGTGCATAGTGACATTTGTGGTGACATGCAAGAGGAATCTTTGGGTAAGAATATTTACTTTCTGACATTTATTGATGATTTCACACGCCACACATGGGTTTATTTTCTTAAGCAGAAATCTGAGGCATTTGAATGCTTCAAGCATTTTAAGGCTATGGAAGAAAATCAAAGCGGGTATTCTCTCAAAATACTTAGAACAGATAGAGGGGGAGAATTCACTTCTAATGAGTTTGTTGATTTTTGTAATACTCATGGAATTAAGAGACAACTTACGTCAGCTTATACCCCACAGCATAATGGCATTACAGAAATAAATAACCGTACCATTATGGAGATGGCACAAAGTATGTTGCAGTTCAAAAACCTTCCTAATTCTATTGGGGAGCTGTAGTAGCAACCGCAATTTATATTTTGAATTGAAGCCCAACAAAATTGCTTCAAAATATCACTCCCAAGGAAGCCTAGAGTGGACACAAGCCCTTAGTAGCTTACTTTCGTGTATTTGGTTTCCTTGCATATGTTCATGTTCCAGAAAAGAAGCGGAAGAAGTTGGATGCAAAATACCAACTTTGTATCTTTGTGGGCTATTCAGATTTTACGAAAGGATACAAGTTTTATAATCCTGACACACATAAATGGATTATTAGTCGAGATGTGGTTTTTGATGAAGGGGGAGTATGGCAATGGCAAAAAGGAGATCAACAAACTACACCACTCATCATAGGTATAAAAGATGTTCAACAAGTTCCTCCTCTCCCCACAAGATCAAGTGGAAGTTTAAGCCCCAGTTCATTAAGTTCACCAAGTTCCTCTTTAGGTGATAGTTTTAGTCCACAATTAAGTCCAAGTTCTTCATGAAAGGTATGAATTTTAAATGAAATTTATCAAAGGAGTTCTAATTTGAATCCAGTTGTCAATTTTTCTTTGTTTAGTACCATTCAAGTTGAACCTTCGGTGTATGAAGAAGGGATGAAAGAACAAGTATGGATTGATGTTATGAAGGAAGAGATGCATGCAATTGATAAAAACAATACATGGGAATTAGTGCAACTTCCTAAAGATAAGGAAGTGATTGGTGTCAAATGGATTTATAAGGTGAAATATCATGTTGATGGTTTTATGAATAAACACAAGGCAAGATTAGTTGCCAAGGGATTTGCACAAACGCCTAGAGTAGATTATTCAGAGACTTTCACTCCAGTTGCAAGATTTGATACAATCAAGATTATATTGGCTATTGTTGCACAACACAAGTGGCCAATCTATCAGATGGATGTACAATCAGCCTTCCTAAATGGTTTTATTTATGAGGAAGTTTATGTGAAACAACCTATTTGTTATGAAATTCCAGGAAAATAACATTTGGTTTACAAGCTAAAAAGGGCTCTTTATGGGTTGAAGCAAGCACCTCGTGCTTGGTATGCAAGGATTGACAGTTATTTCTTGAAGAAAGAATTCATTTGAAGTTCCTCAGATTTAACCCTCTATATCCAGCATCTTGGTAATGATATTCTAATTGTTTTCCTTTATGTTGATGATCTCATTTATACAGGTAACAGCCCATCTCTCCTGGAGAAATTTCAAGTAGAAATGAAACAAGAATTTGAGATGTCAGATCTGGGACTCATGCATTATTTTCTTGGACTAGAGGTGCAACAACAATCTAAAGGTATATCCATTTCTCAAACCAAGTATGTGGCTGATCTATTGAAGCGGTTTAGAATGATGTCATGCACTTCAGTTGCCACCCCTGTTTCCCTTAGTGACAAATTAACCAAGGAAGATGCAAGTTCCAAAGTAGATCCTACTTTATACACAAGTTTGGTTGGGAGCCTCATGCACCTCACTACCACGAGACCTGATATTATGTATGTTGTGAGCCTCATCTCTCAGTTCATGTAGGATCCACATGAATCTCATTGGCGTGCTACAAAAGGAATTTTAAGGTATGTGAGTGGTACACACAATTTTGGCATTCATTATTCTCCCACACATAAGTTTGAGCTATGTGGTTACACGGATTCTGATTCGGCTAGTTCAGTGGATGATAGAAAATCCACATCTGATTATATTTTCTCACTTGGTTCTAGAGTTGTCTCATGGAGTAGTAAAAAGCAGGAAACCATTGCTCTCTCTTCCGCAGAAGCAGAGTATATCGCAGCAGCAACAACTAGTTGTCAAGTCATATGGATTAGACGGATTTTGGAAGATTTGCATTTGGTTCAGGACATCCAACAACTATTTACTGTGATAACAGTAGTACCATTGCAATGACAAAAAAGATTGTGTTTCATGCTAGATTGAAGCACATTGAGATTCGACATCACATCATCAGAGACTTAGTTCAAGACGGGACAGTGGAATTACAGTTTTGCCCTACAACGGAGCAAGTTGCTGATATTTTTACTAAAGCTCTACCTACAGCCAGTTTTGTTACTTTGAGGAATCAGTTGGGACTCATCCTCGTTGCTCATGCAGGGGGAGATTGAAGGATGCATAATCAAGTGCAAACTCTACAGTCATTTTCAGTTCCACCGCAAGTTTTTTCCATTAATTTGTTTATTCTTTCAGTTAATAAACTGCAGCATCTTTCAGTCTTAGCATAATGGATTCCTAATTTTTAGGTTCTAGTTTGAATTTATCTTGTGTTATCTGCTCTTTCTCTGTCAAATAAACTATAGCAGATTGTTTTAAACGCAATCTTTCTCCTTCAGACTTCAACGTACAGTAGAAGGAGAAAAAGACAGTTTTGAATAAAACAAATATTTTTTGTTCTCTCTTAGCTTTGCTGTTCGCTCACTTTGTGAACGGATGTATTATTTGTTTTATTTGCACGGTATAGTGTAAGTGCTGTTTTTATTCATAATCTTCAATTTATTGATTTGTGCAGTAAAAAGACAAAAAAAAAACAGCTTTATGAAGGAATGGGACGGCTGGCTTTTTAGCATGAAGATCTGATTTTTTTAGTAACTAATGCTCCAACCATATTTGTATTCCAATGCTCCCACATTTAGTTTGATGGCCTGGCCACTGGTTTTAGTTCCCACGCAGGTATCAAATCTCCCCGTATCCATAAATCTCCGTGCCTCAGCTCAACAACAGGTTCATGCTCCTTTATGCAGCCAAAACTGGTCGTTGCTACAACAAAAATTTCTCCAAAAAGCCACGCAAATCTGCAGGTTGCTACCAAACTAAACTTGGCTCACCTCGAACCTAGCTCTGATACGAATGACAGCCCGAGATAGAAGAAAGAAGCAAACTGTATTATATTGATGATCAAATAGGATACAATCATCTGAATTTATACACGGAGGAGAAAGATCTAGAGAGGAAGAATGATCTAGAAAAGATAAGCCTAGAGAAGAAATATGAGGAAAGATCCTAAAACAATGTATTATTTTAATTATTTTGCTAACAACGTTATCGCTATGCCATTCCTACTGGTACGGTGAGCATAGCTATTCTCATAAATAAAACCAAAAAAATCCCAATATCTGTCATTAATGTTATGAAAATGTCTCAAATTCCGTTCACCTTATAAATTAGGGGATTTGAGGGAAAGGCTTAATGAGCATACGCAAATGTTGCCCGTGCTTCCCGAAACAGAAGCGACAAAAGATTTCGGGCAGCAGTCGATATCATCAATTTTAAATAAAACGGGCGTCGAAATTTATGGATTACGCATGTGCAGGTGGGTTGATGAAAGTGCCCTAGTCAGAACCCGCAGGTCTGATGATCAAATCTCGGCGGCGCAGGGGTCGGGGTGGTTTCCCTGTTCTTGTTATGCTTATTATTTTCAAAATGAACAATAATTATAGTGGATGTTAAGGAAGATGGCGATGTCTTGTTTGAGTTGGACTGTATGGGCGGTGTTAGAATCAACAATTTCCTCTGGGCGGTGTTAGAATCAACAACTTCCTTTATTGTCAAAATGAATAATAATTATAGTGGACGCTAAGAACAATGGCGATGTCTGGTTTCAGTTGTACTGCATGGGCGGTGTTAGAATGAACTTCCTTTATTGTCAAAATAAACAATAATTATAGTTGACGCTAAGGATGATGGCGATGTCTGGTTACAGTTGGACTATATGGGCAGTGTTAGAATCAGCAACTTCCTCCCCCCTTTATATTATTTGGAGAATGCCTTCGATGTAATTAAAAATTTAATAGTTTAATAATAAATATTTAAAATAATTGTAATTATATCACGAAAAATAATAAAGAGATTTAATTATTATAAATTTGTTTGTTAAAAATGAGGTGAGTAAATCTTAAAATCATTTTAACCTTAACTTTAGGGGAGCCACGTTTCAGATTTTTTTTTTTAAGTGTGAATAGAGTGTGTTGGCATTCCGTTCTCCCTACAAAAACATTCACACAAATTAAAATTATAATTTATTAGAAGAAATTAGAAATGTTCTAAAAACTAAATCAATTTTAAAAAGTAAATGTTAAATAGATTCTCTTAAAATATCTAGATATACACTTCACTCATGAAGATTCATATAGAGACACTGCCTAGGATTGATATCAGCGAAGGAGACAGGGGAGTTACAGAGTTGTCTCCTCTATCGACATGAGTTCTTTAGGCGGGCCTATCGAGATCTCACCTCACAAGATCGACATCGAGGTTTCCAGGGTAGGCATTACCATTATTGGTGTGATTGAGTCGGCCTTGGTGTAGAAGGTGGAGGCTTTTACAAAGCCCAGGCTAGAGTGTTTGTCTTTGTAGGCTAGAGATTGAATCCCACTTTTTGTTGAACAAGGTATTTCAAATAGTTTTATCTCTGGGGACTCTTGGAGTTTGGATGGTGATAATGTTTTCATTAGCTCTGGGAGATCGAGCTCTGATCAAGGGAGTGAACATGAAGAGGTTGTGGAGGTTGGGAATGATGTTGTCTCTCCTCTACATGGTAAAATTGAAATTCTTATAGATGCGGTGGTTTTAGTAGAGCCGATGGATCCTTGTAGGAAATTGGATGAAAAGAATCTTTGTAAAGATAAAATAGCTAAATATGGTGATCCTAATAGTCTTACAGTATTAGACTTTTGGGAGGGGCCTTTGTACAAGGATTATACAAAATTATATTTTGGAGAAATGTATGATAGAAAGGAAATTGAGGAGGATGGTTGGCTCAAAGTTCAATTCAGGAAAAAAACATTCTAAAGTGATCCAACCTAATGATAGGGTGATGAGAAGAAAACATTCATGTTTACTTTAGTTTGTCAGTTTTGAATCATTAATCTATTTCTTCTTTTAGTTGGTGTTTGGTTTTTCATGTTGTTAAGAAAAGTATGTGAATCCTAAAATAAAAATAAATGATTAATCCATCAATAAAAAAATCCAAATAAATCACATAGCATGTATAAAAGGAGAACCAGAAAAGTCACAACTGCTTTTGGATTAGAAGGGGTTGTTGCATTGGAATCAATCCTTCATATAACCCTTGGATTTAAGAAACTACCAACAAGTACATGAAAATGTAAGAAAAAAACATCTAAATCCTTTAGTTCACCTAAACCCTAGGCATAAAAATATTGAGTTAAATCCATGCAATGGAATGAAATTAAAATTTTTGCTTAACTTGTGTCTAATGCGAGTTATCTTGTGGAGAACCTATCACATAAATGCAATTTAAAGGGGAAAAATTAAATGTAAACAAAACATTAGAAAATAGTTTAATTGTTTGTCTTGTTTATATTATTATTAATTAATTATCAATTTATGTGATGGTGCAAAATGTCATGAAGTGTATAGAAAAGAGCTACAGGGTAGGTGTCACCGACTGAATGGAAAAGAGAAGCATGTATCAAGTTATGGATATGCCTATTAGCCTAATTAACAACCTAAATGCTTTTTCTTTATTATTCAAACTTTTTTATTTTTCGTTTAAGTGCTTGCTATTTAATTTTATTTGCTACTTTGTTGGGTGATTTTTCTAAGTCATAATTGGCTGAACATTTTTGCATAAGAACGTCCCTGTGGGTGCACTTTACACTAAAACTCCTTCCAACTTTATGGAACATGTACCAAAATTTCCTCCTAGTGTTTGGGTAAAGTCCTCCTTGTTCAATATGAATTACACTTAAATAAAAGAAAGCATCCAAATAAGACCTCTTATGCGGTAATTTCTGCTCTCCTTTATTTTAAGTTTTCTTTGACTCTGTAGTTATTTTGTTGTGATAAGAATTTGATTTTATTTCAACATTAGGTTCTTACAACAAGATTATTTGGGCCTACAACTTTCATAGCCTCAAAGATCAATGTTTCGTTCCGGGTGTTGGTGCTCAATTTGATCTCTCCCCATTTGTTCTAAACATTTCCCAATATGCTTGGTTCGTCATATTTTCTATCTCCCTGAATGGATGTGTACAAGATTTTTCCTTACCAGGGTGTTATTGTAAATCCTTCTCTATGGTCATGGATTGTTGTCGAGCCATGAATTATGTGCAAATTCTTTTTCCTTGAAGAAAAATTCAATTCTGGGCACAAATGGTGTTTTCCCTGCATTTTACGGTTTGACAGGTGTGTTTTCCTTGTCAATGTATATCTCAACATCTTCAGCTGTGTGGTCCTTTCTGATTTGATGCGGCTCGGTGGGGAATTTTCAAACTCTAAGGCCTGCTTCAACTCAAGTCTTGTCCACGTGGAGGGCCTATACTCATTTGAAAATTTGCCCCTCAGTTTGACCTTTGGAGTTGCGCCAAGGAGACACATGGAGGTTTCTGCTGGCCTTGCCCATACTTAGACTTTTCTTTAAGCAGGTGATGTAGCTTTATCAGACCATGGACACGTGGAAGGCCCGTGCTTGTTTGGGGTCTCTGTTTCTGGGCTCCATATAAAAAGAGCACCGTAAGGACACATGGAGGTCTCCGCTCGCTCTGTCCATACTTAGAATTTTTTCAATGGCGGATGCAACTCTGTCGAGTTATGGACACGTGGGGGGCCTACACTCATTTGAAGATCAGCTTCTAGGTCCCACCTACGCAGTTGCACCAAAGAGACATGTGGAGGCTTCTACTGTCTCCTCTTTATACTTAGAATTTTGAAGTGTCTGATGCAACTCTATAGGACCTAGGACACGTGGAAGGCCAGCGCTAATTTGAGGATCTGTCTCTAGGTCCTACCTTAGCAGTTACGCCAGGGAGACACGTGGAGGATTCTACTGGCTCCTCTCTATACTTAAAATTTTCAAGCAACGTTCTAAGGCCTGGGACACATGGAGGGCCCACGCCTGTTTGGGGACCCGCCCATGTACTTTAATTTTGAAGAAACACTGAAGGGACACATGGAGGTTTCCACTGGATCGTGCCCATGCTTAGATATTTTCAATGACCGAAGAAACTTTCTCAAACCCAAGGCACGTGGTGACTTCTGCTGGTCCTTAAAATTTTCTCAACAAATTTTCCAGGTTAGGACACGTGGTGAGCCTGCGATTGTTTAGGGTCTCTAATTTTGGGAACCATATCAAAAGAGAGTCATGGAGACATTTCTGGTGACTCTTCCCTTTCTTGGAATTTTCAACAGCCGAGGAAAATTTCTCAGACCCTAGGCACCTGGCATCTTCCACTGGTTTCTAAATTCTTTCAACAACTTTTTTGGGATGAGACATGTGGTGAGCCCGCGCTTATTTAGGGTCTCCACCATTGGGCACCATATGAAAAGTGTGCCAGTGAAACACGTGGAGCCTTCCACTAACTCTTTTTATACTGAGACTTTTTCAAAGGCCAAAAGGAAATTTTCTTGGGCCTAGGGCACGTGGAAGGCCCGCGCTTATTTGGGAACTTGCCTTTGTACTTTACCTTTGTAGTTGTGCCAAGGAAACACTTTGAGGTTTCCGCTGACTCCTCTTTGCACTTGATTGACTCAGACTCGTAACATAGGTATGTGGAATAATTCATGCATGGAAACTCATTTCTGAGAGGCACGAATGCAGGCATCCATGTGGGGGCACTCATTTCTCAAGGTGTTGCCTCGAGGGTGAAAAGGATTGCTTGTCAGATCCATCTATACAGAGCCACCTAAAAATGATTAAAATAGGGATTTCTCGCATGACATAATAAAAGAATGATTAGAAGGACTGTCAAAAGGTTGTGGCATGGCATCCTAGTCATGGTTGAGGATCTGAGAAAAGTGATCAGTTCATAATTTGTCCACCTTGTGGCTTTCGGGTGTGAATTTGTTAAACATCACTTTCTGAGACAAATTGGTAACAACAAAAGGATTCCTCGAATATTCTTCTTGTTGGGGGGAAATTTGGGATGAGTGAGCAAGTGAAATGTATAAATGCAATGAGAATACTCTTGCAAATGGTCGGGGGTTGAATTCTTACGAGAAAATTTGAGAAAGCCATCTTCCTAAGAGACCATCTGAGAAACCTATTAATATGTTATGTTGTAGATTTGATCATGTCAAGTTGGTTTCAAGTGTACAGCCATTGACAAGCTCTGAGATTGTTCAAGAAAGCTTCCCCTGTTGATGAATCTAATCCACTTCAAATTAATCTGTGTTAATCTTGGGAAAATTTGTGTCTATTTTATTTCAAAATGTCTACAAATAGTATTTCTTGTTCCTATTGCAATCTTGTGTTTCAATACAATACCCAGATCCATTTGGAGCTATGCTCAACAAACTCTACAGAATTCAAACCCGAATTCAAAACACATCTGTAATACATTTGCTTGTACATCTATCATATGCATAAGACCATATAAATAGAAAACTGCTTAAGAAGTTTGATATAAAACCGTGGGTATCAAAACCAAGGGCAAAAAACTATGGGTATCAAAACAATGGGCTCACCGAACCCCCCTGACCCCCCCGAACCCCCCTGACCCGCTCACCGGCGAGCGGGACCGCCATAAAAATACCCGAGTGTAACACATGGAAGGTGTACCAAACTCTAACATGAAAGTAGGCTCCACAAACATAACAATAGTATTTCTTGTTCCAATTGTAATCTTGTGTTCTAATCCCTCCAAATCACACACGATCTCATCTGTGTGATATTTTAGTGGCATTTGCAATTTCATTACGAGAAGAGCCTTCATCCTGTAATGAGATAAACGATTTAAAATAACTTTACTGCCATTTTGTTGATAAAGATTGTTTGTAAGCCTTTGAGTGTATCATAGGGGTGTGGAACCAAGAGTCTTTACTGTTCAATTGAGTCTTTATCTCGAGGCTTTGTGTAAAATTCTTGGAGATTGTGTGAAACCGTGCAAATATGGGCCTCCATTGATGCACTTCTTCTGGTTGAAGGAATATTTTAGCTATCCTTAAGCATTTTTTCATTTAGTTTTCCAATTGTTGTGAAGGTTCTCAAAGATCTGGCAAAATCAATTTTATCCTACTTAATCTCCCACAAAAAATTATTCAAAAACAATGAATCCTACCTGAATTACCCCTGTTTTCCTTGTATGTCCACAAATGAATAAAGTCTACTGCCAAAATATGTAGAAGAAATCGGGATTCCATAATGTCTTTAGTAACCTAAACCTTGTTTAGAAAATATCACCATTCTTAAGAAGTGACAACTCGTGAGAGTTAAATTGTGGTGCAATGATCATATTTTCTCAAGGTTTCTGTTATCTCTCGAAAGTGCACCCTGCAGAGAGATGGATGTAGATTTTCTAAGCTTGCACAATTGATCTCTCTCTTTCATAGATACAATGGAAACACCTCAGGTTTGTGGGTATACCTATTTTGAGGTGAGTCTCTGGTATCAAGGTTGGTTCCTTATTGGTGTATCCTAAACTAATTTCTGGGAGTTTAAGAGTAAAAGATGACTGTAAAATGATTAAAACTAAGGTGATACACCAAATTTGTATGAGGGCTTTGACTGAGTGTATGCACAACTGATTTGGGAAGGATTTTTGACGTACGATCCAATAGTTTTTCTGTAGAATATCTAAGGGAAAAACACTTTATTATACTGAGGGAGAATCACAACAGTACTAATAAGTTAACATGCACATTAAAACTATGTAGAAAATATTGAATTTGCAGCAGGGTAAGATGGTTGATTAGGGAATTTGCATTCACAAGACTAATAAAAAAATACACAAGACTGCAAAATAACTTGGAAAGGATGAAAATACTTCACACTCAGAGGGAAAAAACTGGCAAAATTTGCTTCAGTACTCATATATCCAAAATTCCTCCAGTTGTCCTCCTTGTGCTTTGCAAAGGCACAATTATATAGCAAAAATAAAATTCACCCTCTTCCTAAAAATAGCCTAAGGCTTGTACTTGCCCATGCATCCTATTTTTATCCTTTCTTTAATAATAGATAAAGGAATAAAATAGAGCATGCAATTACAAATAGGCATTATTAGCCTTAATTACAATACACTCAAACTAAAGTTGACTATTCTATTTTTAAGAAAGAAGGGTGAATAATTTGCTAAAAATAAGATTACCTGCTAAGAAAGTTTCTCTTCATGAACATGCAACTCTGTCTTCTTCTCTATTATGTCCTCATGTAAGCATGCAACAAATCAATTCTCTTCCTGTGAATAAATAATTCAACATTTTTTATATTTGCAAAATAAAATATCCCATGTGGGGACCACCTCCAATCTTAGGCTCTGATGGTGACATTCCCTTTGGCCATGACATAGGCATCATAATACATTTGACCACCCCTTTGATTTATTTGGGCATAGACTAAGCAATAATCATAGTTTTAATAATTAAGCTCCTTTGCATAACACATGGTGTATTATATAGTCTGCCACCCCTTCAACCTTCTCTGCTTTGTAATTTTCTTATCGGGCGCTTGCACTTGAATAAACCTAATGATTATAGTTGAAAGACTCACCTTTTCGGTGATCATGCTGACATGTATGGTAGGATATTCATTTTAATCAAGTTGGACTATGATGCACTTTACCCTTTTCGGTGATCATTGGTGATCATTATTCACTGTAGCAATGGGTAATATTTGTGAACTTTGCAAAGTTTATGTAATGATCACTTTAAACTTGTCCCCTTTGAATGATAGCTCGACCCTTCTGATGATTGTGTTGGTGACCGATTTTTTGAAACTAACCCGAGTGGGGTTAGGGTTTCTATGTAGTGTCGGCACGTCAGTACTTGTCATAACCCTGGTTGGGTTTGATTACCTTGGAGATTTAAATGGAGGAAAAGGGGTTGAAACCCTAACATTTAGCATTTTTCACTTGAGCTCCTCTCGAGCTAGAGAAGCTTTGCTCAGATTTCACTGCCGCCATTGATGATTGATTTTTCGAGCTCGGTTCTTCTGCATCTTTTGGCCTTTTCCTCTATTGATACATTTTATGTTACATGGTGGCCTGATGAAGGATTTATTGAGTTCCTATATACAAACTTTTAAGGTAAATCTCTGATTCCATCAATTTCATGGTAGCTTAGAGTTAAATATTCTACCATTTTCATATATGAAGTGGGTTTGATTTCTGATAATGTATTGCATCAAAACTTTGTATTATAAAATGAATGCCATGATTTTCTAAAGTTCGTTGAGGGCATATAATTGTGTTTGACTTTACCTCCTGAAAGTGCTTGTTACATTGATTTGAAAAGGTGGTTTCCATAGAAGTAAAACTTCATCCAATATTGGGTTTGTTTATAAATATGAAGCTCATTTTAATTAGGAATTTCTTCATTTATATGGAATAGGTTTGGGTTTTCTCTATTTGTATAGATTCTACCTTAAATTCCAGATCTGGGCATTTTTTGATTTGGGTATTCGTGTTTGTCTCTAATTCCCAGTTTGAACTTCTGTATTATTTTCTCTGTTAAATGGTGATAAACCAAAAACATGAATGTATCAACCTTGCTCGCCTCTATTCTCTTGTTTGATGGCATTGTACATGCTGATATCTAAAACTCCTGGTGGTTTTTCGTTAGCCATTTCACTAACTTCTTGAGCTCACATTTTGGGCATTTAGCACAATTTGGGTCTCTGTTAATAGCTGTGGAATTATTCTGAGCTTTTATTTTTTGTTGTCATCTTTCTTCTTCTGAGAAAACTCTATGGTTGAGTAGACTTTTATATTTATATGAAGATAACATGGGGATTTTGATTGCAAAACTGGGCTGCCATGAATGTCTGTTTGAGCTTCATACTTATCCTTTCATGCTTGCAAAAAATGATCTCTGTAAGTTTCTATTGACTGTTTGACTGGGTGAAAAATCTCAGATCCATTAGAACACTTGAACTTGGCTTCACTACTTTTGGAAAACCTTGATCTACACCTGTAGCTACATTTGTATTTTTGGCTCTAAGGTTGATTCCGTAACTAAAAATAAATTAGATTTATCAGTTGTGACCGAAGTATATTCTTTGATATGTTGTACCTTGCAAGTGGCATTCTGGAAATTGTAAATTTGTTCCGAATCTGTAGATGAATTTTATATTTGTAGCTCTAAATCATGCATTCAATTTGATCTCTGAACCTATTACTTATTAGAATACTAAAATCTTGTTTGTATCTCAGCATTGTATAATAATTTGGTGGACAGGTTATTTCTCTTAATTTGCAATTTGTCTTTTCCTGTAGCAACTAGCTTTGCAATTTGTCTTTTCCTGTAGCAACTAGCTTTGGATAACAACCTCTTGATCCTTTTCAGCATGCTTGTACTTCCTGAACCTTTTTTTTTAAATTCCTTTTCATCATCATTACTCCCTAAAAATGATGTACATTTTATTCTGAAAACAGTACCATATGATGGTTGTCATTTTGTGCTTGATATTGATTTCTCCATTTTCTGGAACTCTGTACTGGACATCATTCGTATTTCTTTGAAACATTTGATTCTGAGAAATGAAAACTACATAAGTTTTGTTAGAATGTTGTAGTTTCTTTTCCTTTTATGCTTAAGTATTGTATTTGAGCTTCATTACAGCTTTACATGCACGCTGGAAAATTTGAAATGTTACTTTTTCATGGTGAAGCCTTGTCAGAATTTTCCCATAATTCTCTTTTCATTTTGTTTCAGCTACAATTTTATCCTATTTCAGTTAACTTCCGCCTCTAAAATCTAATTCTTCTGCTTCACCTTATAATACGCTTTTAAATGTATGAATTTATGAAGTTGGAAGTATAAAGAGTTAAATTTAACCTTGAGCTCAGTATTGATGATCGTTTGCTTGTCCCTTTTCAGGTACCATGATGTAGTTGTAGTGGACAGCTGGAAAAATAGTACAGAAGGATCAGAAGAACACTCCCTTAAGGAAATGATGGGTTTCTTTTACCTCTTTACATTTTCAACTTCATAAATATATGCATTTTTTTTCCTTTCAGTTATTTCTCACGGCTTGTGTGAGAAAAATATGTACTATTATTACTTATGAATAAATGAAAATATTTTCATGTTATGAGATGTATGCCTTCCTTTCTATACTTTCTTTCATTTGTATGGATAATTAATGAACTTATACAACTCAAAATACTTAAATAATTCACTTAATCATAGAAATTTATAACAATCAAGTGCACCTTATTGTCGCTCACTGAAAATGTAAACTGCTTGTAAAAAGTGTAAACTATCCCTAAAAAATGCAACTTGTCTACAACTTTAGAACATCATGTCTGATACATGTTGCCCTTCCTACCCTCCTCAGGGCCCTGCAGTGGTTGTTTACAGCTGTTGCATAGTTTTGATGAGAATTTCAAATGGAATGGCTGCATCTATGAGGTATGGCGTTCTTAAACTATACTCAAGTTGTAGTTTTGATTCCAAATGACTTACAAGTTTGTCCAGAACTTAACAATTAAAAAAAATTGTATCTTAATCTGAGGTGGCTGTCCCAAACATAACCAAACTCGTAACTGACCAATCTGAGAAACTTTAAAAGTTTCAAGTTGACCTTTTTAGCACGGGGTTCAAAAAATGTCAACATTTTCCTTTCAAATTCGTGCAAAGAAGGATATCTTCATTCTACATCACCAACAAAGGTTACAAATTGTGTCCTCTCACCCTAGTTGAAGCGTACAACCTAAAGTAGTGAGGATAGATCAAATCCTTTTGAAGGTGCTATCCATTTCTCCAACATTTGAGTGACAAAGAGCCAGGTGAATCGCCTCCCCGTCTACAAAATGACATACATGATGATTCATTTGTCTCTAGGATTCTTGCTAAATCTATGATGCTACTCAACTTGCAAAATAGAATCAATTTGGATACCAACACCAAATTGGTGCCGTTGTCAGGGATTATTTGAACTTTGGGACCTATTTGTGTGGCAAGAACACTTGATTAGCACCATTTCTAGGGATTATTTGAACTCTGGGACTTATTTGTGTGGTAAAAACACCCAGATTGGCACCATTTCTAGGGAATATTTGAACAAATATATACACATACAGACCTTGGTAATGTTTCTTACATAATCTAAGTACAAATATGTTGTTTAAATGTCATCCTGTGTTGAGATTTTTAAGAATTGTGCGAAGTTAGAAGTTCTGCGTGTAATATTTCTAGTTTTTGTTGGTTTTTGCACTAATTTTACATCATCAATGTTAAATACAGGTAAAGGAAAGTCATATATATGAAGCTTTGCATGAATTTAGTGTTGATAGACATTTGACAGATCAAATTTAGTGCATTTGGACAACTAAGGTGAAAATCCTTAGTGGTGACTTCGTGTTGAATTAATTTTTCATAAAGGCCAGTTTCTTAACCTCTTTCAATTGAAAATTTTCACTAATATTTACAAAGCTCGAAGGAAGAATATATTTTTTCGTTAAAGACCCTGCTAGAAGGTTGTTTCCAAAATTGGGAAAGACAAATTCAGAAGGAAAAAGTGTTTGGAAAATAGTTGGAGATCAGGAATCATGAAAAGAGTTATCATTTGTGGAAAGTGATCAACCTACGGTTGAGGATCACTATTCTTCTTCAAGTGATTCTAAATCAGGTAATTTTAATATAGATCTGAAATCTCCAACTGGAGAGGGTCCTTCATTTGTATTTGAAAAGTTTGTGTCTCATTTTTTCGCTGTGTTTTCCAAAGCTGATAGGATCTTCCAAGAAACAGATTCTTTAGGGGACATTAATTTTGAAAATTATACTCCTGTGTTCCAAAAACCCCTTGTCCCTCATCATTTTTTTCTCCTGTAAGATCACCTCCCCAAAACAATATGGCCCAGCCCCCACCTAGACCTCCATTTGTTGTGAACACTTTTGGTCCTATAGATTTCAGAGGTATGGTTAGATATCCAAATGTTGTGTCCTAAGATGTTAGAAATACAATGCCTAAATTTCAAGGAAATAATGTTATTATTGGTGATCAGCACTTAAAGCTTTTTATCAATATGATGGAAGACTTTGAGATAAAATTTGAGAATATGTACATACAATTCTTTATTCATACTCTAGAGGAGGATGCATGGGACTAGTATAAATATTTTCTAGAAAAATCCATTGATTCATGGACATAAATGAAGAATGATTTTAGATTGCAGTATGGAGATAAAACAAGCCCTAGGTTTCTTTTATCAAAATTTGAAAATATGAAGAAGAATCCTAATGAATTTGTTCATGATTTCAATACAAGATTCAACAAAACATTGAGAAGATTACCTATAAACTTAAGGCCATCTGATGATTCTTGTCTGAAAAAATATTCTGATGCATTTGACAAAAAGGAAGCATACTATTTAAGGGATAAAAACCCAGGAAATTTTAGGCAGGCCTTTACCATGGCTTTGCAGATTGAAAACAACATTAAAGCAATTGGTAAACCTCCTAAGAGAGAAGGCATCAAATTGATAAATCTAGAGAAGCCTCAATCAAGAAAGGTTGTCGATCTAGAGGAGGTTCTAAAAACTCTGGCTAGAGCTGTTAAAGAAATATCTTACAAGTTAGCCAGAGCAGAGAAAGGAATTGGACAAAGTTCCCAAGGTCATCATAAAGCACAAGGTCAAGAAATATTTTCAAATCATCCTAGGGGTGATCAGAGATCTGATGACAGAGGAAAAGGACCCATGGGGTCAGGAAATAGATAGCCCTAACCCCAGGAAAATAAATTGGTGCCTGATCCTTTAGCTGCCAGAGTTGTTGTTGTTGAAGAAGCTCATGAAATTGAGTGGTGTGATAGCTGTTTCTTGCCACATTCTCCATGTGTTGTTGAAAAGGGAGTTGAGGAAGAAGCTGATGATGATGAGACAGATGATGATGCATGCGCGATAGATTTCTCTACAAGTTCACAGCAGAGAGAAGCCTCAACTGAGCTGATAAGTGCTAGAACTTTTGAAAAAAAATGGGATTGCATTCACCTGGTATTGCCTCTTCCTCCCATTAATTCTTTTGATTTTCCTATAGTACTTAAGGCCATTAATGATTAAGAAGTATGATGGAGTAATTCCTTCAGAAGATGACAAATAATTGTAAATGAATGCAGTAGTTGGCCACGAAAAAAATTTTAATGCCAGGAGCAAAGTTGTTAAAGGGGCAGGGCCTCAAGCCAAACCAAAAACTCTAGTTCTCACTAGTATCCTAAAAGAAGCCCCTAATAAAGATGCATATGGCGAAGGGTTTGTCACTCTAAATAAAACTTGCATTCCTCCCCATGTTCAGACCATGAAAAATATCGTGCCATCAGGAAAACTTGTAAACCTTCCTCCCAATACTACCTTACCCGACTTTGTTCCCTGTGACATAGCTCAAATCTTGAGTCAGATCAAGATTATTGTTACTATTGTTGAATCGCTTAGAATCCCTGAGCATAATAAGAGGGTGTTTGAGTATTTGGGGCTTAAGGAAGAAAAGGTTACCCAGGGTAAAAAGGTAAACAATGTAGAGGTTCCTCCTGCCATTGCAGAATTAGAAAAACCACAGGAATTGGAGGAATTGGGTTAACCACCTGAGGTTTATTTGGGAACTTCTCTGGTTGAGTCTTAGCTGAAGGCGGATCCATTTTTCACTACTTTGATTATTAAGGATAAGTTGTTACATAACTGTATGTTTGATTCAGGAGCCTCATGTAATGTAACGCCTCTTGACGTCATGAATGAGTTGGATCTCAAAGTAACAACAACTTATGGGAAATGTACTACCATGGATTCCAAAGACGTTTTAGTGGTTGGATGTGTCAACGGTTTGATAGTGCAACTTACAAATTACCCAGGAAAGAACTTAAAGCTAGATGTTGTTATTTTCGATTTCCTACCAAATGGGGAATATTGTTATCAAGAAAATGGGATGCTAGTGTGGGTGGGATTGTGTAAATGGATATGTCTTTTACCACTATACCTATTGAGGGAAGCCTTGTAAAGATGTATGCTGAAAAGAAAATATTATATCTCATTGAGGACCCCAACAATGCTTCTTATGAAGTATTATACACAGAAACTGATGTTGATAACTCTGTGAGATATGTTGTTTTCAAGGAGTATGAAATTGATCAATGTAGTTATCCTGAGCAAGTTGATTTTCCTGAACATCGAGAGATATTGAAAAACTTGACATAGGTATAAAGGATAAGCCTGAAAAAATATGGTCAGATAAAAACTTAGATGGAAAAGAGAAAAAATCATATGACCAGTTGTTAAAGACATATCAGAACTGCTTTACATTTTCATATCCAGAATCGAAGGCACTTGAAAAATTTCCTTGATTTTTTTCTTTGAATCAAGGTGCACACCATTGTACAGTGTACAGTCTTTTTGTTTTCATTCTTCTTTTGTGTTTTTTCTATTTTTGTCTGTCCTGGTCCCCGGTGACTGTTTTTGTTGGTTTCTTGGTTCCTCTTAGGGGATTTGGTTACTTTCCCTCTGCTCTACAAGCTTGTTTCTGACTCTATTGACTAATAGATTTTTGGCACATGGTCTGGTCTATTGTCCTTGTAGCACTCGCAAGGAGTGCCCATCCCTGAGTTGGAGCCGATGTTGGTGCTCAATTTGATCTCACCCCGTTTGTTCTTAAAATTTCCCAATATGCCTGGTTCGTCGTATTTTATGTTTTCGTGAATGGATGCGTACAAGTTTTATATTTACTAGGGTGTTATTGTAAATCCTTCTCTATGGTCATGGATTGCTGTTGAGCCATGAATTATGTGAAAATTCTTTTTCCTTGAATAAAAATTCAATTTTGGGTGCAAATGGTGATGTCCCTGCATTTTACAGTTTCACGGGTGTGTTTTCCTCATCAATTTATATCTCAGCATCTTCAGTTGCGTGGTACTTTCTTATTGGATGCGGCTCGGCAGGGTATTTTGAAACTCTAAGTCCCACTTAAAATCAAGTCTTGTCCACCTAGAGGACCTACACTCATTCAAAAATTGACCCCTCAGTTTGACCTTTGGAGTTGCACCAAGGAGACACGTGGAGGTTTCCACTGGCCTTGCCCATACTTAGACTTTACTTCAAGCGATCGGTGTAGCTTTATTGGACCATGGACACGTGGAAGGCCCGCACTTGATTAGGGTCTTTATTTCTAGGCTACATATCAAAAGAGTGCCGAAAGGACACGTGGAGGTCTCCACTCTCTCTGTCCATACTTAGAATTTTTTTAGTGGTAGATGCAACTCTGTCAAGATCTGGACATGTGGGGGGTCTGCTCTCATTTGAAGATCAATTTCTAGGTCCCGCCTTCACAGTTGCACCAAAGAGACATGTGAAGGCTTCAACTGGATCCTTTTTATACTTAGACTTTTCAAGTGTCCGATGTAACTCTGTAAGACCCAGGATGCGCTCATTTGAGGATCCGCCTTTAAGTCCTACCTTAGCAGTTGCACCTGGGAGATACGCAGAGGCTTCCGCTGGATCCTCTCTATACTTAAACTTTTCAAGCAACTTTCTAAGGCCTCGGACACATGGAGGGCCCATGCATGTTTTGGGACTGACCCCTATACTTTACTTCTGAAGAAATTCCGAAGGGACACTTGGAGGTTTCCGTTGGATCCTACCCATACTTACAATTTTTCAATGACTAGAGAAACTTTCTCAGACCCAAGGCACGTGGTGCCTTCCATTGGTCCTTACACTTTTTTCAAATAAATTCCAGGCTAGAACACTTGGTCAGCCTGCGCTTGTTTAGGGTCTCTTCTTTTGGGCACCATATCAAAAGAGTGCCATGGAGACACGTGGAATTTTCCACTCACGCCTATTTGGGGACCTGCCCCATTATATAGGAGATGTATAATAACAATTTACAACAACATTTGTCTGCATATACAACCACACACCCGTATGGTTTCAACCTCTAAATATATAATATAACAATACTAATTGTTTTGTTATTCTAACTTACTAACTTATCACATAGGGACCACATTGGAGGTTTACTATTTACATTTACATAGTAAATGTACTTTCACTAATTTACCATAATAATAATTACACATTCACTGTAAATAGAGCACTAAGATATATTTCCTCATTCCCCCCCTTATGCAAACAGAAAACTTGCCTTTGAGCACTTACTTTCATGATATGATGATTTTACAAGATGATCTAATAGATGGTTTTTCATAGGGTTGACCATAAAATGAACATGGATGTTTTGCTTACCACAAACCAAAAGGGTGATGGTTTTTAGGGTCAAAAATGGTGGTTTTACAAGTGGTGTACCACAAACCAAAAATGAAAGTTTTCAAGTGGTTTACCTACAACCACATTTGTGTCACAATTATCAAAATTCATTGCAGGAAAAACATAGAAACACGTAGTTGTGAAAAATGCTAGAAAACTAGAAAAGGAACATTTATGTTCCCCCCCTCAATGTGAAATTTCCTTTATCTTCTTCTTCCAGACACATAAAGAAACAATAGGAACACACAATCAAAAGAGTGACTGACGAGAGGTCGTTGGAATGACCTCCAACTTCTTGTGCCTCCTTCCTCCAAGAACTTCACTTAGTATAGAAATTCTTCAGACATTATAGTCAATTTCATTTGTTATTTGTTCATCTTGGAGCCTTCTTCAGTGACTATATTTGCTTCATTCATTTTCAATTTGAATAATTACAACTTTAAAGAGAATTTTTCATTATTCGCTTTAGCCCCAAAAGTTTTGTTTAGTAAATCCCATATTTCTGTAGAAGATTTTTCTAAATCTACATGATGTAATTCAGACTCTGAAATACCAAGTCCAATTATTTCTTTGGCTTTGTCATCTCTAGTTTTCCATTCTACTTGCTTACATCTTAGGTGTTTTTTCTTTTCCATCTACTATCCTCCATAGAACATTAACTGCATCTGGATTTTTACTTTGTATGGAATTTCATCCCATTAAATTTATCTAATGGTGTATCCATTTTACTGCTAAAAAAAATTTGAATGTAGGAAACTTTCTTAGACAAAAAACAGGCAGTGGATCAATGTGTTGTATACTAAATTGCATATTTGTCCCAAACAAAAAACTGGGTTTGACTGAAATTTCTTCTGTAGCTTCCTATATAGTAGATAATTCCACATACAAAATTGTGGAGAAACTATATTGCAAAACAAAACTTGCGGACTCGAGACAAATTTAGCATTCTCTAGCAAAATTACTCTGATCTAATACACATAATACATGAAATAGCACACACAATAATTAAAATCAACACTATATTATTCTCACACTCATTTTTTATTATTTCACTATTTCATTACACTCCATTATATAGGAGATGTATAATAACAATCCTCACAACAACATTTGTCTGCATATACAACCATACACCTATATGGTTTCAACCTCTCACCAATAATACTAATGTTTTGTTATTATAACTTACTAACTTAAGTGCACCACATTTTAATGTACTATTTACATTTACATAGTGGAGTACTTTCACTAATTTACTTTTTCCATAATAATAATTACACATGTAATTATTATTCACCCATACATACAAATGGAGCACTAAGATAATTTCCTAAGAGTCTTGAAGAATCTGATGGTGTGTGATGGAAGTAGGGAATCATGTTATGGTTGTTGGATCATGGTGATCATGCTTGTACTACAATTCAACATTGCAATAAATCATGGTGCCCATTCTTATTTAAAACGATTTGAGATTAGTACACCAACATGGTGGTCCTTCTATACTTCTCTTTCTCCTTATTCGATTATAGTTGTAATCACACACAAGGAAACTTGACATTTCACCTTAGGAGGTGCCTATGAACTCAAACTTCATTGACTCCTCTTTGCACTTGGCCGACTATGACTCGCAACGCAGGTATGTGGAATAATTTGTGCATGGAAACTCATTTCTGAGAGGAATGAATGCAGGCATCCATGCAGGGGCACTCATTTCTCAAGGTGTTCCCTCGATGGCAAAAAGGATTGCTTGTCAAATCAAGCTATACAAAGCCACCTGAAAATGATTAAAACAAGGATTTCTAACATGACAAAATAAAAGAATGATTAGAAGGACTAGAAAAAGGTTGTGGCATAGCATCCCAGTCATCGTTGAGGATATGAGAAATGTGCTTAGTTCATAATTTTTCCACCTAGCCGCTTTTGGGTGTGAATTTGTTAAACATCACTTTCTGAGACAAATTGATAACAAACAAAGGATTCATCGAATATTCTTATTTTTGGGGGGAAATTTTGGATGAGTGAACGAGTGAAATGTATAAATGCAATGAGAATACTCTTGTAAAATGTCAGGGGTTGAATTCTTACAAGAAAATTTGAGAAATCCCATCTTCCTAAGAGACCATTTGAGAAACCTATTAATCTCTTATGTTTTATATTTGATCATGTCAAGTTGGTTGCAAGTGCACAACCATTGACAAGCTCTAAGATTGTTCAAGAAACCTTCCCCTATTGATGAATCTAATCAACTTCAAATTAATCTATGTTAATCTTGGGAAAAATTGTGTCTGCTATATTTCAGAATGTCTACAAATAGTATTTCTTGTTCCTATTGCAATCTTGTGTTAAAATCCCTCTGAATAACACATGATCTCATCCCTATGATAGTTTAGTGGCATTTGCAATTTTATTACGAGAAGAGCCTTCATCCTGTAGTGAGATAAAAAAAAATTAAAATCACTTTACTGCCATTTTGTTGATAAAGATTGTCTGTAAGCCTTTGAGTGTATCTTAGGCATGAGGAACCAAGGGTCTTTAATGTTTAATTGAGTCTCTAGCTTGAGCCTTCATGTTAAATTCTTGGAGATTGTGTGAAACCGTGCAAATATGGACATCCATTGATGCACACCTTCTAGTTGAAGGAATATTTTAGCTATCTACAAGCATTATTTCATTTAGCTTTGCAATTGTTGTGAAGGTTTTCAAATATCTAACAAAATCAAGTTTATCCTGCTAAATCTCCCACCAAAAATTATTCAAAAAAAATGAATCCTACAACAACTACCCCTTTTTTCCCTATATGTCCACAGATGAAAAAATTCTACTCCCAAAATATGCATAAGCAATCAGGATTCCATAACGTCTTTATTAACCTAAACCTTTTTTTAGAAAATATCACCATTCTTTAGAAGTGACAACTCGTGAGAGTTAAATTGTGGTGCATTGATCATATTTTCTCAATGTTTCTATGTGGATAGTTTCGTTTAACTAAGTTAGGGAAATTAAAACTAACACCTAGTAATCTTAATTAACAAAGCTAAATAAAAATCTAAAACACCATCAAGATGGGAGCTAAACAAGATCAATACTAAGCATAATGCATTAACTTTGAACTAAGATCAAATTAACATGCTAAAGTATTCAAAACCTCTACTTCTCTAGATTACCAACAAAAGCAAATGGACCCATGTAGACTCCATGGCAATCAAATTGATTGTTTTCATCTTCAAGAACTTACGAATGGGGTCTTAGCAAAGAATGGCTATAAGACCACTTTGACTATTCCCATATGACCCAAGCACTTGTATAGAATAATGCAAGAAAGGAGGCTTAGCTCTTTAAATGGTGAATTTCTCAAGAATAACAAAGAAGCTTATAGTCTATTTGCTATGTGCTTTGCTTTTTTCTTCTCAAGGAAATTATGTGTACGTGAAAAGGTAGGAAGTGGGGCTCTTTATATAGCTTGCATGAAGAGGAAAGGCTAGCAAATTGATGAAAGTGGGATAAAAGGTAAAACAAGATTAGGAATGGATAAGGTTGCTTTATAAAAGGTAATCTTGATTTAGAAAGAGTTTAATTTATCCTTAGTAAGTCATGGGAGTTGGGGGATGTTTTAATTAATCAAAGGTGATTAATTAATAGGTAGAGGTATGCTTATAGAAGCTAATTAGAGGAAGTTACTATGATTTAGACTATAAAAGGGGATTAAATCAATTAAATTTTTTTTTGGTGTAATGAAAGGGGAAGCTAATTAATTAATAATAATTTATTATTCTAGATAGAAGGAAGGATTTATTAATAGATGGTCATTAGTTAGTGTATTCGTTGGATAGGAGACTTAATTAATTAGCGTAGTGTATTTGATTAGCGATGATAGCAGAGAAGATGAGTGCTTTTGATGATATGTCACCAATTTGAAAGAAAGGAGATACTTAGCGCAATTTAATTATTTAAATTGCTCATGCGTAATTATAGGTGTCTACATTTGCCCCTTTTTGGGGTGGCGTCAGTGACGCCACTTCAAAGATAATAGATGAATGAAATTTTGAAGGGATAGAAGAAAAATTAGAAGTGAGAGATGCCCCCTCGAGTGTCGATGGAGTGATGAAGGAAGACTTATTGGGGGTGATTGATGAAGAAGGTCCTGTGAAGGAAGGGGAGGACCATGATTCAAGAATCACATCGGATGAATCATAACAAGGGTCTTGCAAAGAGAGAGAGGGCCACAATTAAAGAATTGTTTTAAATGTTTGATTGGAGGGATTTGGAGTCACACGTATCTTCAAAGGAAGAAAACGTCGTTGGGGCGATTGATAAAAGGGGTCTTGCGAAGTAAGGGAGGACCACGACGTAGGAGTCACATTAGATGAATCCAAATAGTAGTTTGGATCTGAGTAGGTTGGATCCGAATAGTAGCGTGGATTTGAATCATCAGAAGAGTCAGAGGAAATATTTGGATTGGAATTCTCAGAAGAAGAGGAAATGTTTGGATTACAATTAGAAGAAGAGTGGGGGGAACTTGAATAATAATTTGGATCAAAAGCATCCAAATCATACCACCGACTATGAGATGAAGGTGGGGAATGAGTTACTCGTATGGGTTCTCTAGCACAAAGAACCAAACGGGGTTTTGTCATGATTGGCTTCTTTTGATGTAAACACTAAAAACTTGATTCCTTATTGTCATATGTATAAGGGATCTTGCGATAATCAGACGTTGTTGGTGTTGTTTGATACAAATTCCTAGACCTAAATAGTGTAATTGAACTACTTCAAAGTGAATAAGGTTTCATGTTGATTTGCGCAACATAACGGCAACCAACTAGACATTTCATAACGATGGCGATGCTTGTGCGATTTTCCAAAAGTGAGGTGAAGGAAAACATACATCGCAGGGACTCAAGATTGATAATCCAAAAAGGGATGGAGGCGTAAAAGTCAAAGGATTGATCAAAATTTTAGCAACATAAAGGATACAAAGGAAATATTTCCAATGTTTGATTGATGCAAAACTTGCTCGAATGTTTTTGTCAAGTTTTGAAAGATGTGTTAAAAATGATTATGAACTTAGGAAAAAACAAGAACATCAAGAGGATCAAATACCCAAAAGATTGTCCTAAAAATGAATTTATAAGATGGATAAACACAAGGAAAAATCATGCAAGTTCAAAACACAAAGCAAAATTAATGACCGAAGAATAATGAATGATAAAGAATCAATGGATCAAAGTGATTGTCTGAAATGGATATGTTGATGTGACAAATGGGACACAATCACACAAAGTTTTTTTTAAACCAATCAATCAAATGGAATAATTCCTAAGTTTCTGATTAATCAATAGTTTGACACGCAAGATGACCAACAAAATGTCACCACTTATGCCAAGTTCAAAAATGAACAAGACATAAGTAATAACTAATGGCTGATATGATTTCCAAGAAAGGTATACTAAAAGAAAATTTAAGTCCAATCAAGACCTATATCTTCAAAAGTGAAAGTTACAAATGTGAATGACGCAACAATACCACTAAGATACGTTAACCAAATTTTATGAAAAAGTAAGGTACTAGTATCGAAATAATATTAATACAAAGCGTACAAAGGTAACAACAACACCTTTAAAAATTGAGGTAATGTTTGAAAGAAAAGTAAGGCTAGAGTATATACCAAGGAATTGTTACAATGTGTGTAGCGTAATGTTACAATCTAGACACTTAGGTCAAGTTTGCAAGAAACAAGACGTAAGTATCAAAAATTTTGCGATATGATCTAATCAAGATAACAAGTCAAAGAATAAACAAGATGATGAATCATGCCTAACTATGATTGATAATCTTAACTTGGGTATCAAGATCAAAAATGTTACTAATGATATGAAAATGTCTCTGTGCACTTTAGACATTTAACAACTCATCCGCAAACATGGATAAGCATAAACAGAAACAAAAGTGGTGAATAAAATCAATTAGCAACACAAGGGTAGTAACTCTTCTTTTGATCAACAAAGTGTCAAAAGAATGTGAAGGAAGTAGATCAAAAATGGGGATGAAAAATGTTGGCTTAACTTCGGTAGGGTTTCGCCTCACCCTAAGGCAAGTGAAAAACTAAACAAAAGTAATGCTTCCCAAGTTTTGTGATTAAATATGGATCACAACTCAACACTATTTTGAAATGGTAAAAGTGTGCTCCTTGCCAAAGAATATATTCCTAGGTGGTTCTCTCTTCCTAGGTGTTACAAAGTTGTCGTAAGCGAGCTTGATTTACCTAAAAAGTCGCAATGACTAGTTTGGGAGTATCTCGGATTTACTTTACCCCTTCTAGCACATTAGGAAACTACTACGTCTATGTGTACCATCACTGGGGTCACTATACAGACAACCGGTAATGCTAACTCACAAGGAATGACTAGTCAAGTAGGTTGTGCGGAGCACTTCCTGTTTCATCCACAAGGTTCCCTCTTGTGTGGATTACTTTGGGGTTCTTGGTACTACCTCCACTATTGTAGCTTAAGGTGTTATGCCAAAGGGGTTATGTTCCAGTTGAGCAGAGAGGGATGTACCCTTTTCTAAAACCTAGAATACAATGTTTTGAATATGGTGTGTTTTTATCTTTTTAACTTAAATGTGGTTTTAAGTGGCATGCCATTTGGAAACCTGCAAGAAACACGTGTATTAGAGGTTTTTGTGTTTTTTTTTAATTTCTCCTTTCTTTGACAAGCGATTTTGTTTCTACATACCAAGGTTAGTAATTTTCCAAAATGTCATATAAAGGAGATAAAATGTTGTTTTTGATTTCCCATATCGTCCTAAGACACAAGGAAAGAGCATACGCAACAAGGTATCTCACTCAAATTTGTAATAAATGATGTGAAAATAAGTTCCTTTTAACCAACTTTGAAAGCTAATTAAACTGTTTTGTAAGTATGAAGAAAGTGGTGAAACGTTTTTGATTCCCAAGATCAACAAGAAAGGTGCAAGGGAAGAGCATGCGCATTTCAAACCTTCAAAAATAAAGATGAATTTTTTTTTGATTAAGTTAGTATAAAAATACCTAATGCAAAGGAAACCTGTAAACCATTGTTAGAACCCTACAAGAGTTAGAAAACCAAAAAAAATCGAAAAATTCTAGAAATCCAATTTTTGTACTTTTTTAACAGTTTTTAGTAATTTGCATTTTTGGAGGTGTCCGGGGCATTTTGAGAGTTTTGTGATCAGGGCGTGTGCACCAAGGTAGGTAAACAATAGTATCAAGTTCCGACAGAGCACCTACGCCACCAGAGAGGTGCCTGCGCCAGGGTTAGGGCATGTGCGCCAAAGCAGTATCAAGTTCTGACAGAGGACCAACGCCAGGTTCAGGGCATTTGCGCCACAACAGATAAAGAGTGGTACCAAGTCCTGATAGAGAACCTGTGCCACTCGAGAGGTGTCTGCGCCAGGGTAAGTGCATGTGCGCCACGGTAGATAAAAAGAAAGTACCAGATTCTGATAGAGCGCCTGTGCCACCAGAAAAGTGCCTACACCACTAGAGAGACACATGCGCTTGGGTTAGTGTATATGCGTTGGTCTGACAGGTTTTCCCATCGCAGTAAAGGTACAGTATGAAATTACGTTTGTTACTGGGTTAGTGTACCTGCACCCCGGTTAGGGTATTTAGATATGGTTAGTGCATGTGAGCCAGGGTTGGCAAATAGAGAGTCAAGCTTCGACTGTGCTCTTTTGCCACCCGAGACGTGCCTGCACTAGAATAAGTGTGCTTGCACTCCTGTTAGTGTGCCTGTGCCACTCCTGCAACCAAAGTATGGCAAAAAACACAAAAAATCTCACAATACCTCAAATTTTAGCAAGTTATTTTAAAAATGACAACAACCCATCAAAATGATAGCTATAAATGAGAGCCTACACATATAATAATAGCAAAAATCCTAAGGAATCTAACATTATTTACTACATGTGTATATCCAAGGTTGGCCAAAAACAATAGAATTCAAACTAAAATGCTAAGGGACTAGGTTCCATCGGGTGTGCCAAATGTGTGGATGGTTTTGTTTAACTAAGTTAGGGAAATTAAAACTAACACCTAGTAGTCTTAATTAACAAAGCTAAATAAAAATCTAAAACACCATCAAGATGGGAGCTAAACAAGATTAATACTAAGCATAATGCATTAACTTTGAACTGCGATCAAATTAACATGCTAAAGTATTCAAAACCTCTAATTCTCTAGATTAGCAACAAAAGTAAATGGTACTATGTAGACTCCATGGCAATCAAATTGATTGTTTTCATCTTCAAGAACTTAGGAATGGGAGCTTAGAAAACCATGACTACAAGACCACTTCAACTATTCCCATATGACCCAAGCACTTGGCTAGAATAATGAAAGAAAGGAGGCTTAGCTCTTCAAATGGTGAATTTCTCAAGAATAAAAAAGAATCTTATAGTCTATTTGCTATGTACTTTGCTTATGTCTTCTCAAGGAAATTATGTGTAAGTGAAAAGTTAGGAAGAAGGGCTCTTTATATAGCTTGCATGAACATGCAAGGCTAGCAAATTTATGAATGTGGGATAAAAGGTAAAACAAGATTAGGAATGGATAAGGTTGCTTTATAAAAGTTAATCTTGATTTATAAGAGTTTAATTTATCCTTAGTAAGTTATGGGAGTTGGGGGATGTTTTAATTAATCAAAGGTGATGGTAGAGGTAAGCTTATAGAAGCTAATTAGAGGAAGTTACTATGATTTAGAATATAAAAGGGGATTAAATCAATTGAATATTGATTTTTTGGTGTAATGAAAGGGGAAGCTAATTAATTAATAATAATTAATTAGTCTAGATAGAAGAAACGATTTATTAACATAAGGTTGTTAATTAGGGTATTCGTTGGATATGCGACTTAATTAATTAGCGCAGTGTAATTAATTAATGACGATAGGAGAGAATATGAGCGCTTTTGATTATATGTCGCCAATTTGCAAGAAAGGAGATAATTAGCACAATTTAAGTATTTAAATTGCTCGGGTGTAATTATAGGTGTCTACAGTTTCCTTTCAAATTTGTGCAAAGAAGGATATCTTTATTCTCCTTCACCAATAGAGGTTACAAAATGGGTCCTCTCACCCTGGTTGAAGGGCATAACCTAAAGTTGTGAGGATAGATCAAATCCTTTTGAAGGTGCTATCCATTTCTCCAATATCTAAGTGACAATGAGCCGGCTGAATCGCCTCCCCGACTACAAAATGACATACATGATGATTCATCTATCTCTAGGCTTCTTGTTAAATCGGTGATGCTTCTCAACTTGCAAACGAGAATCAATTTGGATACCAACACCTGGGAACACTAAAAGACAATCATATTGCACATCTCTCGAAGACTTACATGCTCATGCATAAATACATCACCACCAAGATAACGCTTTCCATTTCCTAGATTATAAATAAGGCTCGTGTTGTGTTATTTCTTCAAAATCATAAAGAAATAAACTATATGCACTCTATTTATGGGTTTTAATCTGTTCATAGTTTATACAGATGAAGGTTGGTACTATAGGTTTTAGTGGGATGATGTGCCTACGTAGTGGAAAAAAATATCAGGGAAAATTGTCTCTTCATGTTCAGTGTCATATCAAGGGAGGAAATTGAATCCTCAACGCTATCGCTAAGCTCAAATTTTACATTTTCCGCAAGGAGCTCCATGTGGTAGGCCTTCCTCTACAAGTAAACTCCTCCTACTCTTACTAATATTATTTCTAGAATTATAATGATGAGGGTGTGTGAATATAGGTGTTGGAGGCATCCAAGCACGATGACAAGGTTTTTTTTAAGCACCCAAAGTTAGAGGATTCCGTGGTTGCGGATTATTTTCATTCCAACGTCAAACATTTCAAATGTGTTTGTTATTGGAAATGTCATTATGGTTGTCGAATCCTATTCGTTTAAGCCCCTGGACCATCAGATTATGTGACAATATTTTTTATAAGGGTGGTGTCAGATTCAACTTCTTGCCGTCCCCTTTGTATAATTTTGAGTATGCCTTTGGCGTAAAAATTAAATATTTAATTATTGACGTGAAAGCATAATCCTAAATTATAAAAGGAGAAATCAGGTACTTGGAATTAAAGTTCCAAATGATAAAACAATAGTTCCTCAAGGCGTGCTTCACGTTTCCATGAATTTGTAAAACTAAGTGTATCTGTTTTCCCTTCGGTGCACCTATTTTTCTTATAATCTTGTTTGAATGAAAGTTTTCTAGATAATTTATTGAATAAAAATCCATTACGCCTACAATTTTTTTAATTAGTTCTTTAATTTACAACTGAGGAAAAAAATCTTCTACCATGACCAGTGATTTTTTGGGGTAATATTTAAGAAATAATTAATCTAGGAAAATGCAAGTGTGTAAGTCGAAGAGCAGGAAGGGTTTCGAATCTAACCATACAACAACCTACCTATACTCTGGTCGATTCTTAGTAGCTCAGATCTATGCAGATTGGACAAGTCTTTTCTCAACTTTGGAAAATAATGGAATAATTGACAAGATAATTATAGTGGACACTTTGGATGTTCGCGATGTCTCGTTCGAGTTGGACATTGAAAGGAATAGTTAGATAACAATAAAATCATGTTCACTTAAGCACCTATACCATCAAATTATGTGATGATACGACTGTAAGGGCGGTGTTAGAATCAACAAATTCCTCCCCTTTATATTATTTGCAGTATGCCTTCAAAATAAATATAAATTTTATATTTTAATAATAAATATTTAAAACAATTATAATTATATAATGAGAAAAAATAAAAACAAAATAACTTTTAAAAATGTATTTGTTAAAAATTGATGTGAGTAAATCTTGAAATCATTTAAACCTTAATAATAAGGGAGCTACGTTTTAGTTTTTTTTTTGAAAGTGTGAATAGAGTGTGTTTGCATTCTATTTTCGCTAAAAAAACATTCACACAAATTAAAATTATAATTTATTAGAATAAATTAAAATGTCTTAAAAACTAAATCATTTTTGAAAAGTAAACGGTAAATAGATTCTCGTAAAATATCTAGATATACATTTCACTAGTGAAGATTCATATAAAGACATTGCCTAGGAACGATATCATGGAAGGAAACAAGGGAGAGATGGTTGTCTCCTTTCCTATGGACATTAGGTCTTCATGCAGGCCCATCCTGATCTCACCTCACAGTGTCAATGTTGAGGTTACCAGGGGAGGTGTCACTGTTATTGGTGCAGTCGAGTTAGCCTTAATGGAGAAGGTAGAGCATTTTGTAGATGTTGGGCTCATGTGTTCTCCTAGTTATTTTGGATAACGTGTATCTTCATTCTGACTCTGATGCTTTACGTTTCATATTGTGTGCATGCAAGATTGCTCATTTGGAACTTTGCATCGTCTATAGTCCTCCCACGCACTCCCCGCACCTTTCAATTCTTCTACACGCCTATTCTATAGACACCTTCCAAATCGGTTAAGTTTCGGGTCGTCCTGTCGCACACCCTCTTTCTTTTCTGCCATCGCACTCCCTCCCTCAGTTGGGTATTCACGCCCCACTTCCATACTCTCCTTTCGTATTCTGCTCCCCTTCCCATTTCCCCACTTTCACATCTTCCTTTGCGCACTCACTTTCGTCTCTTCCTCCCATGTGTGCACCTTCTTTCTGTCCCCTTACACCCTCCTTGCACGCTCCTCTTCAGACTTAGCCAAATCACGATGAAAAATAGAGCCCAAAGTGATTCCAAAAGGTAGGTCCTAAATGAGTGTAGGCTCTCCACGTGTTTAGGGTCTGACATAGTTGCTCCGCCAAATAGGAGGGACTTAGCCAAAAGACGAAGGAAATAGTGCAGGCCCACGGACGATGCCAAGTGTCCAATCAGCGCAACTTCAAGAGTGAAAGGAGGGGGTGAAATCTTAAGAATGTGCGGGGCTTCCATATGGATCTTGCACGGATGGACTCCAAACACAGCCCATGTGGAATGCCCAACCCTGACCTTTAGATGGCCATAACTTTTGACTGGGAACTTGGATTTGAGCGAGACAGGACTTTTTGGAAAGCTCTCGGTGCTTGCTACTCACCTACCACCATTAATGAAAAATGATAAATTCAGTTCACCACTTCTGCAGCTATCAGGTTTCTCACCTACTGCCATAATGAAGTATGGGCTTCCTTTCTTACCCAACAAGGAACACCACATGGAGGTATGGGTTTTACAGTGGAACCCATCATTTTTTGCAGGAGAATTCAATGCTCTTTTAGGGTGGTTGAGGCATAATTCAAATTCTTTGTTTCCCCCTTCTTTTTCATTCTTCCTATATATTGTAAAGGAGGGGAACTTTTCTAAAAAAGAGGTTGGTCATTCTTTCTCTCCTGACCCCCTCCCTCTTTCTTCTCCAGGGTTGAATGTGGAGTTTAAGCCTCCTCTCTTTGATTTGTAATGGCATTTTCTTGCCTCTTGCCCACTAATGATGTACTGTCTGAACTCATGGAGCAATGAAATATGTTTTGTGATGCATTTTGTCCATCCTTCCTTATTTTATTGTCTCTTCTTGCCTCTCACTGTTGCAGGGTATACTGTGTATATTTCTGACGTCTATTACAGGTTTTGAGAGTTGTGTTTAAAGGGTTTGAAGTGGTGTTCTGTGTGAAATTTATCTTTGGTCTGTGATGCATCTGTCCATCCTCTCCATTGCTTACCTCTCTCCATTTCAGGCAGTTGGGTTTGTGACTAGCAACTTCCTTTTCTGGTGTATCACCGCTTTAGTTTAGGATTTGTTTTCATTTCTCTCTCTCTCTGCTGGGTCCCTTAGAAGGTTAGATTAGGATTAGATAGTTTTCCTGCACTAGAGTATCTTGTGGCAGGTATTTTAGGAAGAAGAAGTCAGCTTTCTTCAGAGGACCATCTCAAGTTTGCAAGTCCCACAGCTTGAGAGACGGTCCAATGTTGTGCAGATCATGTCGGATGCCCCATTCAAAATCAGGCCATTCGGGGGGTGTTGTGATTTCACATCAAAATTTTTGGTACGCCGGGTGGGATAGGTCTGAGGCACCTTACCACTTCACTTCATTAGGTTCGATGTGCTCTTGGTGAAGATTTTAGCCTTTGGAGGCACTTTCAAGCACATTTGGTGACTCCATTTGGTCAATAACCCATTCTCTAAGTTGCAGACCTTCTTTCCATCCATTTCCACCCATTCTTCTTTCCACATCTTACATCTTCTTCCATTTCATGAAGCTGTGTAATCATGGTTTCATTCCCATCTTAGAATCCACACATGCAACAGGACAATAAGGAGGTATTTTATCTGTCTAATTTGGAGGATTGCTTCGATGCAGAGGATCCTACGGAGATCATATCATTTTCTCCTCCATCATCCAACTTCCAAGCACATGAGTCCGCTTCCATAACAGAGTTGCCACTGGTCATGCTCATTTCAGACCATGAGATTGAGCTTCAACGTGCCAAACGTCAGTAGCATCACCTCTCAGATCCAAGCACAGAATAACTCTAGGAGGTGTACATTCTATTTGTTGATACTTTGAGGAGGGTGAAAGACCATATGCGAGGTGGTTTTTTACTCACATTTCCGACCATGTTAAGTGCCAAATAAACTACATGGTCACAATTTGTGAGAAAGTGAAGCTACTTCTCCCTTCCAGTTGCAAGATTTGTTTGAGTTCCCTTTACCTCTGATTAGTGTAGAGTAGGTAGGTTTGCTTTCAGCAGAACAAGTGCTTGCACAAACTCTACATGTTCCATTTGGGACATGTATGATTCTCAAATTTTGTACATAGCGTTTTGCTTCTATTTTAGTGCGCTCCCTATGGCACCTTTCCTTTCCTGTTGCGCTCACGCGCCCCTTTTGTTGCTTCCTAAGATAGCAGTTCAATTTTGAAAGAGGTAGTTCCAACGGTCAGTTCATAGGTCCCACTCTCATCAAACCAATTTAGAAAATCCTCATGAGAGCAGCAATTTGGTTCAGATTTCAGACAGAGCTTTAAGTGACTTCAGGGATGTTCTTCAAGTTACAGTTCATATCTTCAAGTTTAGCACTTGACTCCATGCCCAATGAACTTCTAAGGCTACTGGTCTCTTCATCTAGTAGGTAGATGACCCCCAAAAGTCACCAAATTGTTATCCAAACAAATCTCCTAGTTATTTTGGATAACTTGTGTCTTCATTTTGACTCTGATGCTTTACATTTCAGGTTGCGCGCATGCAGGCTTGCTCATATGGCTCTTTGCAGAGCATGTAGTCCTTCTGCGTGCTCCCCGCACCTTGCAATTCCTCACGTGCCCTCTTTTCTTTCTACTGCAGCACTCCCTTCCTCAATTTGATATTCACACCTTTCTTCCATACTTGTCTTTCACAAGTATGTGTTCTTTCTTCCAGCTTGCACACCTACTCACACGCATTCTCTCTGTTTTCCTCTCGCATGATTGCATATTGCCACGGTCCTTGCTTCCTTGTCACCTTCTTTCTACATGCCCTTACATGTCTTCTTATTTCTTCCTTCACATTCCACTCTCCTTCCATTTTCCATCTTCCATCTAGAAGGAAGTTTTCACTCTAGGCCCGAATCGACTAAGTATTCAATAGACCAGCGGAAGCCTCCACGTTCCACATCGGCGCAACTCCGAAGGAAAAATCCAAAGGTGATCCCTAAACGTGCATAGGCCCTCCACGTGGTCATAGGTAAAAAAGGGCAGAACCAGCTGTTGAAAAGTCTAAACAGGGGAAGAGCTAGCGGAAGGTGCCACGTGTCTCGACATAACTTTAAGGGTAAAATCCAAAGGTCGTCCCCAAATGAGCGTAGACTCGCCACGTGGTCAGAGTCTGAGAAGGGCAGAACTAGCCATTGAAAAGTCTAAGGACCAGCAGAATCCTCCATGTGCCTCATCTAAACAGGGGAAGAGCCACGGAAGGTGCCACGTGTCAGGTCGACATAACTTTAAGGGTAAAATCCAAAGGTGCAAGCTCCGCCACGTGGTAGTCTGAAATTCAGAAGGCCATTGAAAAGTCTAAGGACCAAATGATGTGCCTCAGGTGCAACTCCAAAGGTCAAAGGTCCAGTAGTCCTCCTGATAAGGTAGAGCTGACTGTTGAAAAGTCTAAGCAATGGAACTTCCATGTGTCTCTTCGGCGCACTTTTGATATGGTGCACAAAAGCGGAGACCCCAAACGAGCGCAGGTCCTCCATGTGTCTAAGGTACAATAAGTTGCTCCTAAATGGCTGGAAAAGGGAGAATCGGCCGTTAAAAACTCTAGGGCCAGCGGAAGGTGCCACGTGTCATCTCAGCACAACTTCAGAGGTAAGATCCAAAAGGTAGGTCCCAAATGAGCGCGAGATCTCGACGTGTCTAGGGTCCGACATAGTTGCTCCGCTAAACAGGAGGGACTTAGCCAAAAGACAAAGGAAACAGTGTAGACCCATGGAAAATGCCAAGTTTCCAATCAGTGAAACTTCAAGAGTGAAAGGAGGGGGTGATATCTTAAGAATGCGTGGGGCTTCCATATGGATCTTGCATGGATGGACTCCAAACACAGCCTGCGTGGAATGCCCGACCTTGACCTTTAGATGGCCATAAATTTTGACTGGGAACTTGGATTTGAGAGAGAGAGGAATTTTTGGAAAGATTTCGTCGTCTACTAATCACTTGCCACCATTAATGAAAAATGATAAATTCAATCCCCTATTTCTGAGGTTGTCAAGTTTGTCACCTACCGTCATAATGAAGTATGGGCTTCTTTTCTTGCCCAACAAGGAAAAACAAATTGAGGCATGGATTTTGCAGTGGAACCCATCATTTTCTGCAGGAAAATTCATTGCTCTTTCAGGGTGGTTGGGGCATAATTCAAATTCTTCGTTTCCCTCTTCTTTTTCATTCTTCCTATATATTGTAAAGGAAGGGCACTTTTCTGAAAAAAAAGGTTGGCCATTCTTTCTCTCTTGCCCCCCTCTCTCTTTCTTCTCTAGGGTCAAATATGGAGTTTAAGCCTCCTCTCTTTGCTTTGTAATGGGGTTTTCTTGCCTCTTGCCCACTAATGATGTACTGTGTGAACTCATGGAGTAATGAAATATGTTTTGTGATGCATTTTGTCCATCCTTCCTTATTTTATTGTCTCTTCTTGCCTGTCACCATTGTAGGGTATACTATGCATATTTATGATGTCTATTGTAGGTTTTGAGAGTTGTTTTTAAAGGGTTTGAAGTGGTGTTCTATGTGAACTTTATCTTTGGTCTCTGATGCATCTGTCCATCCTCTCTGTTTCTCACCTCTCTCCATTTCAGGCAGTTGGATTTGTGACCATCAATTTTCTTTTCTGGTGTATCACCGCTTTAGTGTAGGCCCTATTTTCATTTCTCTCTCTCTCTCTCTCTCCCTGGTCCCTTGGAAGGTTAGATTAGGATTATATAGTTTTATTGCACTAGAGTAGCTTATGGCAGGTAGTTTAGGAAGAAGAAGAGGAGACCAAGAAGTAAAAGAGACCCAAAAGAGTAAAAATAAGAAAGAGAAAGATGGGGAACCTAGAAGGGACATGAGCACCTGGGTGCTTTGTTCATAAGTGGGAAATAGTTTATGAAGCCATAAAATATAACTCATTCAAGTGCTAGTATAGTTTGTAAGATTTGTAAGACCAGTAAAGTGTAAGAGATAAACCATAAGGCCCAAAATGTATTTTCAACTACTAGTTTTCTTGCTTAGGAATCTTGTATGCATTAGTATGCTTTAGGACCTAGAAATGTACCCAAGTGCTTAAATCTTTTGTTGACATTGTCCCCCACTTTATGATGTTGAGTGAATACTTGATAACATAAACTAGATAGAAATGTGTACCTTGTAATCCTATAAAGAAGAGTGTTTCCAATAGAATTCCAAGTGGACAAGTGAATCGTGGAGTGATTATAATGTGAAGTGTGCAAAACTATGAAAGGGAGGTTGACCCTAAGGGTAAATTTTATGTGTATTAGTGTGTTGTTAGAGTTTTTTTTAACACTCACATTTTTTGACGTTCTAAAACCACATTAAACCTTAAAGAATTATCTAGAAAGTTGTGTTTTTTTTTTGTTTGAAAAGATTGCAAGGGTCTCAAACCTTATAAAATGTTTAATTAACTCATATCAACAAATCGCTACATTACATTGGATGGAACAGATCTAGATTAATAAGTAAGTATTCTTAATCCACTTCTAAAGTCATATTCAATTACAATCCTATAGAAATGTGTCCATTAATTCTTTTACTTGATTAAATAGTTTATCCCCTCTCAAATTAACATTCAAACTCACATTTATTAAAGCCTTATCGTTAGTTACCTCAGTCCCTTTAAATTATTATCTTTAATTTCCATTGAATCATTTACTAAAACGTACTAGTAGAGTTACATAACTAACTTCACATACTAGGCTACTAAGTGGCCCCCTTCACCCATTTGCACATACATTTAAATTTTTTAAAATCCAAAATATATAAATTCTCACCTAACAAATATATGGTTGATGGTTAACCCTTGGATCAAATCTATTAGTGCCACTAGATCTTAAAGTTCCAACCTAACCCTAACAATCCTTACGAAAAATATATTAAACTTTTTCCCTTTCCCTAGCCTCCTCATTTGGTCTCTTTTCATTTCTTTGATTTGCAAGTTGGAGGAGTGGAAGCCACGAAAGCAAGGAGGGAAGCCATAGAGGGATTTATTTGGATCTAGCTTAGTTTAGGTTATTTTATGGATTTGTTATAACAATGTCTTCTATTTGATGATTGTAGAGGTTTCCACCCTAAATATGGAGTAGAATTTATTTATTTCCATTCTTGAGTTATTTATTTGGAAAAAACCTTATTTCCATTTAATATATGAGATGTAATACAGTTAAATGCCCATTCAAGGATTAAATTGCTTAAACAATGAATTTGTTCCCTTACCCTTTGTTGGAGGTTTCCTTCTTACATTTTATAGGCTCAAATTTTAATTAAATCAAGTTAAAATTTGAACAGTTGTGGATTTTCAATTTTCCACTGACAATGATGAGACTACCTCCCTAAGAAAGCCAGAGGTCTTGTGATCATCGCCCTACCTAGTTGACAATTTAGAAACCATTTTCCTACCTAGGTGGTAGTTAAGAGACTGTCGCTCTGCACAGGGAGGTGGTCATGTTCTTTCGTAACAGAACCACCACTTCATCATTTTTTTCCAATTTTTTTTTAATCCTAAAGACAATAGTTGAAAGGTTAAAACATTTATTCATTCCATGGCCTGATTCACTAAATTTAAATATTTTCTATTTCAAAAGCACATAAGAAAACAACTACAATAATACTTTTCAAATAAAATTTCTTTCAAGATCAAAAGAAGGAATAAAATTCAATCTATTTGTAATTATTATTGCTTTCTTTTCCACAACAAGAATGTAATCCTTCAACAAGGAAGTTCAATATAACTTAATGCATTGTTCTATTACAATGAAAAACATTTTTTGAAAGAAAACACAAGCAATTATATTACATCTCATATTTGGTAAGAATGCATTCTCAGTGATTTACAACTTCCAAGTTCTCCCTTCATTCTTACAATAAAGCAAACTCCTACAAGTAATAATGAACTTTCTTTTTCTTTTGAGCTTAACTCATTTTCTTACAATGTAAAAAAAATTCTCTCCAACAATACATTACAACTTGGTACATAAAATATACAATAGTACTTTCTTAAAATGCAATATTACTAGCCTTCCACCTTAAGTGGGAACTACATGAGAATTTTCTGCAATGAAGGATTTCATTTTTGACTTCTACAAATGCTCTAAGTCCCAAATCCTCAAAAATAGATCCAAAATTTTCTTCACTTCAATCACAACAAAAAAACGGGGGAGTAGGAAACACTCTCCACCAAACCAATAATCTAATAGGGATAAGAAGCTATCCTCCTCATTGGCCCCAGAGCCCCAACCAAAGTGCAATAAGGAATGGATACAACTCATGGAAACTAACACAGTGCTTCCACATTACAATACACACTTTCACAACCATTTAACACACATTCAAGCACAAAGATTACAATCACAAAAATGTAACTTTGAAAACACACAAGATTTGAAAACTCAAATCCAATGGAGCAAGGAATCTATGGGGAGATCACTTATGCCTCTCAATGGTATTAGGTGCCCACCTAAAACCCTCCGAAAAACAACTCAAAACCCATACACAACTCTTATGGCTCCCTCAAGATCATATTATGCCTCCCACATTCTCTTATGCCTCCCTACAATCTCTTATGTCTCCCTCAAAAGAACCAAGGAAGAAAAGCAAGCATTTTTCTTATCAAAAAGTGGGGCACCCAACCCAAATCCCTCCAAAAACATTAAACAAAACTCTTATGCCTCCCTACAATAGAAAATCCCCATAGCCTTCTCCTACACCATGCTTAGGTATTCTACCCATGATCCCAACAAGCACACAAACCATTCACTTGCATGCAATACACACTTATAAAAGTAAATAAGTAAAACAAGGGTATAGTTCCCACCTTTCTGTTGTCACCCTCAAAATCCCCCCTCATTTTCTAATTCAAATTCAAATATTTTGATCTCACACCTTCCAGAAGTGTTCAAGTAAATTTGGAAGTCTGAAAACATATTTAAATTCATGCTTTGAAGTTGTTTAAACTATTCAGTCTGCACGTTTTGATAAAAAATTGTTTCCATTTCTAGATACATGAAAATTTTGTTGCCCTCAGTTGAATTAAATTGTAAATATTTCTAAGGAAATGGATCTTCGAACCTTGTATTGTTTTCAATTCCTCGGTTCACGAAATAAATTTGAAAATTGGGCGCAAAATGGTGGAGTTTTATTCTTCTCTGCATTTTTTCCATAGTTGTGAATGACAAGATTTTCTTCCCCGTCAAAATTTGGCTCCATTATCCATGCGTACATGGAAATATCTAATTGGAGGTGGATTGTCGGGGAGATTTGAGAATTTGAGCCTTGTTTTCATTAAAGGGGCTTAAAGTTAAAAAGTGACCCGTAGCCCCGCCAAACACAAAGGAAAAAGTTAAATCTTGAGCCCGCCATTGGAAAGTCAAAGTGAGGAAGTGGGTTGATAGAGAAATTTGTGTTTTTGAGCCTGCATTAAAAAAAATTTAAAATTATAAAAGTGACGCGTGACTCTGTCTCCACTCAAGTGAAGCCACGTGTTAGGCTTATATCAAAAGTGAAAGGGTGGACCCAAAATGTAAAAAAATTCCAAATCTCTATAAAGTCACAAAATGCAAAAGGAATCCTTCATGCCCACTCTAGTAAATTTCCCCCATGTGGATGACTCTATTTTAAAGTTTCAAAGGCAAGATGAATGACTGAAATTCATAGTTACAAAACAAGCGTAACAGTTGCATTACGAAAAGTCTTGTTTTTTCTGCCATTGGTGTTTCTTCACGAATCAAGAATATGAATGGACGTGAATGACTAAAAATCTTGTGATTCATTTCTTGCTAACAAAGAAGAATTTGTAACCATTTCTTGCAAGATATTTAATGGATTATTCACTCCATTACAGGGGATTGACAATTGATCTTGTAAATTCACGAGTGCATTGTATTCAGAGAAACCAAAGGAGATAGCCATTTTTATTTTAATTTCCTCCATTCTCAAACTTCTTCCATTCCCTCATTATGTACAAATTTTGTTTAAGAATCGATACAAGAAGAAGGATTTTTTAGCCTCTATGATGAGGATATTTCAGAAACTTTGAGTTCGCAACCTTATCTCGTCTTGTTGCCATTTGCAGATTTGTTTCTTATCATGAATGCATGTGTTTTTATTTCTAAGTAGTGCACATAGGAATCTGATTTTCTACCTGCAACATTAGTTCTCCTGTACCTCTTTTCTCAGTCCCTTTCCTACCTTCATAGAAGATTCCCTCCTTGCAGATAACTGCAAGCATTTTCTATAGGGTCAGTGGAGTGCCCTTGTTGGATCCCCAACCAAAATTCCACCATAGAAATCCACCTTTTCACACGTATGCATACACGGAAGCTACACCGGTTAAGTAGAGGGACTTAGATTCCCAGAGCGTTGGCAAGGAATCCACAAGTTTTTCCACCTAACAAATTTCCTCGCCAACACTTTCCATAGAAATAAATTGAACAAAGAATCACACTCCAATATCCTTCAAGCTCAATCCAACTCCAACAAGCACTCCAATAACTCTCTAATTCCTAAAATACAAAAGCACAATAAAATGAAGTAACCCCCAAACAAACAAATAAACTTTAATAAATAGAGAAAGAGAAGAGGAGGGTGAGGTGGCTCCATGTAGGATGTTGCATTACTTATCCTTAACTCCACCTCACAAGTCAAACCTCAACCCCAAGGCACAATAAATTGGTGGTTGAGAGAAATGACAAGCCTCTTACACACACAACCCAAGCCCACACCCCCTAAGGACATAATTTAAAACCCATGTAAGAAAAGTACAATAAATGTCACCTTTTGCCTTAAAAAACACATAATGTGGTCTAGTTTTGACCCACCAACCCATAGGTATAGTTGGTAGAATAAATTAAGAGGTGTGGGACAAGATTAACTTGTCCCACAAGCCTCTAAAAATGGCTCTTTTGCCCAAATCCGAATTTCCCAAGAAAGGTAGGGTGTACAACACTCAAGGTCAAATATACTCAACTTATATTACAAGATCCAAAGGACAAACTACTCTAATAAATGACCCCTTTTGTCACATCTCCACATAGCTTAATAAACATGATTGATCCATAATTAAGTCAGATTAATCAATAATGCTTAAATGAATTACATCAAAAAATAAATCACATACTCCGCAATAAATAAAAGAAAAGGAAAATAATTACACACATAGCCCATGGTCAAAATTGGAGGGCATCCCCCCGTGGGGACATCCTAACAATCTAATAAACAAAAACAAACATTACACAAGTTTCCATGGTGATTGTCATTGTATCCATCAATTATTCCATTGTGGTTGGTCTCCTAACCCCCATTTTGATTGTTGTGATACAATTACTTGGAAAAACACACCATACCTCCTTCGGTCTCATGGCCGCATCAAATACATCAAATATAAATATATGTACATCCATGAATAAACATCATCATATAACTAGGTCATCATCTAAACTAAACAATGTTATCATTTTTTTAAACTTCAACAACATCTCAATTCTACCATTTCATCGATATTGGTGAGATCACAAGATTTATTCAAACTCTAAATCATTGTCAACATGATGAGAATTCCGAATGTCAGTAGTTATATATGCTAACAAAAAATCCTCATCATTAATATAAAATGTTTCTCTATGTCTCTAAGAATCCACACAAATCATACAATGAATCACAATCCATCAATAGTCAGAATATCTCTATCACCTAATATCATGCTAAACCAAAATGATATGATAATATCCATGTCTATAGTCAACAGTAATCAAAATCAAAATATAATAAGTATCGAAGAGGAGCGGGCACTACAGTGTTTCTCACTGATTGAGTTATTTTTTGTTGTGTATAAAGATAAACATTTACAAGAAGAGAAATAAAGTATTCAAATTCTTGTATATGAAAATAATAATAATGTATGTATAAGTAAGTGAAAAAAATAATGGAAGGAAAGACTACACCTCATGTATGGGAGAGTAAGATATACATTTTCCCTATTTTCTTTGGAGGTGTTGTAGATTTGAGAATCTTGCCGCTAAAGATGAGGTTTTAGGTGATTTCACACCAAGAGTGAGTTTTTTGAGTGATCTCATTCCAAGAGAAGAGTGTTAGGGAGAGAGGTTTATTTTATCTCCATCCATGAATATTTTCAAATAATTTCCACTACAGATTTGACCTTCTTGATTTGTAACTAATTATAACCTTTTATAATTGAATTGTAACATATTGAATGAATTCTATAATTGATGGTAAGTAGTTGATACCAGAGAACTATATTGTAAAATTTTGGAAACTGTTTTGAACTTAGAAATACTCTAATTTAGCTCCTAGGACACAATTTTCCTTTGTTAATGTTTGATTCTAGGCACAAGTGTCTTCTCTCTATTTCTTATCCAAGTCTAATTCTCGACTACTCTATAGTTGTGTGCCTTTTCTAAAAATGTATTTTGGAGCCCTAAGAAATTGGAAAGGTGGTTTGTGTACCCAATATTTCCCCCCCTCATTTGGGGTGCCTATGACGAATGTGGGAGGATGTGGCCCAAATGAGAGGACCTAAGACTGATGTGCATATTGTATATTGGATACTTGCAGGGGGTAGTGGATGTGCTTGGTGGAAACCAAGGCACATATAAAAAATATAAGATAGAAACAAGTGCTAGTATAAAATATCTAGAATGCAATGGAATCAAATGTAATAAGAAAATATGAAGACAAGAGGTATCGTGAGAAGTGGATTGCATACATGTGATATCATTAACAATTTCACAAGATAATCAGCGATGTTGATGCATAATCACAACACCCCTGAATGTCTACAACGCGATGGGTTGAGACTCTCAGTGTGATTGCATAACATGGAGCTTTTCCCAAGTGTGGGACCTTGCGAATCGGGAAAGCTCTTCGGATGAAGGCTGGTTCCTATTCCTCTATTCAGGTGCACACAAACAATTTGTAGAGGATTCACTCAAAAACCTAATCTAACTTGCCAAGGAGACAGGGTTGAGAAGATGCAAGAAAATAAACCTAATCTAACCAAGGTGATGCACCAAAGGAATGATGAACACCTGCTTTGCCAATAAACACAAACCATAAAATTGCAATACAATAAACATGCACAGGTAACCAAGGATGCAATGAGAGATCATTTGAATGCAATGAATATAAGAGAGGGTTGAAATCATCCACAGACTTAGTTTTTATTACTCCAAATATTGACACAATCCATTACAATGGCCAAGAGGCACAACATGCATTACAATTTGAATGGGAGGTCTGAACTCCACAAATCCACTTGCTGATAAGAGAAGAAGGGAGGGGCAAAACAAGAATGTCCAACCTTTAGAAAAATTCCCCTCCTTACAATTTATAGGAAGAAAAAGAGAGGGAGAAGAGAGGAATTTGAAATCTACCCCAACCACTTCCAGATTGCATTTAATTCATCTCATTATGGCAGTAGGTGAGAACCCTGACAAACCCTAAAAATGGTGAACTATATTTTGAATTTTTGAAGAACTTTTTCTCACCCAAATAAAGATATCCAGTTGTAGTTGGGTAGAGGACCCTGTAAGCTTTCCCAAAATTCCTCTCTTGCGTGAATCCGAGCTCCTAGTCGAAAGTTATGGCCATTTGAAGGTCTAGGTGGCATACTGCGAAAACTGCCTTGAGAGATCCAAAAATCCGAAAAGCATGGAACCCTGAAAACCCAAAATTCATTTTGGATTTTCAGACAATTTCATTTTTTCAAGAAAAAACACTTTCATCACAAAAATTCCTTGAGATTTCTGAAACTTTGAACTCTGATTTTTCCAAAACCCCGAAAGTCCTGAAGTCTAAAATTTCAAACTTTCAGACTTCGGGATTTCAGAGATTTTTTCTTTCTTTTTCAATTCCTGAGGCTGATTTTTTCCAAAACCCAAAAATCTGAAACTTCAAACATTTAGACTTTGGAATTTTGGATTTTTCTTTCCCAATTTTCTTTGCACCTGATTTTCCAAAACCAATTTCGGACCTTGTTTTTTTAGGACATTTTTTGAAACCCCGAAAATGCCAAAAATACTAAGGCCGAAAACTTCGAGCCTTTTCTCCATTTTTCCCTTCAAGCTTTGATCTTCCTTGATGTTCCCCTACCATTCCTTTGATGCCATTACATTGCCAAGCTTGACTACAACTTGATTTTTTGGAAATGATTGTGAGCTTGCATGGCCGAACTATCCTCCATTCCTTCTGCTTGCAAGGTCATGTTGATCAATTTTTCCCAAGGGGGGAAAAATTGGACAACAGTTTGGCGACTAACGGGGTCACCTACCTACTAGGTGAAAAGATCAGTTTCCTTGAAGTATCCATTGGGCATGGAGTCATGAATGATAGCCTTATACTGATCTTGCTCTAAAACTTGAACCCGACTGCTGGCACACTGCTGATCCTGAATCTTCCCTGTTGCCTGTACTCTCAATTTTCATATAAGAAAACTTGAAGATGAGATTTGTGAGAGTAGAGAATTATCTTGACCTGGGACTTTCACCTGGCTTGGAAATGGACCGTTACAACATTCATCTAGCAGGCACACTGAAATGCATAGTGATACAACCTGGGAGCAACAAAACTTGTGCCAAAGCACTTAGGGAAATTGAAACCTAAACTACAACAAGACAATGTGCATACACACTTAGAGGAATTAAAACCCTAGGCTACTATTTACAAGGGTGAAGATTATCTTTAGTAGCAATGTTTAAGATAGATTCCGTTAACTGGAATCGGAAGTTCTTCTCCATCCAATGTAGACAATTGGAAGGCATTACTACTTTTACATCCCATGACCATGTAGGGGCCACTCCAAATGGAATCAAACTTGGAATGCCTTCCTGGTTTTTCCCGATCTGCATCCCATTTCAGAACTAGGTCCCCTTCCTGGAAGGTCCTTGCTCTTGCTTTCTTATCAAACCATCTTTTTACTAAGGCCTAATCTTTCTCAATCATTTGAACTACATGTTCTCTAATTTCTTCCAATTCCATCAACTCTGCATACCTGGCCTCCATTGGTTCGAACTCAGACAACTCCAATTGCTTCATGAGCTCCAATGCAGGTAGTTCTAATGATATAGGCAATATTGCCTCTTTCCCATAGACCAGCTTGTAGGGAGAATTACCTGTAGACCTCTTTGGTGTTATCCTGTCAGCCCATAATGCTGATTTTATCTTGGTATGCCATGTTCTTTGGTTTTCATCCAGAGTCCTTCTGATGATTCTTAGCAAATTCTTGTTCGTGGACTCTACCTGTCCATTACCCTGCGGGTAATAGTTTGAAGATGTGCTCAAGTAGATCCCATTCTTGACAGCCCATTCTGTAATCTTGGAACCTATGAATGCCAATGCATTGTCTGATATGATAGTGGCCGGAACACCGAACCTGGTCACTATTCCTTCATAGAAGTCTAGTATGTTAGACTCATTTGCTTCTTTGAGCGCTATTGCTTCAGTCCACTTGGTGAAATAGTCTGTTGCCGTGAGAATCCACTTGTGGCCTTGGCTTGAGTTTGGATTGATGACCCTGACGAAGTCCAATCCCCATTGCATAAATGGTTGGTCAACCAAAATTGGGTGCAATGGAAGTGCTGCTAGTCTTTCTTTGCCTGTGAAGAGTGCACATTTCTTGCACTTTCTTATCCATGTATAGCAGTCACTGAACACTATGGGCCAATAATACCCTGCCTTCATTATCTTGAGAGCTGTTACCCATGGGGAAAAAATGTCCTCCAGAATCTCCATCGTGAAAATCTCATAACACCCTCTCAATTTGACCTATCCCAATGCACCTCAATAGAACTCCATTGATGTCCTTCTTGAACAAAACACCATCAACAAGCACATATGGAATGGCTTGTAATCTAAAGTATCTCCTCTTTGCTTTGCTCATTTCTGGAGGACATAGGCCTGTCTGTAGGAAATGCATCATATTCTGAGTCCAACAAGGAGTGGGCACATCATCATTTTCCTGTTCTTGACCATTCTGTAGTACCAAGACAATCTCTTTTTCATCACCTGCTTCAACTTGCTGACTCAAAGCTAGTTGTTCACATAATCCCTTTCCACAGACTCGTTTAGTGACCTTAATTTTGATGTCATATTCCATGACATGAGTGATCCATCCTACACGTTTCTCATTCAGATCCTTGTTTAGAAGGAATTCCTTGACCCCCGCATGAGAGACCAACAATTGGATCTTGTTGTTTGAGACTAGGTGCTTGAATTTCTTTAAGCTTCTGATCACTACAAGGACATGTTTTTCAATGAAGGAGTACCTAGTTTCATATTCCTCCAAGCCTTGACTGAAGAAAGCAACTGGTTGTCTCTGATCCCTCTTTGTTTTGTTGTACCAGGATTGCAGAAATTGTGTCCCCACTACCAAAGGCATATAGCATGAAATCCTTGGAGAAGTCTGGATTGACGAGAGTTGGAGCTTGAGATATAGCCTCTTTTATTGCCTCAAAACTTGCCTTGCCTTCAGCTGTCCACTTAAATGCCATGCTCTTCTTTAACATCAACGTTATTGGCTTTACGAGAGCTGCAAAGTTTGGAACAAACCTATGGACAAAATTGATCCTTCCTAAGAAGCTCTGAAGAGCCTTCTTGTGACTTGGCAAGGGCAATGCTCTAATTGCCTCAACTCTTTCTGGGTCAATCGTCAATCCCTCCTTTGAAACAATATGGCCTAGAAGTTTCCTTCGTGAGCCAGGAATATGCATTTTTTGGGATTCAATGATACCCCAAACCTTCTACACCTCTGAAATACTTGTCTCAGATGAAAGAGGTGATCCACTGCATTTTTGGAGAATACAGTGATGTCGTCAAGATATATCAGAACTATTTCATTGATCAACCCCTTGAATGCCATATCCATTGCCCTTTGGAAAGTGGCTCCAGCATTTGATAACCCAAATGGCATCTTCCTGTAGGCATAGGTACCCCCATTTGGTGGTGAAAGCCATCTTGAACTAGTCATCTTCTTTCACCATTATCTGGTTATACCCTGAGTAGCCATCTAGGAGAGAGAATCTCTCTGAACTGGATACCACTTGCAATATTTTCTCCATTGAAGGAAGTGGGTAATGGTCTTTGAGAGATGCCCTGTTGAGGTCTCGAAAGTCCACGCACAACCTGATTTCTCCATTCTTCTTCTTGACCGGTACGAAGTTTGTAACCTAGCTTGAGTGCTTGATCGGGAATATAATGCTTGCCTCTATTAGCTTGTTTAGCTCTTTCTTCATTAGAGGCTTAATGTGAGGGTTTACTGATCTTTTCTTTTGCCTGATGGGCTTAGCATCTGGATCTAGTTCTATGGTATTTTGTGCCAACTTCATGTTGAATCCTCTCAAATCTTCATAGCTCCAAGTGAAGACATCTAGAAATTCTTGGCAAAGCTGTATGAAATCTGATTTTTCTGTTCAGTGGCCACTTTACCAATTTGAAGTGTTTTGCCTTCCCCAACCAGGATTGGCTCTGAATCTTCTCCTTTGACCTGTATGTTAGCCTTTTCCTTACGGAACTGGTCGTTAGGATTGAAGATAGACTCCAATGTTACTAAACCCTTGGGAAGCTTGTTTGTCCGCAGCTGCACTACTTGATCCCCGTACTGCTGCTCTAGTCTTTCCTGATTCCTAGCTGAGAATTCAGCCTCTTCTTGCAAGAAATTGATGATCTGTTGATCATTCTCAAACACCTGCCAGCTTGTGTTATTATCTGGCACTACTGGCCTCACAATCACATGGATATGTGGCTGTGTTTTTTCCCTTTTGATGTTGTCAACCACATCAAATGTTGCTCCAACTACTGCGAGCCTATCTGCGGCTTCATTTTTCTTCCTGGGTATGGACACAATGTTGAAATCTTCGAAATCCTCAATGAGGTCCCATACCCTATTCTTGTAGCTCTTGAGTAGGTCATTCTTTGTAGCATGTTGTCCCCTGACTTGGTTGATGATTAGCTCGCTATCCCCGAACACCTGCAAGTTCTTTATGCCCTTTTTCCTAGCCCAATGAAGTCCATGAATCAAGGCCTCATATTCAGCTGTGTTGTTTGAAAAGGCAAACTGGAAATGAAAAGCTGAATAATATTCAATGTCTTTTGGTGAAATCAACATTGCACCTCCTCCAACACCTTGTTTGCTTCTCGAACCATCAAAAAATAGTTTCCAAACTTCATTATCATCCTTTTGTTCAGGCTGAATGATGTCGAGAATGGGTGAATTTTCTTCGTGTACACAATACATGCCCAATTCAGATTCTTCAATTTCCTTGTATGGGTCAAATCCATGACTTTTGTTTTCCCATTCATCCAAAGTCAAATCAGGAATTCCCTCGACCTTAGTACCTATTTCTAGATCATTTGAACACTCCTCCTGATCAAAGGCTGAGAAATTTGCATTGATAGGACTTGGCACATGAGGTTCAATATGGAAATTGGCAATTGGTTCTGACCTGATTGTTGCTTTGGCCCCATACCTTGTCTTGAAAATCATGTGTGACCAATCTGCAGATAGATATCCACCAATTTTTGCAGTGAAGTCTCTTGATAGACACAACGCAAAGAGTGGCGGAAGTTCGATTACAGATACATCTTGTAGAATTGTGACATTAGGACATGCATGTAGTGTTAGGCTTAATCCTTTGATGACCCCAACTGTTCCTACTACCATTCCATCTAGCTGCACTACTCCTTTTAGCACTGGCTCATACTTCAGACCCAATTGATCTGCTATTTGCTTCAGCATCACTGAACTACTTGCCCTTGAATCTATCATGCAGTTGTGTACCAATTGATTTCCAACAATCAATGACACATAGAATGGTGGAGGCTTCAAATTTTTCTCGTATGGCCTCCATCATGTTGCACTGTATTAGTGAGAACTTTCTCATGTCCCCAGTTAGATACATTCGAGGCAGACCAGTTAGCCATTGTAGCTTGCAATAAATCTTGTTGTCCTGGGATTTCCAGTGATTCCCACATGGAAATGTTCACATGTTTCTTCTTCATTTGATCGATGATGTTGAAAGGGGATGAATTGTCCTTTTGCTGCCCCTTACTTGGTGCAACCTTTTCTGGAGCTTGAACATGCACATGTGTTGCCACAACGGGTACCTTAGGCTGATTTTGCACATTTGGAGCTGCATTTGGTCTACTGACCCCTTGTTGTGTAGGAGTGGGTTGAGAAACAAATAGATTAGACAGTTGTCCCTCTTCTATGCTTCTCTTCTTTGACCGTGTGTTGGCAGCCACACCTTGAAAAGGTTATTGGTTAACTCCACATAAGTCCTATGTTTTCCAATTGACCAACGTGGTTTCTAATGGAGGTGCCTCTTATTGTGTTTCTTGCTATTGATTCCCTTCTTGGCTTTGTTCTTGAGACACACCAATGGTTTGCACCATCAAGGCTTGATTTAGGGCACCATTGAAACATGTTGATTGATTGTGAGGTAGATTGCAGGGGTAACACCAATCGTACTCCTGTGCCATGTTGTTTTGTGTTGGAACCAAGGCTCTCGAGGATGTTGTTGTGTTTGGATCATACGGTCGGAATGGCCTAGCAACTTGAGGTTGTCCCTGGTTTTGGTTTTGATTTGCAGCCTGAGCTGGTGGTCTATTTTGCTGGTATGAGGGCCTAGCTTGGTATTGCGCTTGAGGCTGATACGGTCTAGAACTTTGAGCTTGTTGTCTCTTGATAGTCACTAGCTCATTTCCAAGGTTCTGTAGTTGTTTCATAACCTCCTGCAATTCCTTTGAAGTATTTGAAGAAGTCGATGCCTCATTATTGCTTTGATTTCTAGGGGTTGGAATGGGATTCAATTCTGGTGCTTGACTGGTTGTAGGAGTTCCCATATCTGGATAGAGAGGCATTGGTGGTCTTGGTGCATTCTTACCAGCTTGGATCAAACAGTTTTCTGCTCTGATAGCCGTGTCGTAGGCCCCTGGCAGTGTTGTTCCTCCCATTGATTGGATCATCATGGCTATGTCTGAATTTATAGCCTTTAAGAAATAAAGGAATGCTCCTTCGGCAGTTGGTCTAACAGCTATTGGAATCCTGTCCCATGTCCGTTGGAATCTGAAGTTGAAATCTATCATTTTCTCATTAGGATCCCTTTTGATTTTTGTCAGTTGTTCCAATAAAGACAAATTGTCTGCCCTCTCCCCGAATTGGTTGCAAAGGGTTGAACAAAGCTGGTTCTAATTTGTAATAGACCCTGCTGTTAGGCTCCTAAACCATTGTAAGGCCTTACCTTTGAAAGATGAAGCCAACAACTTGACTGCAACATCCATTTCATTTATTTCATGGATTGCACATGCATTCACAATATCTTGGATGTGGTCAATAGGAGTGGTATGATTTTCTCCTATGAAATAGGGGATATTATTTAGTGCTGTAACCAGAACTTAATTATGAGCATTTAGGGCAAGTGGACTACTGACTGTGAAATTGACAAAGGGATTTGGTGGTAGATGTGCCATTATGATTGGCCTAAGAACCCTGGTTGATGCGAGAAAAGGTCTACCAGGTGGAGGTGTAGACAAAGTCCTGTTAGGTGGAGATGGTGATCTTTGTGGTCCTCTTCCTCTCCTTCCTCTACCTAGTGATAGCTGCAGGTAGAAAAATAGCCCCTCTTCTCGAGTATCAGACCTGGTTCAAATTCTTCTCATGTACCTGAGCTACTACACCACTGAATTCTATCCCTTCAAAGTCACCAAATGTGTTGGAGAATGAGCCTCAAAAGGCTGGATTTTGCCAAGTTACACACCAAACTCGACAAAATTAAACCCAAAATTTTGAAAGACCTGTGTATCTTGTTATCTAGAGGCTAAAATTTGATTTGGAATGACAGTCCTAAAAATTCAAAAATCCCAGACTTCTTAATTTCTGAAACCCGAAATCCTGAAATCCTAAGATGTCTGAAATCCTGAAATCCCGAAATCTGAAATTCAAAAAACTCTGAAATTTCAAAAATCAAAATTTTGAAAAATTAAAGATACCCTTTTGAAGATTACCCCTAGATCTATCAAGTGGTGAAATTTTGACTTGTTTTGAGCAAGTTAAGCCCTTGAAAATAGATTTCGGAGTTCAGCCTGGGAGGTGAAAAGTCAAAAAGTGTAGAACTTGTAATTTCTAAGTCCAAATTTCTCGAAATTTCCTTCAAATCTTGTGGAATGACCTCTTAGTCCCACCGGGCATGCCAAAACTATTGATGCGTAATCACAACACCCCTGAATGTCTGCAATGCGATGGGTTGAGACTCTCAGTGTGATTGCATAACATGGAGCTTTTCCCAAGTGTGGGACCTTGCGAATCAGGAAAGCTCTCCGGATGAAGGCCGGTTCCTATTCCTCTGTTCAGGTGCACAAACAATTTGCAGAGGATTCACTCAAAAACCTAATCTAACTTGCCAAGGAGACAGGGTTGAGAAGATGCAAGAAAATAAACCTAATCTAACCAAGGTGATGCACCAAAGGAATGATGAACACCTGCTTTGCCAATAAACACAAACCATAAAATTGCAATACAATAAACATGCACAGGTAACCAAGGCTGCAATGAGAGATCATTTGAATGCAATGAATATAAGAGAGGGTTGAAATCATCCATAGACTTAGTTTTTATTGCTCCAAATATTGACACAATCCATTACAATGGCCAAGAGGCACAACATGCATTACAGTTTGAATGGGAGGTCTGAACTCCACAAATCCACTTGCTGATAAGAGAAGAAGGGAGGGGAAAAACAAGAATGTCAAACCTTTGAAAAAATCCCCTCCTTACAATTTATAGGAAGAAAAAGAGAGGGAGAAGAGAGGAATTTGAAATCTACCCCAACCACTTCCAGATTGCATTTAATTCATCTCATTATGGCGGTAGGTGAGAACCCTGGCAAACCCTAAAAATGGTGAACTATATTTTGAATTTTTGAAGAACTTGTTCTCACCCAAATAAAGATATCCAGTTTTAGTTGGGTAGAGGACCCTGTAATATTTCCAAAAAGTCCTCTCTTGCATGAATCTGAGCTCCCAGTCGAAAGTTATGGCCATTTGAAGGTCTGGGTGGCATACTGTGAAAACTAGCCTGAGAGATCCGAAAATCTGAAAAGCATGGAACCCCGAAAACCTGAAATTCAGATTTTCAGACAATTTCATTTTGGAGAAAAAACACTGTTCATCACAAAAATTCCTTGAGATTTCTGAAACTTTGGCCGAACTCCAAAACCCGAAAGTCTGAAGTCCAAAAATTCAGAACTTTCAGACTTCAGGATTTCAGACTTTTTCTTTCTTTGTTTAGTGCCAATCCCGAGGATGATTTTTTCCGAAACCCTGAAACCTGAAAGTTTGAAAATTTGGACTTTCAGAGTTTCAGAATTTCGGACTTTTTCTTTCGATTTTCCAACTTTGCACCTGATTTTTCCGAAACCCCAAAAATGCTAAGGCTGAAAACTTCAAGCCTTTTCTCCATTTTTCCCTTCGAGCTTTGATCTTCCTCGATGTTCCCCTACCATTCCTTTGATGCCATTACATTGCCAAGCTCGACTGCAACTTGATTTTTGGAAATGATTGTGAGCTCGCATGGCTGAACTATCCTCCATTCCTTCTGCTTGCAAGGTCATGTTGATCAATTTTTTCCAAGGATGCAAGGACAAATGTATCATCAAGCATAGAGCGTAAACTGTAGATGATGTAATGTATATTTTAGACTTTCTCACTTAAAATTCAGGTATGAACCATAGAACTAGGTTGCGTCATTGGGTAATGAATGTATTGTATGTGGTAGCAACATTGTGTTGTATAGATAGGAAGAAGTCATGGTAAAAGAATCATGAGAAGAAGGGAGAATTTTTATGCACTCTAATTGTGTATATCAGGGGCTATTGGAAAATAGATATGTTCATCGTGAGTGAGAATAGCCAGGGTATGTACAGTGAATGAAATTATATATACAATATATATAAAGTAGTATGTGTAAGAAGGATCAATAAGTAAAGAAGAGGATCAGATTGTGTATGGATTTGCATAAGAGCTGAAAAGGAAGCCATAAGATAGATATATGTAGCAAGGTGTGATCATACTGTAGATTAGAGAAAGTGTTACTAGAAATATTTTCATGAAGTTCAAAGTAAAAGGAAGGTATAGGTGTGTATGTGAGTAGTATTGATAGGAAACTGTTGATTAAAATGTGTCATTATGGAGGGAGGAAGCTTCAATATCCCCCAAGTGTGTGAGTGATGTAGATCTATACAATCATGCGAGAGTGACCATGTCATGAATCATAAGTGTTTCTCAATTCCTAGTCATTTTCATAAGAATTATATGGATGGAAAGGAGGAATTATATGTTTAAATATAGAACGTTGCTGAGGGATCTAAAATTGTGCCCAGGGAATTGGTTGTTCTTCCTTTGATGGTATGGAATTGTATAAGACATTTCTTGACTCTTGAATTAAAGGAGAAGGAACAAGAGTGACTATTGAGTGATGCTTGCTTGACAAAGAGGGATCTAACTTGGAAATCCATTAGGGTTTAGTAATTTGATATGAGCATGTAGTAGAATGTTGTGTAATAAATGAAATAAATCCTTAATGCTAAATTTTCCTAATTTTTCATACTAAATCATATCAATCATTGTCACAATGTCAATTAATTATATGATGATTTAAAAATGGGCGACTTTTGTATTTCATAAGCCAATAAGGAGGGTGGTAATGTGTAGGTGGAAAGGTGATTAACTAGTGATTGAGGATCTCAGAGTGAATATCATGTTCTATAGCATTTCGATCAAACTTGAGAGGTGCTTGTTGTGGTAAGGCATGAACCGAGACATGGGATCAGTATGAAGGTGTAGAAGAAGAACTAGCATGGGAATGAGAAGCATCGTTGAGATTTGTATTTCTGCTATGACGGATGTAATTGTAGTTTCCATAGCTTGAAATTTATAATTTAAAATAAATTTTAAAGCTTGAATTGACTCAAAGATCGATTGATTATTTTTATTATCAAGACTACTAGGAGGGTCGAAGAGATGATTAAAAACTGCACTTACTTGTGAAGGTGGCACATTGTGAGTAAGGTACATTTCATGTATGGCGTTTGTGAGAGAATATTTTTAAATTGGTTTCTTTTGAAGTAGCTGATACAAAGAGACTTGAGAAAATTTAGAGGCCATGAAAGAACAGGTAATTTGTGAAAGAAGAGCCCTAAAAATTGGCCCAAAAGATAGTACCAAGTATGAAACCATATGAATAACTATTAAGATTATATGTATGAGACACAATATATGGACATATAATCCTAGATACAAATAGGGTTTAGGGTTATGGAAAGACAAATATTATAGAATAAGAAAAATAAGGATCCAAGTAGTCGATCGCGAGTTGGGATTCAACAGTTGATTTAATCTAAATTAAATTAAACCTTTATTTCAAAGTAACTATTGTAACTAATGATATTCATCTAATAAAATACAATAATGTCCAATAAATAAGCATAAAAAAATATGAAACCCTAGGAAATTGAGAGATGGGGATGACTTACCTAATTTTGTACAAATTTGGGAGTGATATGGACTAAGTAACTGATAGGATGGACTGAAATTTTCAGTTTGATCAAGGCTCACTGAGGGTTCTAGAACTTGGAACTGTCAACAACAGAATGACACACAAAAGGACATGATCACCTAGGTGCTAATGACTAAACTGGGTGCTCATGTCCACACAAAATGCTCACGTTCTGTTAGTTTCTAGGTTGTAGGAGCTTCATTGTTGATCTTCTTTTGTCACTCTAGTTTTTCTACAATGTCACTACTCATATCCTGTAACCTAAAAAACAAATTTCAACCTCGACATGTCCACAAATGACATCAAATATAATAAAAAATATGTGGAATGTGGAGTCAGACTAACACCGGTGGTCACCCAAAGAGTGAACTTATGACTGAACACTCCACTACATCTCAAACTTCATGTAGTTATTTGTGTGTTTGTAATTATTCCCTAGGTTTCCCTTGTGCCAGTTGTACTATGAGAGCGGGATAGATTTAGATTTCTCTAATTATGAAATGTGTGTCATGGAATAAATTGAATGCCCCTCCTATGATGTGTATGTAGATTAATGCATCCCTTGTTACTTGTATGAGTGTGCTAGATGCATGCCTTTTACTGCTCTTATGCCTTTGTGCAAGCTTAGGTGATGATAGATAATGCTTATAGTGTTTGGACCTTGATTTAGAAGAAGTAGCTAAGTATATAGATGATTCCCTTGTTTTCATTTTCTAATTGACAACTGAAAGTCCAACCCAAACCATTAAAATGTGACCAAAAATTAAAAGAGACCCAAAAGAGTAATAATAAGAAAGAGCGTGAAGGGGACACCTAGAAGGGACAAGAGCACCTGAGCACTTCTGTCCTAACTAGGCACTAGTGTCTGAGGCTAGAAAAGATAAATCAATCTTTTTTTTGGCAGAGTTTGTAAGATGTTTAAGACCAGTAAAGTTTAAGAGATAAAAAGGCCCAAAAGTATTCGTGAACCGCTAGTTTTCTTACTAAAGAATCATATATGTACATTAGTATGATTTTGGACATAGAAATGTACCCAAGTGTATAGATTGTGTTTACAGTTATCCACCTTCACATGTATTTGTTCATCTTCTCCCTTCTCACTAGCATTTATATACATGACTGTAATATTTTATTATACTCATCCAATCTAATTCAATATTCTTCATTTTATGATTTTTATATCATAGAAAATGTGGTTCTAACAGAATTGCACCCATTTTGGTGGCATTTTTAGACTGTTTTTCTCTCGCTGTGAGAAAAACCTTCCTCAGGTGGCCTGTGTGTAAAATTGACCTATTTTGCATGGTGTATCTGTTTGGAAATGTGTTGACTTTGTACATATATATTGGATGCATGATTTAAATTCCGACATAACGTGAAGCTCTATTTTAGAAAAAGAAAGGAAGAAACCAAGAAACCTGCCAGTTGTTGATAACCTATGATTTATCCCAACAAACCAGTGAGGAATTCGTTTTTCATATATTCAGCATATGACCATGACATCAGAAAAAATTATGCTTGTGTGGAAATTGGTGCTTGTTATTTTTCTTTGGAGTTTGGTGAAAAATTGTTTTGGAGTGGAAAAAGGATATGCTACCCCTGTGTAAAATTAGTTTCTGCAAACCTATTTTTTCAGCATGTATAACACATGAAGCCCAAACTTGCAACCATAATTATTGTGCATGTGCATGAAAAGAACCAACAATATTTGAACAATTGGTCTTGGAACTAGTGTTTTTGGAACCAATAGTCTTTAAACCATCATTCTTTGGGAAAACAATCTTTGATAAACCGGTCTTTGAACCAACCACCTACTTCAAAATAATTGGTCTTTGAACCAATGACCAGTGTGGGGTGGCCTTCCTGCATGGAGAAACATGTAAGAAAAGAACTGGCATGATAATTTTATCTAGCAGCCCTAGGATGGAAAACAACCCTGTGTGGATGAAGCAAGGTTGGTGGAAGCAAAAACTTTGACCTATGGAGACGTGTGGTGGCATAATAGACATTAGCATCATACCTACGTGGATATGACATTTTATATTCACTTATTCTGGATGTGTGTGAAGACATTTCTTACCACTAGTGAATGGAGAGGAGGAAAAAAGACCTCACAATGACTAGCGACCAGCATGGCCGCATCTAACAATTAATGTGGGGGTGAAACTCAAGCATTATTGACCAACGTGAAGAAACAAATTATAAAGACAAAATCATGCACTTGGGTACATTTCTCGGTCCTAAAAGCATAGTAACATTTACATGATTCCTATGAAATAAAACTACTGATTCACGATTATCTTTGGCCTCTTTTATTTTTCTATTATTTTCTATTTTTTCTTAAACACCTTACATCCCGATCATAATTTTACTTATTTATATTTTATTAGTTTGGACACAAGTGCAAAACCAAGACAGACGTGCCTAGGAGATCATATCCCTCCTTGAATCTCTTACCCTTTCTTATCTTACTCTCTCTTTTTTGCTCCTTTTTTCTTTGGGAATATTTTCCACTTATTGTTTAGCCTTCCAATTTTCAATTACAAAATTTAAACAAGGGAATCATATAAATACATAGTTATGTGTTCAAAATAAAGTACCAAACACTAAGCATGACTATCATCACCTAAGCTTACATTCAAAAGGAACTTAAATCACTCAAAAGCATTCATCTAGTATCCATTCAAGGGACAAACGACTGCATATTGTGCATAAAGAACATAGGAAGAGAAATTTAATTATATTCCACCCAAAATTTCTATTACATTTCTACATTCTAGTTGCATCCCGCTATCTAATGCAACTTACACAATAACATCCTAGGGCACAATTTCTACACACACTCACAATAACTACATGGAGTATGAGATGTAGTTCAGCAATAAATAATAAATTCACTCTCAGAACCTAAATTTTAGGGTCCGTTTGAATCCCCAATTTTCATCTTCTTTTTATCTTTGATTTGATTTATGGGCTTGTGCAAGTGATGTTTTATTTTGAATAGTATAGGTACCTTCGGTGATCCAAGAGTGACCAACACATAATCAATAGGGAACAATTGTGAAACTCTAACGACATAAAATAAATCAGTTATGGAGCTTTTCCATAGTCATGGGAACTTAGATCTAGTCTCCAATGCCCCAGGCACGTGGGTTCCCCTATCTGGACTTGTTCGTGAGATGTAGAATTTATAGATATTAATTATGATGTTTTTAGCATCATGTTAATCACTTATCATTGCCCATATCAGTTCCAAATTATGTGTAAATCAACTAAGTCTTCTTATCTCTCTCTTTTTCTTATGTTTTCATGTTTTATATGCTTATATTTTTATGTCATTCATTTATCTTAGCATTTAAACAATAAGTGAGTCTGCAATATTTATATTTAATTTAGAATTAATTAAATCATTTTGTGAACTCCACTCGTGATCGGTCATTTCAATCCCTATTATATCATTTTCTCTTTCATGGATTCTAAGGTTCCTCGAGTCTCCTTGAATCAAATGCTTCAAATGCACCCATATTGTAAAGATTTTTTCAAAAAATCCCTAGACACTATGTATCTTCCTCGCAATATGCCACCAACTATAGTAAGTTTCATTTTCGATCTTCTATCTGATAAATCTATAAGCCCTAATCCTCCATCCAATTAACCCATCTCAGAGTTGATACAATCTTTACATTCTTTATTTCAATTAGAAATTAAAGCTACGGAAACAACAATTAGATCTCTTAAATATTAAATCCAACATCTCAAGAATGCTTCTCAAGCCCATGCTTGTTATGTTTATATATCTCATCCAACAAACTATGTCTTCTACATGGGCTCATACAGGTTAACCCCAAGTCATACCTTTACCAACGCCTCTCAAGTTTGATTGAAATGCTAAACAACATGATATTCTTCTTGAGCTTCTCAATCACCAACCAATCAAATTTACATCTCCTAATTGCTACCCTCCTTATTGGCTTATCAGATACCAAGGTCTACCATTTTAAAATTATCAGAGACTTAATGGATATCATGTTAGTTATTGTTATGCTTTAAAATGAATAATTAAGCACCTTGAGCATCAGGGTTTTATTTCATTTTCTTCATAACATATTATTACATCTCTAATTGCTAAATCCCAATTGGCTCCTAAATATTTTCCTTCCATGTCTAATGAGCACTAATCCATAATCACTAATGTTACTTATTTGCAGCCTCTCCAACCCATTCCAAAAAAGAAACCTCCTCTAAATATTAGTCCATCCCCTCCTCTCAAGCCTTCTACATTTTTACCAAATCCAACAAAGAAACATCCTCTAAAACTTAGTGCATCCCCTCCGCCTCTCAAGTATTCTATGGTGTTATCAATCCCAAATAAGCCACCACCATTTAAGATCCGTTTACAACCTCCTTGAATTACGCATCCAATTCTATTCATTAGATAAGCTAATACTTAAATTGATGGACATAACGCATTTCAAACTCCGCCACCATGGCATGGTCCTTCTCATAACACCACATAGATATCCATCAAACACTTGGAGGGCATCACGCTTTCTACACTTCTATTCTTATCAATTGTATTTAGCATATACTACTACATTTTGTACTCTGTGCACCATATAAAATCCATTTTCAAACCCTTCAATACACGCATTGTATTATCATTACCATATGACACACTCTAGTTCCATGATTCATAAGCAAACGCTAAAATTATAAATATGAAATGAACCTCATCACCTTCATGCACTATACTTCATGATCTATCTTTCTAGAACACATTTTTCAAACAATTACCCAATGACACACTCTTTTTCTATGGTTCATTCTTAATTGTTGAGGGTTCTTATAAATGAACCTCATCTCATACACATATGTTAAGAGGCAGGCTTCTCCTATCACTTTCACAGGTTGTATACCATTCCATTGCACTCATACACTGCAATTTCATATCTTGGTTCAATTACTCTTTCTTGTTTATAATACTTACATGATGCACTAGACTTATTATGCCATTCTATGAACACATGTGTGTTTACTTCGTATTTTAGAGTGAATGCATATATCTTATATATTTTCACATGCTGAAATGATGCTCGACACTGTATATTTTTCTAGTCTCAACGAGGCTCTCTGGGGCATCTACCTTTCGTCCTCTCACATATTATAGGTGCTATTATTTCATCATATGGTACTTCCTATTATTACTAGCATGTTACTTTCCATTTATACATACATATCTAGACATACTTTTTATCTTTCTAACATGCTAATTTGTGCTTCATGTGCACCATTTACCTTGCAGGACTATATACCACCATGGTTTCCTGATACACTTTTCTTTCTATTTCTTTTTATTGTATGCTATTATTTGTGGGATTTTCCCTATATCTTGTTTGATCACTGTTTATATGCTTTTGGCCATTTCGTCCCTGATTTTCTTGTGACATTATGAACAATGTCCTATGTTTGAAACTGATTTTCCATGCTCTATCTTTATTTACACACTTGCTAATTTATATACTAACAAATGCTACTAGCTAGTTTGTTTGCATGTCCCTTTGTTTCTACCATGCACATCCCCTACCTCCTGTAGGTATCTACTTCAGCATAGCATCAGGTCCTCTCCTTTGGGCTGCATTCTCCTACAATTTTTACATGAACCCCAAACGAGGGGACATACATTGGGTGAATAAATCACCCCTAAAACATCACACAACTACAGTTTAGAATATGCAAAACACAAAAATAAAAAATTAAGACAGTAACAAAATGGTGTAGAATCTAACTCAGGTCCTCAACACAGTACACACACCAACACCTAGAATTAGATAGCAGTGTTTGAGTGCTTTTGTCCTCCCCTAAGCAATTATGTATTGGGGGCACACACAATCATCTTCTCATATGATCACAATTCACATAAATCTTCAAAGCAATTTTATAGTTATAGGCACGGTCCTTCAGTTGTAGCATGCAAGAAATCTCCTACAATCCATCTCAAACAGAATAATCAATACATTCAAAACTAATTTAGAACATAATGAAAAAATAAAAGACGTACCACCTTCATTGGTGCTTATCGAGTAGAGTCACGGAAGGAGATTAATACTAAACATCCTTCCCCAACACCTTCTTTTTTAATGGCATCGCCCAAACAACTTGCACTTGGCATGAGATTCCCCAAAAAACCCACTCTTGCGACTAGATAGCCCAAACAACTCACTCTTCACATCATATTTAGGAAAAATTTCTACCCTTTGCACACTTATACATCAGGTGCACTCTTTCCTTTATACACTTTTACATACTTATGCACATGTTTCTATGATTTATCATACATGTGACTTTGAATACATTATTTCTCTTCTTTTTTAGGTGTGTGGACTTAATACGCAACAAGAAGTAGCCTACAACATAAAGTGCAAGCAAAAAAAAAGGTATAAGAAAATCATATGCTTCAACCCTGGGTTAGTTTCCTTTCCTAGTCTTCATGTTTGACTTTGCATCATTCCACGCTTCACTTGTCCACACAGCACACATTTTGCCACATGTTCTACAGGATCATAAGGTACGTGTTATCTCTCAGAAGTGCACCCTTTTTGAGAGATGAAAACAAGGGTTTAAAGTTTCTCTATCTCTCATTTTTGTAGATACAATGGAAATAACTCAGGTCTTTGGGTATACCTATTGTTGAGGCGACGCTCCGGTATCGAGGCTGGTTCCTTATTGATGTATCCTAAACTATTTTTTTGGGGTTTTGAGGGTAAAAAGATGGCTATAGTTAAATTGATATGGGGTGATACACCAAATTGACTGATGGATTCGATTGAGTACACGCACAATAAAATTGAGAAAAAATTACAAAAGCACGAACCAATGGGTTTTCAGCGTGATCCTAAGGCAAACACTTGTGTGTTGAGGGAATACATCACAGCAACACAACAATTAACATGCAAACTAATAATGTATAGAAAACACCAAATTTTCAGCAAGGTAAGATAATTAAATCAGGGAATTAAGATTCACAAGAGCCAATACAAAGATAAAAACCACTGCAAATAATTGGAAAAGCAATAACTGGTTCTCATTCAAGGGAAAAACTTGCAAAATTTGCTTCAACAATCTTGTATCCAAAAATTCTTCTTTGTGCCTTGTTAGAGCACACAATAGATAACCAAAATACTTCACCCAATCCCTCCTAAAAATATACTATAGTGTGTACTCGCCAAAACATGCTAATTTTACCCCTTTCTCATGAATAAATAAAGGAATAAAAATAGACATGCTGATTACAATGAGGCATTAATAGCCTTAGTTACAAAAATACACTCTAGTCAAAGTGCAATTGACTGCTCTATTTTTAATACAATTAATAATTTGGGTGAATACTTTAGCTAATTTTAGGCTTTGCTTGATGTGTAAGTCTTCTTTTGCAAGTGCATGATCTTTGTCTTCTTCTGCATGATGTGACATCTGTATTCTTCATCCACTTGCATAGCTATCCTATCTTTATCTATGATTTGTCCTATGATTTGCATAAGTATCCGTACATATAATAATTCCTCCGTTTGTAAAAGAAATGTAAATTTGTGGAAAATAAGGTAATCATGATCTATGCATGATGTGACATCTGTATTCTTCATCCACTTGCATAGGTATCCTATCTTTATCTATGATTTGTCCTATGATTTGCATAGGTATCCGTACATATAATAATTCCTCCGTTTGTAAAAGAAATGTAAATTTGTGGAAAATAAGGTAATCATGATCTAGATTTCATTCGACCCTCCATTGGCCCCTCCTTGGATGGCATATGCTATAGTCTCCGTTTTGAATAATCATTCCACACAACATAGTCTAAGGTAACATCATTGGGTCTTTATCTTTAACTTGGTCCTGAGCATATAATATGTTTTGGCAAAAAATTATGTCTGATTATTAGGCCCCTTTGATTACCTTGGAACGTAACAATATCATCAACCTCTTTCAAAAACCATGCATAGACCATGGTTTTGATAATATTCATTTCCTATAATAATGTTTTCGGGATCCTTTTGAAATTAAGAGGAATATTCTATAATAATAAATGTCCCCTTTTTATTTTTCCATATAACTATAATGTTGTCGGCTTTTGTATAATCTATGGCATAATAATTTGACCCCATTTTGATATTAATCATGGCATAGATTATGTTTCACCTTAGCAAAGGTCATTGCTCAACCGTTGATCTGCATTCTTTGATCTTTAAAATCGATTCTATGACTCATGGTGAGATAGTGCTGGGCATGGAAATTGGTGACTTGATCCTCGACCGTTGATCTCTGTACTGCTCAAATCTTCATTGTTGATTTGTTGGCTCTGTTGTTTGAATTCCTTATCATTTGATGTTGTACCATTTGATCCTCTCCATTGATTTTTCAATCCTTTTGACAGGGTAGTTGAGTTGTGGTTTAGATTTTCAATCTTTTGATCTTGTACTTCACTATCTTGGCTATTCAAACTAACTTCGGATGAGTTAGGTTGTTTGATCCTGGGTGAGTAAGATAACTCGAACCCATCTCACTATCATTGTACATTGTGGAAAAAATAGCGTGAAACCTTGGGATTTTTTCCCAGACCGCCATTTTTGTGATTTTCCTGAGATCGAAACTCTGCAAAAACGGCTCTGTGAGGATTTGGGAGTGTGAATATTTGATCTTTTTTATTCTTTTCCATTTTCAAGCTCTCTCCAACGTTTTTATAGAGGTGTCCACCATTATTGAAATTACGAACTCGGTTTCTTTGCAAGGAAGAACTCTGCAAGTTCTGTGCATGCATATTTGGGTTCTCTATTGTTATTTTACACCTCCAACAGTGATTTTTTAAAGAAAAACAGTCGTTGTTTGATATAACGAGCTCTGACTTGAGCATATAATGGAGCTTTGTGTTGTAACTTGCATGGCACCATTTCTAGAAAGGTGTGCTTACGTTTTTAACCTGGTTTCAAACTTGGTTTCATTCGTCCTTGTCATTTTTCTTCGTTATCTCATATACACCATTTCTTTGATTTCTCTTGTGTTTCCTTGGTAGGGTTTTGAAAGCTTGACTCTGAACAGGTAAATTTGTCTTCATTTCAATTGTCTTTCCGAAGATCTGTAGGAACCTGGAACAACCGTAAAATGTGAGACATAACTGCTATTCTGCATCTGTGATTTTTGATGAAAATACTAAGGAAAAGCTTAACACTGCCATGGCTCGTATTTTCATCATTTCTTGTTTTATACTGTAATGGTTTGGTCTTTATTGTGTGCTTATTTTGCTTCAATATGAATTTGTCATTTCATTCCTTGAGACAATGTTGTTAACCTCAAGATTTGAGGCCTCACTTTTGTAAGTTATCCTTTTTCACTTTTCTTGCACTGTAAGACTGCCTTCGACCTTACTGTGACTGAAAATTTTCCATATATTAATTTTCTGTAATATACGTCTGTAGATGTTTGAAAACAAAAGATACCCAGACTGGGTTATCTTTCATTGATCATTTAGAGTTCATTTGAAGCTTTGAAAAATATGGCCCTTGACTTTCATCGGGTACTTGTCATTTATGAGTTATGTGATCCCAAAAAAGTGCATTTTCTCCTTTTAACAGCATGCTTCAAAGATAATAAAGGAAAATCAATATTTAAGCACAAAAATATTACTTACGGTTAGTAACTTTGATTCTGCATTTAAGTTTGTAACTATAGTTTGATTCATACCCGAAATGGGTTAGGTCATTTACTTGGAGTTTACTCTACTTCGATGAAAAGATGCCTTTTGATTTTCTGAAAAACTTTCCTAAGTATGCTCATCTTCCTGTGTTTTGGAACTAATCTTTCTGATCCTGATTCTTTTTTCTGAAAATTTCTTTCAAAATTTGCTGAAAATGATATTGATACTCCTTGAAAATTTATAAAAATGCCCAATTTTGGGTTTGCAGTTTTCTCTTTAATTTTGTATTCAAACAACGTAAATTGTCTTGCTTTGATCAGATAAGCAATACTTTATCTGAGAAAGTTGTAACTATTCCTTCTCGTCAAAAATGAAACTCTGTCACAATTACTTCTGGAGAAATAAATGAAGTTCTTCATTGTGCATTAGCTTGAAAGAAAACTTTCCTTCAATTATGACTTGTTTCAGCTACATCTGGGACATTCTTGACCTTTTCAGTGACCATTGTATTATTGTAACCCTTTTCAAGTTTAAATAACTTTCATTCTATTCTGTAAAGTGATCAAAATTTAAAATATGTATTAAATGGTATTTTAGCTCTTGAAGAATGATAATTGTATCATTTTATTTTGGTATGTACTCCACTTGAAATTTTGCAAATTATACCTATTGATGTATGTGAAGTAACTTCATGGAAGGAAGTTCATAAACTGTATTAATGATTTTGAAAGATGGTGTCTTATATTTGAAGATTTTATAACATAAATAAGTTACTTTTCCATACAGTTCAAAACTACACTTACTCATGAGTGATTAAATTAATCCCAAGGAGATTTGAGCTAGATGTGGACTTATCACACTTGTTGCTTTATAATGTGGAATTAGTAATTATTATACTGAGAAAAGTTATCAGTTGAATTTAACTGTCCTTGAGACTTTGGTTAACATTTTAAAAAAAAAAAAATTATTCTATAATTTTGTAACTAAACCTAGGTTGTTCATGGGTCTCAAGTGGGAGATTTTATCGGGTGTTACAAAGAGAAAGCCCCTCCAAAAAAATGCAAGAATCCCAATAAAACAAGTAACTCCCAAATCATCAAAGAAACTAGAATAAATAGAAAAGAGAGAAGAGAGATGTGATGTGGCTTCATGTAGGATGCGACATCATTCCTCCTCTACTCCATATCACAAGGTCAAACACAATCCCCAAAGCACAATAAATTGTGGTTGAGGAAATGAAAATCCTCTTGCACACTCAAACTCAATCCCACACCTCAAAAGGAAAAAAATTAAAACATAAGTAAGAAAGTGCAATAAATAACACCTTTTGTCTTGCAATCCCATAAAATGATCTATTTTTGAACCCTTAACCCATAGGGAAGTTGGGAAGTGAAATTAAGAGGTGTGGGACAAGTTTAACTTGTCGCACAAGCCTCCAAAAAACACCCTTAACCCCAAATCCGAATTTGACATGCAAGGTTGAGTACACAACACTCAAAAGTAATAAATATCCTTTCAAATCCAACACAAATCAAAAATCATCTACTCACATTAATTACCCACTTTGGTCACATCCTAATTTACACTAATTAATCAAGTTTAATAAACTTAAATGGAGCACTTTAACAAACAATAATAAATGTAACTCACAATACTAAAATAATACAAATACTCACAAAATAAATAAACATAAAAGGAAAGAAACTTATGTACCCAATGTCACATTTGAGGTCACCCCCAATGGGAACCTTCTCACCATCTAACAACAACAAAAAACATACAATTACATAAGCTGCCACTTGGTGACTTGTTGCCAATACCTCAAATTCCTTCACTGTTGATCTCCTATCCCCTTTTTGTTTATTGTGTTACTTAATGGTTGAGTTTTACATTAGTACCCATAACACCATGAATGATGTAAAACTAATAAATTCTGTTCATTTAATGATACCCTATGAAATCTAAAAACTACCCAGATCTAAATCATAAGTAACCAACTACTTTCACCAATTTATATTCAACCTAAATTGTATAAATCGAAAGTTTAGATTATAATATTTTTTCCACAAGTCACTATATTTTAATAGAAATTAATGAAAAAATAAAACTAATCTATAAAGATATAGAAAAAAATCTACAAATACATATATAATCTACATCTACCTATAGAAAAATACTTACTCCATATAGATTTGATATATGTAATGTAACATGAACTGTAGCTTCATATTGACATTGCTAACATATTAAAAATTCTGATATTCTACAAATCAATATAAAATATCATAAGGAAAACATCACTATGCATGTCTATTTAATAAGTAAATGAATCTTAAATCAAATACATAACACAAATATAGAAAGGGGAGCATGAATAACATAATTTAAAGAGGTAGTATCTAGATTGAATCTCCTACCATAAGAAATTTTGGTGTACCTACTAACCATGTGGCTATTTGGTGGCCATATAATGAGACTATATTGGGCATGAAGTGATGTATGAGGTCTCTTAGATATCTATAAAATAATCCTTATCCTCTCTTTTTGTTGCAAATGGAGGATTTGTTATGAGTGGACCCAATTGGAGCTATGTGGGAGGTGTTGCGTCTCTCTGCGATGTGTTTGGGTGAGGGAATCCTATTTTTTATTTGCATTTTTAGCTTAGACCCTACTATCCACATGATCAGAGATCTTGGATGCAAGGAAATCTTCGTTGCATATTGTGTTTTTTATATTGGTTATCTGGATGGTTGGTTAATGTGGATGTATGCTCAATTTTGTTAGAGGATATCATCATTGGATCTTTTCTAGGTGCATCATTGTAGCTGGTGGCCAATTTCTTCACCTAGGTTTATACATGGCATATAAAGGATTCAAACAACAAAGATGGGAAATATAATATGAAGGATTAGGAGAAAAATAAGGGTCATAAACCTACCTCATCCAAATAAAACATGAATACCTTCTCTAGTAAAGAAAAACCTAAGAAAGAGAAGGTTAAGTGTACCTATTGTACAAAAAATGGAAATAATGTAAAAGAACGTATGATAAAATAAATTTACAACTAACTCATATTATTGAGAATAACAACATCAAGTTTCTAGGCTTGGACACACTGATTTCACTACTTTATGATTCTTAAAATGGAAATGATAAATAAACAAGAAAATTTATGAGAAGAGAACTTGTTACCACTACATCTCAACCTACCACATGTATAATTGACTCTAGTGTCTCACACCACATGGCTTCATCTCAATTTTATTTCATATTATTGGATCTATGCTCTATAAAATCTATTATTTTGGGCGATCACACTTCTATTAACATATCTAGGAGAGGGCTTATTAATGTAGGTGATGGGAAATTTCATATTTTTTAATTTTTATTCACTCAATGTCAGGGAATATATTATGAGTATATAACATCACTCACCTTGGTTCAATAAAATGGGTTAGTCTCACTCTGATTTCTATGGTTATTAGTGGGTTAGATAGTGGGTCTAATTATTCAATGGCTAGAGCTGATCATGACTCACATGTTTATATCTTTTAACACTTTTCACTTGAGTATTATTATTCTACCAATGAGGAAAAATCCTCAAGTTCAACTTTGTATACTTCACATCCATCAGACTCAGTAGATATTGTTGACAGTTTTACTATAGATTCTAATTCACATGAGTGGATTTTAAATGACGATGAGTATTCTTCTTTACTTCTTATTTTGAGAGTGATGATGAGGATTATCCTCCTTATCATAATATTTATCGTGTATAGGTTAATCATACTCCTCCGCATTTTCCTACTTATCACTTAATATATGCTTAGCAGAAAACACCAAATGTAGTTTATCCTGAGTTAGTGATCCATGAGATGATAGGAATATACATTCATAGCTTGAACATGTTCCACATGGGTACTTTTCTTCATCTGATGATACTCAAAATTTCAGTGTAGCAATAGAAATTCCTGATTGGGATGGAATCTTCACCGATACCCATACTTACAATATCTTCCATTAGCTTCAGGATCTTTTG